>OX438659.1:2500-35000 GCA_949316385.1 Globia sparganii
CCTAACCTAACCTAACCTAACCTAACCTAACCTAACCTAACCTAACCTAACCTAACCTAACCTAACCTAACCTAACCTAACCTAACCTAACCTAACCTAACCTAACCTAACCTAACCTAACCTAACCTAACCTAACCTAACCTAACCTAACCTAACCTAACCTAACCTAACCTAACCTAACCTAACCTAACCTAACCTAACCTAACCTAACCTAACCTAACCTAACCTAACCTAACCTAACCTAACCTAACCTAACCTAACCTAACCTAACCTAACCTAACCTAACCTAACCTAACCTAACCTAACCTAACCTAACCTAACCTAACCTAACCTAACCTAACCTAACCTAACCTAACCTAACCTAACCTAACCTAACCTAACCTAACCTAACCTAACCTAACCTAACCTAACCTAACCTAACCTAACCTAACCTAACCTAACCTAACCTAACCTAACCTAACCTAACCTAACCTAACCTAACCTAACCTAACCTAACCTAACCTAACCTAACCTAACCTAACCTAACCTAACCTAACCTAACCTAACCTAACCTAACCTAACCTAACCTAACCTAACCTAACCTAACCTAACCTAACCTAACCTAACCTAACCTAACCTAACCTAACCTAACCTAACCTAACCTAACCTAACCTAACCTAACCTAACCTAACCTAACCTAACCTAACCTAACCTAACCTAACCTAACCTAACCTAACCTAACCTAACCTAACCTAACCAGTCTCCCCCCAGCCCTCGTGGTGGTCGGATCATTTTTAAAGTCGCTCCGCGCTTAAAAATTCTAGAAAATCGGTTTTTCCGCGAAAAACACCAAGTGTTATATATCGTTAGAAGCGCGCTGTCGAGGCGCATCTAATAGTGAAAGTTTGAAAGTGAAAAGTGGAAAACTGTGCAACTTATTAAGGAAAAACCATCTCCAAAAAGCTTTGGAGCTCAACGCTGCTCGATTTTGAGTGAAAAATTGTGTAACAGTGAATGTGGTCAGGTGCAGCAAAAGAAGACCTATCTCTGGACACCTCACTCGGAATTTTCCGACTTGGGGTTGCCGAGATATCGACCAAAAACCGGAAACCACGTTGCACGAGGGAGGAGTTCCCGAGGGTTGCGACCGGTTTTTCGCTCATATCCCGACGGCGCTACAGACGAGGAGCCGGGAGACGTTATAACATTGATGAAAATAATTATAAATCAGCTGGAAATAAAGGTCGAAAATTTTCATAAACTTCAAGATTTATTATCCAGGAATCCAGAGCGACAACATAGACTTTTTCTAGGCTTAAAAAATTAATTATAAGGACATCTATGTAAGTACTAAATTTAAGCAAAATTGGCCATATAGTTTTTAAGTAATTCAGTGTTGAATTTTTAAAAAATCTGGGGGCTGGTTTTTTCAACCCCATAAAATTGTTTAATACTCAAATTATATTCACTCGGTGCCATTCTATAGAAATTATTTATAGTCGTAATTATCCAAAAGTTTTTGTGCAATTAACAGTCATTTTAAATTTGTCTCTGACCTACATTGTTTTTAAAAATAAAATATACCCCCCTTAAAATTACATTAAAAACCTATAAGTTACATCACTGGATGGGGAAAATCCTCCTCTATCCAGCGGTATATTGTTTATCTACCCGAAATAAAAATTGACGTAGATATAAACGTAAATATAAAATAAGCCTACGTAAAACACCGAGACTGACTGACCATACAACCCCTAGATACTATATAAGTTGAAAAAATTCGATAAATAAATACTAGTAAAATAAAATAGGTAATGGCACATAAATTAAAGGTAAAATAAAAATTTTTGGATTAAGTTTTTACAGTATAAAATAAGAATTTTTAACTAAGTGACTGTCTCGCAAAGACTAAACCGACATAGTTAAGGGATGAAAAAGGGAAGTATACCCCTAAATTTTTGAGAGGACATAAATGCCTGCCTGACCTATAATATATAGTAATTTCGGATTTTTCGGCGCAGGGGAACACCAATTACCACCTTTTTTGCAGCTGAGAAACAGCAACCCCCATTTTTGGTTCTACCCCTTACGTAAACCCTTTAACCGAGAGATCCGGGATACAAGCATAAAGAAAGGCCATTTCATCCCCTATCAGTCGATATTATTGGAACCCACGCGCCTTAGATAGGAGACGATCAATATCAGTTGCCGCAAAATCAATCACTGCTGATAATTACAATCGTAACGTTGTAAGTAAGATATTCTTGACATAAGCTGGGAATCGAACCCGGAACCTCATAAATCCTTAAAACGCTCATAACTCGAGAACGGAGCGAGATAGCCCTTTTTTGACACTGACCTGCATATCCTATACGAAGTATAGGTATATGCGCTGACTCCCCCTAAGCCACCCCTTGCGATCCCACCCCCTGTTTCAAAAAATTTTATTTTTATTTATTATTATTACCCCCTACATATGCGAACCATAGATATATCATTGTAAATAGGTACGTATAAGTTATCTCGATCCATAGTCCCCCCCCCCCCCTTACACCTCTCTTCCGATAACACTCCATACCCCCTCCCAAACCCCTACCTCCTCTGCCTACGTCACAAACACCAGCAGTACTAATAAATAAAGGTATCCCAAAATTTCCCCCTCCCCCTTTAAAATTCAGATATCTCGGGAACGGCTGGGAATATCAAAATTCTGAGCGAATTTTCCCCCCCCCCTAGTACCCCCCCTCCCGGATAGTACTTACTTACAGTTAAGACCCCTAGACCCCATTTTTGACCCCCTTCCATTTTGACCCCCGATACCAAACAGCAGCTAACCTACAACTACAGTACCTCTCTTTATAATTACCCCGGGACCCCTTGTGACCCCCCACTGTGACCCCCTCTCGTAACCAAATTTTGTGACCTCTCCCCCCGCATTCACTCCGGAAACCCCTTTACCAACCCCTTTTTGACTCAATACTACAATTCGTTTATCGCCCTTCAAAATCGCCCCCCTCCCCCCCCCCCCCCGTATTGTCTCACCCCCCCGGACCCTAACTTTGGCACCAGAGTTCGTAGACCTACCGAGTTTGGGGTCTTTGGAATCGGGAGGAAAAGACTTCTACATTGGCTCCGTTAAAATTAAGTAATAACTTCATTATATTAAATAATATTATATTTATTTATTATTAACTTATACCCTGGGGAGTTTCAACTAGATTCACCTCCGGGAACCCCTTTTATTAACCCCCTTTGACTCAATACTAAAATCTGTTAGTCGCCCTTCATAATCTCCCCCCCCCCCCAGTTTTGTCTTACCCCCCGGACCCTAACTTTGGCACCAGAGGTCGTAGACCTACCGAGTTTGGGGTCTTTGGAATCGGGAGGAAAAGACCTCTACATTGGCTCCGTTAAAATTAAGAAATACCTTTATTATACTAAATAATATTATATTTATTTATTATTAGCTTATACCCTGGGGAGTTTCAACTAGATTCACCTCTGGGACCCCTTTTATTAACCCCCTTTGACTCAATACTAAAATCTGTTAGTCGCCCTTCATAATCTCCCCCCCCCCCCCCAGTTTTGTCTTACCCCCCGGACCCTAACTTTGGCACCAGAGGTCGTAGACCTACCGAGTTTGGGGTCTTTGGAATCGGGAGGAAAAGACCTCTACATTGGCTCCGTTAAAATTGAGAAATACCTCATTATATTAAATAATATTATATTTATTTATTATTAACTTATACCCTGGGGAGTTTCAACAAGGATAGGATTATTAGTAGTGTACGATCTCGACTCCTCTTTCACAAGGATTATAAAGAAACATATAAACGAAACTATATATTATTGTATATAGTACGATATATTATAGAAACAAACACTCACCCCCCTATACAGGGTCAGAAAATTTTATAACGCAGCATATACTTTTACTCACTTTTTGCTCGAAAACCCGTTTTTCCTGCAAAATTCAAAATTTTTGTTCAGCTACAATTCCAATAACTTCATAGATAGTTAGCCCGCGCCAAGACGCGCATTTTGAAGCTGTTTTCAGCAAAATTAATCGTTTCTGGGCTCCGTTTAACATTCCCACCGGTGACAACTTTTAATTGTACAGAGCTGTGCTTTCACAGAGGCTATATTAAAACAAACTTTTGACATTGACAAACTATTATTACTGTTGTAATCATTGTTATAATTATACACTAGACAGGGGTACCTTTTACAATACCCCATTGACGTCGGACTAGTTCAAACTCGAACCCATACAGCACAAGATGTTCGGAATACGCACACCAGCTAAGAAGCCGACAAACCTGGCAAACAACAAAAGCCCCCCGAACCCCACAGAAGAGGCTGGATCCTCCACGCAAAGTGTAAGGAAAAGTGTGGGTGAATGGGAGGCTGGGAATCCCGTAAGTAAGGTGACGCCCCAGGTGACGGAAACAGCGGTAAAGGTACCGATTAAGTCGACAATAGAAAAGACACAACGACCGTCCCTCGAGATTGTCTTCCAGAGTCCACCGGCCATAAGAACTAGAGTCACGGAGGCCAGAATATGCCTAAACATAATAAAGGCCCATATGACAAACTCCAAAACAACAAAAAGGGAGATCAAAGAAGAAGTCAAGGCCCAGGCGGACAAGCTCTACCTGCTCATAAAAGAGTCTGAACAGGAGAAAGGACGAGCCCCAGCCCCAAAGATCATAACAAAAACAAAAGGGACACAGGTGGAAGCGGAACCAGTAGAAGGGATAGAAGTAGCTTCCAGTACGGAGGTGAATATGGAGTCCCTCAAAAAGGCTCTCGAGGATCACAGCCGAAACCTGCGGGAAAACAGCGAGAAGCTCGATAGGTTGAAAGAGGCAATAAAGACTAGCGAAGGGCATATGGAGAAGTTCTCCTACGCTAGCGTAGTGGCAAGTCAGCCTTTAAAGCAACCACCAAAGCAGACGGCTCTTCACTCCATTGTGGTCACCTCCACCAAGGAAACCGAAACTGGGGACGAAATTATCGACCATATTAGGAAGGCAGTCGATGCGAAGGAGGGATGGGTTACAGTGGATAGGATACGAAAAGCAAAAGACAGGAAAATAGTACTAGGATGCAAAACGGAAGAAGAAAGAGAAAAGGTTAAGAACAGGTTGGCAAGTGTGGGGGAGCTGTTGAAGGTTGAAGACGTTAAGAATAAAGACCCTCTGGTAATCCTGAGAGACGTCTTGACCTACAACACAGATGGGGACATCATAAAGGCTCTTCGAAACCAAAATAGGGACGTGTTCGTAGAGCTCACGAAAGAAGAAGACCGGGTAGAGGTACTATATAAAAAGAAGACACGGAACCCTCACACCCATCATGTTGTCCTCAGGGTCTCCCCAAAGTTGTGGAACAGACTGCAGGAACGACAGGCAGTCCATATTGACCTGCAAAGGATCCGCGTGTCCGACCAGAGTCCATTGGTCCAGTGTTCCCTATGTTTAGGATTTGGGCATGGACGACGGCTCTGTAAGGAGCAAGTGGAAAAATGCAGCCACTGCGGGGGCCCACACATGAGGACGCAATGCGCAGAATGGATGGACGGGACAGCTCCATCATGCTGTAACTGTGTGCATGCAAAGCTAGAAAGTGCTGAGCATAATGCTTTCAGCGATGAATGCCCAGTGAGAAGGAGATGTGAGGTCCTGGCCAGAGCCAGGGTAGCGTATTGCTAAGGTGGAGACTGGCGACAAGGCAGGCACCCCAACCAGAGGATACCTAGTAGCCCAAGCCAACTTACAAAGGAAGGAACTGGCAACCACCGAACTCTTTTTAGAGGCCAGTGAGCAAGCAATTGCGTGGGCACTGATCCAGGAGCCGTATGTGGGGGGAGCTAGGAGTATGAAGAGCTACCGTGGCGCGAGAGTCTACCAGTGCCAGGTTGAAGGAAGTGGGAGGGTAAAGGCGGCAATAGCCGTCTTCGATGATGACCTGGATGTCATTCCCTACCCGAAACTCACCACTAACAACATCGTGGTGGTGGGGATCCGGACCAAAGCCTGGGAAATCGCAGTAGTCTCTTATTACTTCGAGCCAGACCAACCCATAGGGCCATACTTGGATCAGTTGACCAAAATAAAGTTGGAGTTGGGCACTAGTAAACTGCTAATAGGCGGAGACGCGAACGCGAAGAGTGCCTGGTGGGGAAGCACCGCAGAAGACCCCAGGGGTGAAGAGATGTCCGGGACCCTGGAAGACTTGGAACTTCAGGTACTGAATACTGGAGATACGCCTACCTTTTACACAGTAAGAGGCGGCGTGGTTTATAAGAGCCATGTGGACGTCACGGCATGCTCGCTCGACCTTTTTGACCTGGTGGACGGTTGGCGGGTCGACACAGGGGCTACGAGCTCGGACCACAACACCATTATATTTAAAGTTAAAGCGAAAAGGGAAAAAGGAATAAGCATTACCAGGACAACAAGAAAGTACAATACCAAAAAAGCTGATTGGGAAAAATTTAAAACTAAATTGGGGGAACTTAAAATTGAAAATAATATAAATGTAGACAGTATAAATAGGTTGGGGAATAAGCAAGAATTGGAAAATCTAATAATAGAGTATCAAAATTTAATGGAGAGAGCATGTGATGAGGCCATCCCTAAAATTGCAAGTAAAGTTAAAATTAAAATACCGTGGTGGTCCGAGGAGCTCGCTGTGAAGAGGAAGGAAGTCGCAACAAAGAAGAATCGCATCCGCAACGCTGCACCGGTCCGGAGAGCGATGGTGGTCGCCGAGTACCTGAAAGCAAAGGAAGAGTATGAGTGCCAAGCCAAGAAAGCCTTGGTAGCCAGCTGGAAAAATTTCTGCGAAAGACAAGATGGAGAAGGCCTGTGGGAGGGCATATATAGAGTCATCAGGGGGACCACCAGGAGACAAGAAGATCTGACCCTGATGAACGATGGTGCATTTCTGAACCCGCAGGAATCGGCGGCCTTGCTCGCCGACACATTCTATCCAAAGGATACAGCCGAAGAGGACAACGTAGACCACAGGCTTATTAGGGAAGCAGCCAGACGGGTAAATGAATGGCAGCATGATGAATATCATGACCCACCATTTACACCGCTGGAGCTGAAGACAGCCGTGGGACATTTTAATCCTAAGAAAGCCCCCGGAATGGATGGATTTACGTCGGACATCTGCAGTCGAGCGATCTACCAGGACCTGAACGCTTTCCTTGCCCTATTCAATAAATGCCTAGAACTAGCGCATTTCCCGGTCATCTGGAAAGAGGCAACTGTGGTGGTCCTCAGAAAACCGGGCAAGGAAGACTACACGAACCCCAAGTCATATAGACCGATAGGTCTTCTGCCGGTCCTGGGGAAGGTCCTGGAGAGAATGGTAGTGGCGAGGATCAAGTGGCAGCTTGTGCCGCGGCTAAGTGCTCGTCAGTTTGGCTTTATGCCCCAGAAGAGCACCGAGGACGCCCTCTATACGCTAATAAAGCATGTACAGGACAAGGTGAGGCTGAAAAAGCTAATTGTCCTGGTGTCTTTGGATATAGAGGGCGCCTTCGACAGCGCCTGGTGGCCGGCAATCAAGGTCAGGCTGGCTGAGGAAAAGTGCCCGGTGAATACCAGGAGGCTACTTGACAGCTACCTCGACTGCAGAAAAGTAAGAGTGAGGTATGCTGGGGAGGAGTGCACGAGAGAAACAAACAAGGGCTGTGTCCAAGGGTCAATTGGTGGTCCCATACTGTGGAATCTTCTACTGGACCCACTACTGCAGGAGCTAGAGAAAAGGGGATACTTCGTGCAGGCATTTGCAGACGATGTAGTGCTGGTGGTGGATGGTGACACAGCGGCTGAAGTCTCCAGAACTGCCAATGCAGCCCTCGCTCATGTTCGGAAATGGGGCGTCAGAAACAAGCTTAGGTTTGCACCGCACAAAACTTGTGCGATGCTCATAACCAACAAGCTTAAGTACGACACCCCAGCTCTGAGCATGGCCGGGGTCGGCATTGGTATGGTCAGGAGCATAAAATTGTTAGGGCTCACCATAGACGATAAATTGACGTTCAGCGAGCACACTAAGAATGTCTGCAGAAAAGTGGCGGAAATTTATAAGCAGTTAGCGCGTGCGGCGAAAGTTAGTTGGGGACTAAATAGGGAGGTCATACATATAATATACACAGCCACGATTGAACCAATAGTTACGTACGCGGCTGGAGCCTGGGCCCCTGCTACGAAAAAGCTGGGGATACGGAAGAAGTTGGGCTCTGTCCAAAGAGGATTTGTCCAAAAGCTCTGCAAGTCTTACCGTACAGTCTCACTTAACTCGGCACTGGTGCTGTCTGGGATACTGCCTCTGGACCTTCGCGTACAAGAGGCAGCCGCCCTGTATGAGGCAAGGAGAGGGTCGTCCCAGTTTATACCAGGAGACAGGGAGATTGAAAGTATGGTAAGATTTGCAGAAACACCTCACCCTGCCAAACAAATGGCTTTGGAGTTCATAAGCCTGGCAGACCAACAGCTCGTAGACAGCCATAACGTGCAGGCAGTGCGAATATTCACTGACGGCAGCAAGATTGAGGGAAAGGTTGGAGCCGCATTATCCTTATGGGATAATGAAGGTGAAATCCAGAACCTCAAACTTAGTCTCGCCGCGTACTGCACGGTCTACCAGGCGGAACTACTAGCCATTTGCAAGGCAACCGATGTAATCCTCAGGCGCAAAGAGACGAGCTATGGAGTGTATAGCGACTCAATGTCTGCATTGCAGACACTTGCAAGCCATGGCTCCCTCCACCCTCTGGCAGTCCGCGCACGAGAAAATCTGACTCGGGCTTTGGACCAGAACAAAGATGTCTCTTTCTTTTGGGTCAAGGCCCATGCCGGATTGCCGGGAAACGAGCGCGCAGATGAGCTGGCAAAGGAGGCAGCGTTGTCGTCGCGGAGGAAGCCGCACTACGACCAATGTCCTGTTTCATTCATCAAGCGTCAAATTCGTTTGAATTCGCTTGGTGAGTGGAATCGGAGATACGCGTCTGGTGAGACGGCCTCGGTGACGAAGATTTTCCTTCCGGATGCCATAGCTGCCTACCGTATTATACGAAAGGTGAGGCCAACAGGCGTGCTTACGCAAGTCTTAACGGGGCATGGTGGGTTCTCGGAATACTTAAGCCGCTTTAAGTGTAAAGAGAGCCCATCATGCCAATGTGACCCAAATATAGTAGAATCAGTCCCACATATCATATTAGACTGCCCAATCTATGCTAAAGAAAGATATAACCTTGAACAACAGATAGGTGCAGGACTGCACAGAGGAAGCGTAGCAGAAATAATGTCGGGAAAAACGAGAAACAAATTTATAGCCTACTGTGAAAGGATAGCACAAAAAGTTATAAAACTAAATAAAAGCTGATGAAACAACTATGTTTCTTATTATATTGTAAATATAAGCAGTAAACATAGGACATAAGTATATTAATTAAATAGGTTAAGCAGTAGGTTAAGATAATAGCATTGTGATTAGTTAACTAGATTTATACAAATATTAATAGACAGTTTATTAAGTATGTTTAAATATGTAGAATAAAACCGAACCTGTTAATATAGAAAATAAGTATTAAATAAAGCTCAACAATGTATGTATATCTAGGAAGTAAGCAGTATTAGAATAAGCAAAGTTCAATTGTGCCAATAAAAGAAAACCTGTCTATAGTTATTCCCTGAGCATAAGATATAAGTTAATAATAAAATAAAGTATATGGATTAGAAGTAGATAAAAAAGTGGGAACCCCACCCACCGGATGAATGGTGATGGAAAAAAGAAAGATACAGTATGAAGCATGGAAGTACGAGAGGAATGTAAGCGAGAACTTGTATGGAAAAGGTTGAGATAAAGAATAGGCGCCAATCACGTTGGCGGAACTAGTCCGGAAAAAAAAAAAAAAAAAAAAAAAAAAAAAAAAACCTAACCTAACCTAACCTAACCTAACCTAACCTAACCTAACCTAACCTAACCTAACCTAACCTAACCTAACCTAACCTAACCTAACCTAACCTAACCTAACCTAACCTAACCTAACCTAACCTAACCTAACCTAACCTAACCTAACCTAACCTAACCTAACCTAACCTAACCTAACCTAACCTAACCTAACCTAACCTAACCTAACCTAACCTAACCTAACCTAACCTAACCTAACCTAACCTAACCTAACCTAACCTAACCTAACCTAACCTAACCTAACCTAACCTAACCTAACCTAACCTAACCTAACCTAACCTAACCTAACCTAACCTAACCTAACCTAACCTAACCTAACCTAACCTAACCTAACCTAACCTAACCTAACCTAACCTAACCTAACCTAACCTAACCTAACCTAACCTAACCTAACCTAACCTAACCTAACCTAACCTAACCTAACCTAACCTAACCTAACCTAACCTAACCTAACCTAACCTAACCTAACCTAACCTAACCTAACCTAACCTAACCTAACCTAACCTAACCTAACCTAACCTAACCTAACCTAACCTAACCTAACCTAACCTAACCTAACCTAACCTAACCTAACCTAACCTAACCTAACCTAACCTAACCTAACCTAACCTAACCTAACCTAACCTAACCTAACCTAACCTAACCTAACCTAACCTAACCTAACCTAACCTAACCTAACCTAACCTAACCTAACCTAACCTAACCTAACCTAACCTAACCTAACCTAACCTAACCTAACCTAACCTAACCTAACCTAACCTAACCTAACCTAACCTAACCTAACCTAACCTAACCTAACCTAACCTAACCTAACCTAACCTAACCTAACCTAACCTAACCTAACCTAACCTAACCTAACCTAACCTAACCTAACCTAACCTAACCTAACCTAACCTAACCTAACCTAACCTAACCTAACCTAACCTAACCTAACCTAACCTAACCTAACCTAACCTAACCTAACCTAACCTAACCTAACCTAACCTAACCTAACCTAACCTAACCTAACCTAACCTAACCTAACCTAACCTAACCTAACCTAACCTAACCTAACCTAACCTAACCTAACCTAACCTAACCTAACCTAACCTAACCTAACCTAACCTAACCTAACCTAACCTAACCTAACCTAACCTAACCTAACCTAACCTAACCTAACCTAACCTAACCTAACCTAACCTAACCTAACCTAACCTAACCTAACCTAACCTAACCTAACCTAACCTAACCTAACCTAACCTAACCTAACCTAACCTAACCTAACCTAACCTAACCTAACCTAACCTAACCTAACCTAACCTAACCTAACCTAACCTAACCTAACCTAACCTAACCTAACCTAACCTAACCTAACCTAACCTAACCTAACCTAACCTAACCTAACCTAACCTAACCTAACCTAACCTAACCTAACCTAACCTAACCTAACCTAACCTAACCTAACCTAACCTAACCTAACCTAACCTAACCTAACCTAACCTAACCTAACCGCTATATCTTTGCATCCCGGTGACGCATTTTGAAGCTGTTTTCAGCAAAATTAATCGTTTCTAGGCTCCGTTTAACTTTCCCACTGGTGAAAATTGACGAATCTGCGAAAAACATTTTTCGTATATTGACTTGTAAAATTTTCAGTAAAAAATCCCTTTGAAAATACTTTATAAATTTTTATCTTCAAAATTCTAATCTAAATCTACGTTTTTATAGTTTCAATAGTTACTTACCTGCCTTACCTGCACTCCGGCGCGCGTTCAGCGAGTTCGAGTCCCGTTTCGGCGGTGTTATTGCAGGTTTTTACTCACATTTTGGTCGAAAAACCCGTTTTTTCTGCAAAATTCAAAATTTTTGTTCAGTCAAAATTCCAATAACCTTACAGATAGTTAGCCCGCGCCGAGACGCGTCTTTTGACACCTCGCACGCGAGCCTAGCTCACATAGAACTTCAAAAATTTTTTGCATTTGGTATTTTCACTAACAGACGAAATCCACCTAAGGGATAGTACAAAATCATCAAATCGCTATATCTTTGCATCCCGGTGACGCATTTTGAAGCTGTTTTCAGCAAAATTAATCGTTTCTAGGCTCCGTTTAACTTTCCCACTGGTGAAAATTGACGAATCTGCGAAAAACATTTTTCGTATATTGACTTGTAAAATTTTCAGTAAAAAATCCCTTTGAAAATACTTTATAAATTTTTATCTTCAAAATTCTAATCTAAATCTACGTTTTTATAGTTTCAATAGTTACTTACCTGCCTTACCTGCACTCCGGCGCGCGTTCAGCGAGTTCGAGTCCCGTTTCGGCGGTGTTATTGCAGGTTTTTACTCACATTTTGGTCGAAAAACCCGTTTTTTCTGCAAAATTCAAAATTTTTGTTCAGTCAAAATTCCAATAACCTTACAGATAGTTAGCCCGCGCCGAGACGCGTCTTTTGACACCTCGCACGCGAGCCTAGCTCACATAGAACTTCAAAAATTTGCCCTCCCACCCACCCTGTTGTCACTGGCCAGGTAAACTTTTCGATTTTTATAAAAAATTAAATTGTGTTTTTAGCCCTTTTGGCTAGAAGGGTACCTTTTGGTATTGCGAGGCAGGGGGAATAAACGGTATTTAGAATCATCAGTGCCTCGTGCCAGTGGTAACCCAGTTTTTCGTAATAATAAAACGACGGAATCTATATAGAGCGGTATATCTTCGATATTATTTTATGTTGTATCTTTTTAAACATATTTTATTCATATTTTTATATTTGACCATAAAAGTTTGAAAATATTATTTCTGACGAAATTAACGACGCATCCCTGTGGCCATAGAAAATGTTCGGAATTAGAACCCCGATCCAAAAAATGACGAGCTCCCACGGATCTCCCAATGATGACGAGAGGGCTGGTACCTCAACGGAACCGATGCAATCCTCAAATGTGAGGAAGAGTTTAGAATATGTGCCTGAATCTGGACGATCAGGGGAAAAGAGTCTATCCCCGAAGACACCATCAAAGACTGTCCCGGTAGCTCCCTCGAAACAAAAACCCAAAACAGAAAACCCGAAGTGCGCCAACAGATTGGCCGAAGCAAAGGCATGCATAATAAAGGCTAAGCTGCACCTAGGAAACTCGAGAAATTTAAAAACTGACATTAAAGCAGAAGTCACTCATGCCATAGAACGGCTTTATCAGCTTGTGAAAGAAGGAGAAGCAGAAAGGAGCTCTGACAAAGGAGCAAAAGCCTTTGAAGAACAGGAACCAAGAATAATGGACTCGGGAAAGGATAAAGTAGATAGCAACCTGGTTAAGAAATTAGAAGAGCATGGAAGGCAACTTGAGGAAAACCGAAAGGAGATGGAAAAATTGAAGGAAGTCATAGAGAAGGAGCAAAAGACGAGAGAGGAAAAAATGACATACGCTAGTGTGGTGGCCGGTTCTCCGAGGAGGCAACACTGGCTATGCACTCAGTGGTCATTACCTCAAAGGATGAGAATGATACCGGGGAGCAGGTATTTGAAATGATTCGAAAAGCAGTAAATGCTAAAGAGGAAGGAGTAAGAATAGATAAGATTAGGAAAGGAAGAGATAGGAAGGTGATAGTGGGGTGTCATACACAGACAGAGATCAACAGAGTAAAAGATAGAATACAGAGAGCAGGAACGGAACTGAACGTTGAGGAAGTTAGAAACAAAGATCCACTAGTAATTATACGTGGAGTCCTCCAATACAATACAGATGAGGATGTACTCAAGGCTCTGCGTTCCCAAAACCATCACATATTTAAAGATGTGAGCGAAGAGAACGAAAGAGTGGTAGTAAAATATAGAAGGAAAGCTAGGAACCCACACATGGCGCACATTGTGTTGAGCGTATCGCCAATTATATGGAGCAGACTAACGGAAGTTGGAACAGTCCATATTGATATTCAGCGACTTAAGGTGGCAGACCAGTCCCCGCTTATACAGTGTTCGCGGTGTCTGGGATTCGGACATGGAAAACGAATCTGTCGCGAGGACCCAGTCGACTTGTGCAGTCACTGCGCAGGTCCACACCTCAGAACTAAGTGCCCAGACTGGCTCGCTGGGGTTGCTCCGACGTGTAGAAATTGCTTGAAGGCAAAGCTGGACCATGTGGGTCACGATTCGTTCAGTTCCGAGTGCCCAGTAAGGGAAAGATGGGATTCTATAGCGAGGTCCACCGTGGCATATTGCTAAGGTGGTCCCCGGTGAAAACAGGACAAACGATGTGGGTGAAGGCATTCCCCACCAGTATTGCGTGGTACAAGCCAATCTCCAAAAGTGCAAACTCGCCACAGCCGAATTAATTCTAGAAGCGAGCAAAAGGAAATGGGCGTTAGCAATGGTCCAGGAACCATATATAGGTGGGATCGGAGAAATGAAAACCTATCCAGGTACGCGAGTAGTGCAATGCGTCCGAAAAACGGAAAAGGTTAATAAAGCGGCCATCGTACTCTTCGACGACACCATAAACCTCACACTGTGCCCGACCTTGACCACTGAAAACTTCGCAGTGGTGAAGTTGAGGACCGGAGCGTGGGAAATAGGAATCGTTTCAGTGTACCTGGATGGTGGATCGTCTATTGAGCCAGACTTGGACCATTTTAAGAAAATTATGGAGGAGATTGGAGTCAGGGATGTTGTACTGGGGGGGGATGTCAACGCTTGGAATACGTGGTGGGGAAGTCGGGAAGTGGATAAAAGGGGAGAGGCTCTGGCGGGCACGCTGGATGAGTTAGGACTTCAGATCCTGAACTTCGGAACAGCTCCCACCTTCGATGTCATCAGAGGAGGTCAAAGATACTGCAGCTGTGTGGATATAACCGTTTGTACAGAGGACATGCTTAGACGTGTGGCAAACTGGAGACTAGCAGAAGATGTCACCACTTCGGATCACAGGGCCATCCTGTTTGAAATTAGACTGAAAAAATCTATAGGAATGGATATCAAAAGAACCACTAGAAAATATAATACAAAAAAAGCAAAGTGGACACAATTTAACGAAAAACTTAAAGAAGCTTGGGAACAAAATAATATAAACAAAACAGAAATAGACAGGATAGAATCAATAAAAGATTTGAACAGGATAACCGAAAAATATACCGACGCAATAGGGGAGGCATGCGAAGGGACTATACCGAAAGTTAACAAAATACAACAAACAGGACTACCCTGGTGGACTGAGGAGTTGACAAGTATGAAAGCGGAAGTCAAAAGAAGGAAGAGAAGAATCTCATGCGCCGCACCAGGACGCCGAGCATTGGTCGTTGACTTGTATCTCACAGCGAAGGAAGAGTATAAGAGGAAGATGGAAGACACTCTGACAGCGAGCTGGAAAGATTTTTGTGGAAAACAGGAACGTGAAACTATGTGGGACAGTATATATAGGGTGATAGGCCGCACAGCCTCTAGGCAGGAAGATATACCACTGGTGAAAGGAAGTACTGTTCTTAGCAGTGAGGAATCGGCCAGGATGCTTGCAAGGACGTTTTATCCTGAGGATAAAACGCAGGAGGACGATGAGGACCACAAAAAAGTCAGAGAGACGGCGAATAGAGTAAACGAAGAGACGCATGGTGAAGCATCCGATCCTCTATTCACGATGGAAGAACTGAAGTGGGCCGCATCCAGTTTCAATCCTAAGAAAGCTCCTGGGATCGACGGACTTACAGCGGATATATGCAGAGTGGCCATATCACAAAACCCACATATTTTCTTGGCGATATTGAATAGATGCCTGAGCCTGTCATACTTCCCAACCATCTGGAAGGAGGCTGTAGTCGTAGTCCTCAGGAAACCAGGAAAAGACGACTACGCGCACCCTAAATCATACAGGCCGATTGGGCTATTGCCTGTATTGGGTAAGATATTGGAGAAGATGCTGGTACGTCGCATCAGGTGGCATACCCTACCTGAGGCAAGCTGCAGTCAGTACGGTTTTATGCCGCAACGCAGCACCGAAGACTCCCTCTATGACCTGATAAAACACACTCAAGACAGACTGAAGGAAAAAAAGATCAGTGTTGTCATATCGTTGGACATAGAGGGAGCCTTTGATAGCGCCTGGTGGCCGGCCGTGAAATGCCGACTGGCGGAAACAAGATGCCCGGTAAACCTGAGACGCCTGGTAGATAGCTATTTGAGTGACAGAAAAGTGAGGGTTAGGTATGCAGGAGCGGAATGTCTCCGGGAAACCAACAAAGGCTGTGTACAAGGCTCTATAGGTGGCCCTACCTTCTGGAATTTGCTCCTGGATCCCCTGCTCAAAGAACTCGAAAAACGAGGTGATTACTGCCAAGCCTTTGCAGATGATGTGGTGCTGGTTTTCTCGGGCGACACGGCTCTTGATGTCCAGAGGCAGGCGAATGCGTCCCTCGCGCATGTCCAGAAGTGGGGTGTCAAAAACAAACTTAAGTTTGCGCCACAGAAAACAAAGGCCATGATAATCACAAATAAGTTAAAATATGACACACCACTTCTGCACATGGGCGGGGAGGGCATTGCACTGTCGCGGGAGATCAAGATACTGGGGCTTACGATTGACGAAAAATTGACGTTTAATGCTCACGTGTCGAACGTATGCAAGAAGGCGCTAAATGTTTATAAACAGCTGTCGAGAGCCGCAAAAATCAGTTGGGGCCTTAAGCCCGAGATAATCAGGACCATATACGTCGCAGTGGTAGAGCCTATTATAATGTACGCAGCAAGTGCATGGGCGCCGGCTACTAACAAAATATGCTTGAAAAAACAGCTGAATACGGTACAACGTGGGTTCGCACAAAAAATTGTCAAGGCGTATAGGACGACTTCGTTAAACTCGGCCTTGTTACTCTCCGGACTGCTTCCACTGGATCTCAGGATTCGGGAAGCGGCCTCATTTTATGAAGAAAAAAGAGGATATTCGCGGAGAGTAACAGGAGATCGAGCAATCGAATTACCGGTCCCACTTACACAATTACCGCATCCTGCAGACCAGATAGGGATGGAGTTCGAGTGCGTTGTGAGCGTTGCGGAAATGGATCAGCGAGGACTCAGCAACCCCAAGATCTTCACCGACGGGAGTAAAATCGATAGTAAAGTTGGTGCAGCACTATCGTTATGGGAAAATGGGATGGAAATAAAAACTCAAAAGTTTAAGCTGGACCAGATCTGCACTGTTTTTCAGGCCGAGCTATTAGCTTTACATAAAGCCTCCGAACTGGCGTTAAAGCAAACGTCTCCGGTCGTTGAGATATATAGCGACTCCAGGTCGGCCCTGGAATCGGTGACTCGGGGCGTTTCCCTCCATCCTCTAGCATTGAAGATCAGAAAAAACATCCAAGAACTGACTAAACGCGGTAAAACGCTTGAAATGTTCTGGATAAAGGCCCATGCGGGATTGGAGGGAAACGAAAGGGCTGACGAATTGGCAAAAGAGGCTGCTTTAGGTAAAAAATCAAAGCCAGACTACGATCTTTGCCCGGTTTCATTCGTCAAGCGAAAAATCCGAATGGACTCGCTTGACGAATGGAACACGAGATATCGATCTGAGGCAACTGCCTCAACCACCAGGATCTTCTTTCCTGATGCAAAAGCGGCTTATAATATAGTGCGCAAACTAGAAGTAGATCCCCTGCTAACACAAGTGCTAACGGGGCATGGCGGGTTTTCCGAGTATTTGAATCGCTTCAAATGCAAGGAGAGCCCGGCATGTCCCTGTGATCCTGAAAGGAAAGAAAACGTGCCGCATTTGGTCATAGATTGTCCCATATTCGGACAAGATAGATATAAATTTGAATCAGAAACGGAAACTCAAATAAACTTAGATACTATACCAAAAATTATGCAGAGTAAACAAATGAGGAATAAATTTTTAAAATACTGCAAGGAAATAGCTGCCAAAGTCGTAAAAAAGAATAAAGTATAGAAGATGAACTTTCTAATATTGTAAAATATTTTGATAAGTTATCAACATGTAAATCTAAAAAATGTAAAATAAACTACCGTAGTAATAAGAATAAAAGTAGCAAAAAAGGAATAGCACTAAGTTAAGTGAAAGGCTAAACTAAGCAAAGTGAGTTAGAAAATTTGAATCTTTGATATAATAAACTGTAAAAAAAGGTCTCTGATCATACACGTCAGAGGAACACGATGAAAAAAAAAAAAAAAAAAAAAAAAAAAAAAAAAAAAACCTAACCTAACCTAACCTAACCTAACCTAACCTAACCTAACCTAACCTAACCTAACCTAACCTAACCTAACCTAACCTAACCTAACCTAACCTAACCTAACCTAACCTAACCTAACCTAACCTAACCTAACCTAACCTAACCTAACCTAACCTAACCTAACCTAACCTAACCTAACCTAACCTAACCTAACCTAACCTAACCTAACCTAACCTAACCTAACCTAACCTAACCTAACCTAACCTAACCTAACCTAACCTAACCTAACCTAACCTAACCTAACCTAACCTAACCTAACCTAACCTAACCTAACCTAACCTAACCTAACCTAACCTAACCTAACCTAACCTAACCTAACCTAACCTAACCTAACCTAACCTAACCTAACCTAACCATTATAACTTTGCATCCCGGTGACGCATTTTGAAGCTGTTTTCAGCAAAATTAATCGTTTCTAGGCTCCGTTTAACTTTCCCACTGGTGAAAATTGACGAATCTGCGAAAAACATTTTTCGTATATTGACTTGTAAAATTTTCAGTAAAAAATTCCTTTGAAAATACTTTATAAATTTTTATCTTCAAAATTCTAATCTAAATCTACGTTTTTATAGTTTCAATAGTTACTCACCTGCCTTACCTGCACTCCGGCGCGCGTTCAGCGAATTCGAGTCCCGTTTGGCGGTGTTATTCGAGGTTTTTACTCACATTTTGGTCGAAAAACCCGTTTTTTCTGCAAAATTCAAAATTTTTGTTCAGCTAAAATTCCAATAACCCCACAGATAGTTAGCCCGCGCCGAGACGCGTCTTTTGACACCTCGCACGCGAGCCTAGCTCACATAGAACTTCAAAAATTTTTTGCATTTGGTATTTTCACTAACCGACGAAATCCACCTAAGGGATAGTACAAAATCATCAAATCATTATAACTTTGCATCCCGGTGACGCATTTTGAAGCTGTTTTCAGCAAAATTAATCGTTTCTAGGCTCCGTTTAACTTTCCCACTGGTGAAAATTGACGAATCTGCGAAAAACATTTTTCGTATATTGACTTGTAAAATTTTCAGTAAAAAATTCCTTTGAAAATACTTTATAAATTTTTATCTTCAAAATTCTAATCTAAATCTACGTTTTTATAGTTTCAATAGTTACTCACCTGCCTTACCTGCACTCCGGCGCGCGTTCAGCGAATTCGAGTCCCGTTTGGCGGTGTTATTCGAGGTTTTTACTCACATTTTGGTCGAAAAACCCGTTTTTTCTGCAAAATTCAAAATTTTTGTTCAGCTAAAATTCCAATAACCCCACAGATAGTTAGCCCGCGCCGAGACGCGTCTTTTGACACCTCGCACGCGAGCCTAGCTCACATAGAACTTCAAAAATTTTTTGCATTTGGTATTTTCACTAACCGACGAAATCCACCTAAGGGATAGTACAAAATCATCAAATCATTATAACTTTGCATCCCGGTGACGCATTTTGAAGCTGTTTTCAGCAAAATTAATCGTTTCTAGGCTCCGTTTAACTTTCCCACTGGTGAAAATTGACGAATCTGCGAAAAACATTTTTCGTATATTGACTTGTAAAATTTTCAGTAAAAAATTCCTTTGAAAATACTTTATAAATTTTTATCTTCAAAATTCTAATCTAAATCTACGTTTTTATAGTTTCAATAGTTACTCACCTGCCTTACCTGCACTCCGGCGCGCGTTCAGCGAATTCGAGTCCCGTTTGGCGGTGTTATTCGAGGTTTTTACTCACATTTTGGTCGAAAAACCCGTTTTTTCTGCAAAATTCAAAATTTTTGTTCAGCTAAAATTCCAATAACCCCACAGATAGTTAGCCCGCGCCGAGACGCGTCTTTTGACACCTCGCACGCGAGCCTAGCTCACATAGAACTTCAAAAATTTTTTGCATTTGGTATTTTCACTAACCGACGAAATCCACCTAAGGGATAGTACAAAATCATCAAATCATTATAACTTTGCATCCCGGTGACGCATTTTGAAGCTGTTTTCAGCAAAATTAATCGTTTCTAGGCTCCGTTTAACTTTCCCACTGGTGAAAATTGACGAATCTGCGAAAAACATTTTTCGTATATTGACTTGTAAAATTTTCAGTAAAAAATTCCTTTGAAAATACTTTATAAATTTTTATCTTCAAAATTCTAATCTAAATCTACGTTTTTATAGTTTCAATAGTTACTCACCTGCCTTACCTGCACTCCGGCGCGCGTTCAGCGAATTCGAGTCCCGTTTGGCGGTGTTATTCGAGGTTTTTACTCACATTTTGGTCGAAAAACCCGTTTTTTCTGCAAAATTCAAAATTTTTGTTCAGCTAAAATTCCAATAACCCCACAGATAGTTAGCCCGCGCCGAGACGCGTCTTTTGACACCTCGCACGCGAGCCTAGCTCACATAGAACTTCAAAAATTTTTTGCATTTGGTATTTTCACTAACCGACGAAATCCACCTAAGGGATAGTACAAAATCATCAAATCATTATAACTTTGCATCCCGGTGACGCATTTTGAAGCTGTTTTCAGCAAAATTAATCGTTTCTAGGCTCCGTTTAACTTTCCCACTGGTGAAAATTGACGAATCTGCGAAAAACATTTTTCGTATATTGACTTGTAAAATTTTCAGTAAAAAATTCCTTTGAAAATACTTTATAAATTTTTATCTTCAAAATTCTAATCTAAATCTACGTTTTTATAGTTTCAATAGTTACTCACCTGCCTTACCTGCACTCCGGCGCGCGTTCAGCGAATTCGAGTCCCGTTTGGCGGTGTTATTCGAGGTTTTTACTCACATTTTGGTCGAAAAACCCGTTTTTTCTGCAAAATTCAAAATTTTTGTTCAGCTAAAATTCCAATAACCCCACAGATAGTTAGCCCGCGCCGAGACGCGTCTTTTGACACCTCGCACGCGAGCCTAGCTCACATAGAACTTCAAAAATTTTTTGCATTTGGTATTTTCACTAACCGACGAAATCCACCTAAGGGATAGTACAAAATCATCAAATCATTATAACTTTGCATCCCGGTGACGCATTTTGAAGCTGTTTTCAGCAAAATTAATCGTTTCTAGGCTCCGTTTAACTTTCCCACTGGTGAAAATTGACGAATCTGCGAAAAACATTTTTCGTATATTGACTTGTAAAATTTTCAGTAAAAAATTCCTTTGAAAATACTTTATAAATTTTTATCTTCAAAATTCTAATCTAAATCTACGTTTTTATAGTTTCAATAGTTACTCACCTGCCTTACCTGCACTCCGGCGCGCGTTCAGCGAATTCGAGTCCCGTTTGGCGGTGTTATTCGAGGTTTTTACTCACATTTTGGTCGAAAAACCCGTTTTTTCTGCAAAATTCAAAATTTTTGTTCAGCTAAAATTCCAATAACCCCACAGATAGTTAGCCCGCGCCGAGACGCGTCTTTTGACACCTCGCACGCGAGCCTAGCTCACATAGAACTTCAAAAATTTGCCCTCCCACCCACCCTTTAGTCACTTACCAGGTAAACTTTGCAATTACGACAAAAAATTATTTTGGATTTTTGGCTCTTCCGGCCTCATCTATACCTTTCTCTGGTGGGAAAATAAGAAAATAAACGGTTTTTAAACTTATTACCGCCTCTCGAAGGCAAATTGACAATTATTTCATTGACCGACTCTTGATTTACAGGGTCGTATTTTACATATTATTAACTTCATACTGATCCCCCCTGTACAGGGATCTAGTAACGGATAAAGTTGTCCCCCGGTAATTTAGTCGTTCCGTAGTCAATTTCCGTAATCCAGCCAAAATGTTTGGTATAAGGACACCGGTGAACAAGCCAAAGACCTCGGAGCAGAGCTCAGACGCGGGGAAGCCTCAATTGGCACAGGCTGGCCCGTCGGTTGGTCATAGCGTTGGGGAGTGGGAGGCTGATAGACTGAGTTCTGGACAGCTTCTCAAAACTCCAACTCCACCGAAGAAGGCCCCGATAACTACTCCCCCGAAGGTAAAGTCCAAAACAGCGACACTCGCACATCAGAGTAAGCTCGATGGACCAAAACTGCCTGCGGGGATCGAACAGAGCTCCCCACGAGACGCACAACCCGTGAGGTACGCAAACAGAACCACGGAGGCAAAGGCGTGTCTCACAAAAGCAAAGATCCAGCTCTTAAGCTCTCGGAACCTGAAAAAGGAGATAAAAGACGAGCTAACAAAAGCGGTCGAAAGATTGTACCAGCTGGTAAAGGAAGCGGAGGTCGAGAGGGTAAATGGAGCTGAGGTGGCAGCTGAACCCGAAAAGGCTCGAAATGACCAAAGGCCAACCGCAGATGAACCGACGGAGCTCATGAAGCAGCTCATGGCAAACCTCCAACAACATAACCAGGCGCTGGAGGAATGCCAGCTGCACACTCGGGCTCTGTCGGAGCATCTGCAACAGGCCCCTCGCTATGTCCCAGGCCAGGGTCCGACCTTCGCGGAAATGGCCGCCGGCCCGAAGAAGCACATCCAACAGCCTCTTCACTCGGTGGTAGTATCATCTGTCAACGAACAGGACACCGGTGAAGAGGTCATTGAGAAGCTCAGGACGGCGGTCGATGCCAAGAACGAAGGCACGAGAGTGGAGCGGCTGCGCAAGGCGAGGGACCAAAAGGTGGTCGTTGGTTTTAAGACCAGAGAGGAGATGACCAAAGCGACAGACAGAATAAGAAAAGTAGGGAACCTGGTGGTAGAGGAAATGAAGAACAAGGACCCACTTATAATTGTCTGTGACGTTCTCTCCTGCCACTCGGATGTGGAGATCGCACAGGCTCTGCAACGTCAGAACGCCCACCTGATCGGGGACATACCTGCGGAAGACCTGCGGCTGGGGGTGAAGTACCGTCGTAGGACGAGGAACCCCCACACGTGCCACGTCATCCTGCAGGTGTCCCCTACGGTATGGCAGAGGCTGACTATGGCGGGTCGCGTGCACATCGACCTACAGCGTGTGCGAGTGCAGGATCAGTCGCCACTGGTGCAGTGCACACGCTGTCTGCGTTTCGGTCATAGCCGAAAACTGTGCACGCAGCCCGCTGACCTCTGTATCCACTGCGGCGATCCCCACATGCGTGCTGACTGCCCGTCGCGACTGGCGGCGGAGGTGCCAAAGTGTCATAATTGCCTGTTGGCAAAACTGGAAAAGACCGACCACAACGCCTTCGACAGAGAGTGCCCAGTGCGAGTGAAGTGGGACGCACTGGCGCGCCTGTCGGTGGCGTACTGCTAAGGTGGCACCAGCGTTTCCAGGAAATACAAACACCCAGATCCCAGGCAGTAGGATCCGAACCCACCCTGACGCCCGCTCAAACTACTGGGTGATCCAAGCGAATCTGCAGAGGAAGAACCTTGCGACCCAGGAGCTCATGGTAGCAGCAAGTGAGCGAAAGTTCGCTTTTGCACTGCTCCAGGAGCCATATGTGGGTGCGGTTAAAAGAATGCGAGACTACCGCGGAGCGCGAATCTACCAGAGCGCGGAACAAGGAAATGGAACTGTGAAGGCGGCAATAGTCGTTTTCGATAAAGACCTTGATGTCACACAGTGTCCAAAACTCACCACCAATAACATCACGGTGGTGAGGATCCAAACCAGCGCCTGGGAAATCGCAGTGGTCTCCTTCTATTTTGAACCGGATCAGCCCATACAACCATACCTGGAGCAGCTTCTGCAGATTCGTGAGGAAATGGGCCCTATAAAAATCGTGATGGGAGGTGACGCAAATGCAAAGAGCACCTGGTGGGGCAGTTTAGTTGTGGATAGTAGGGGTGAAGAAATGTCGGGCTCACTGGATGAAATGAACTTGCAGGTACTCAACGTCGGCAACAAGCCAACTTTCGACACCATCAGGGGTGGCAAGCTTTACACCAGCTTTGTTGACCTAACAGCTTGTTCAACGGATATGCTGGACTTGGTGGAGGACTGGAGAGTTGAGGAAGGCGTCACAAGCTCGGACCACAACGGTATCGTATTCAAAATTAATCTTAAAAAATCAATAGGAACAAATATTAAAAGAACAACCAGAATCTTTAACACAAAGAAAGCAAATTGGAGCCAATTTCATGAGAAATTGGCCCAATTAAAAGCAGAAAATAACATTAACCTAGAAGAAATTAATAAAATTAGAAATAAAGAAGATTTAGAAAATACAGTCAATAATTATATAGGTACCATTAACAAAACAAGTGAAAACATTTTACCTAAACTTAAAAATACCGACATTCTTACGATACCGTGGTGGTCCAACGAGCTTACTCTTATGTTGAATGAAGTCAACACTAAGAGACGCCGCATTCGATGCGCCGCTGCAGTCCGGAGAGCAGGTGTCGTCGATGAGTACCTGCAAGCAAAAGAAAAATATGAGCTCTTAGCAAAAAAGGCACAGACTACCAGCTGGAAGAAATTCTGTGAAAAACAGGATAAGGAGGGAGTTTGGGAGGGCATTTACAGAGTTATAGGACGGACCGCAAAACGACATGAGGACTTACCTTTGCTGAAGAATGGAGTGCCACTTGATGGTGAGGATTCGGCCTTGCTGCTGGCGGAGACCTTCTACCCCGATGACCTGAAAGAGGAAGATAACGATGACCACCGTCGGACGCGAGAAGCGGCCAGTGGTGTAAACGATTGGGTGCATGATGAACACCATGATCCACCGTTTACACTTCAGGAGCTGAAAACCGCGGTGGAAAGTTTCAACCCTAAGAAGGCACCGGGGGCGGATGGTCTCACAGCCGACATCTGTGCGCAGGCCATCTTCCAGGACCCGGGGATGTTTCTTGCATTGGCCAACAAGTGCCTTGAGCTGGGCCACTTCCCCGGAGCCTGGAAGGTGGCTACAGTAATTATACTCAGGAAGCCGGGTAAGGATTGTTACACCACCCCAAAATCCTACAGACCGATCGGCCTTTTACCAGTCCTGGGTAAAATGCTAGAGAAAATGTTGGTAGCAAGGCTGAAGTGGCATCTGATCCCGCGGTTGAGTACTCGTCAGTTTGGTTTCATGCCCCAGAAGAGCACCGAGGACTCCCTCTACACCATGATACAACACATCAAAACGAAGCTGAATCAAAAGAAGCTGATCACTGTTGTATCGCTTGATATAGAGGGAGCCTTCGATAGCGCATGGTGGCCAGCTATCAGGACCAGACTGGCTGAGGAAAGGTGCCCGGTGAATCTCAGGCGAATGCTGGACAGCTACCTGACCGATAGGAGTGTTAGAGTAAGGTACGCCGGAGCAGAGTGCCAGAGAAATACCAGTAAAGGTTGTGTCCAAGGGTCGATAGGCGGTCCGATCCTCTGGAACTTGCTGTTGGACCCCCTGCTAAAGGGGCTGGAAGAGCGAGGGGATCACAGCCAGGCTTTCGCTGATGACGTGGTCATGGTCTTTGACGGTGATACAGGGTTGGAAGTCCAGAGACGTGCCAATGCCGCCCTCGAGTACGTTCGGGCTTGGGGCATCCGAAATAAGCTGAAGTTTGCGCCACACAAAACCTGCGCGATGGTAGTAACCAGGAAGCTAAAGTACGATGCCCCGATCCTGAACATGGGCGGGGTTGACATTGGCATGTCTAAGGAAATAAAAATACTGGGGCTCACAATAGACCACCAGCTCACTTTCAACACCCACGCCGCAAACGTGTGCAGAAAAGCTGCAAACATTTACAAACAGCTATCGAGAGCGGCCAAAGTGAGCTGGGGTCTGCACCCGGAAGTCATTCGGACCATATACACGGCGGCTGTGGAGCCGGTGATAATGTACGCGGCGAGTGCCTGGGCGCCGGCAACCAAGAAGATAGGAGTGCAGAAAATGCTCAACACGGTCCAGCGAGGATTCGCCCAAAAGCTCTGCAGATCCTACCGCACCGTTTCGCTGAACGCGTCCCTGGTGCTGGCTGGGATACTACCACTCGACCTCCGAATACAAGAAGCAGCCGCTCTCTATGAGGCAAAGAGGGGGGTACCCCAGCCGGCACTCGCGGGCAGGGAAGTGGAGCGCGTGGTGGCGTTTGCGGAAACACCACATCCGGCAAAACATATGGCCATGGGGTTCGTGAGTCTGGAAGACCAGTCCCTGGTGAACACCCATAACAACCAGGCGGTACGATTTTTCACCGACGGCAGCAGGATAGAGGACAAGGTCGGAGCAGCACTATCACTGTGGGATAGTGAAGCCGAGATCAAGTCCTTGAAGCTTAGCTTGCCGTCGTGCTGCACAGTTTACCAGGCAGAACTCCTGGCCATATGCGTAGCCACGAGGGAAATCCTCAAACGCAGGGAGGGAACCTTCGGAATCTATAGTGACTCAAAGGCTGCACTTCAAACAGTCACAAACCAAGGGTCCCTCCATGCCCTGGCGGTGGAGGCAAGAGCCAACATGGGCGCGGCTTTGTCCCAGAGCAAAGATGTTTCCTTGTTCTGGGTAAAGGCTCACGCTGGGCT
Source organism: Globia sparganii (assembly GCA_949316385.1). Classification (NCBI taxonomy): domain Eukaryota; kingdom Metazoa; phylum Arthropoda; class Insecta; order Lepidoptera; family Noctuidae; genus Globia; species Globia sparganii. Next base: position 29,108 of record OX438659.1, read on the forward strand.
GCAAGGAAACGAGCGTGCAGACTATCTTGCGAAGGAGGCTGCACTCAGGTCTAAAAAGAGGCCGGACTATGACCGCTGCCCGGTTTCATTCGTCAAGCGACAGATCCGTATGGGGTCGCTTGACGAGTGGAACCGGAGATACAATAACGCTGAAACAGCCTCAGTAACAAAAATGTTCCTCCCGGACGTGATAGATGCCTTCAGGATAGTAAGGGGAGTGGAGCCGACCGGAGTAATGACACAGATACTGACTGGGCACGGTGGGTTTTCTGAGTACCTGCATCGTTTTAAGCGTAAGGGAAGCCCATCGTGCATCTGTGACCCAGACGCGCTAGAAACAGTCCCACATATTTTGACAGAATGTCCTGCGTTCGGAACACAGCGCTTACATGCGGAGATGAAATTGGAGACGGAAATAAATAAGAATAATATTAGTAAGATTATGACAAATGGAAAACATAGAAAAACCTTTTTAGAATACTGTACCACAATAGCCACAAAAGTAATAAAAAGAAACAAGGAAACATAAAACTATGCTTTTAATATATAAGTATATATACAGACAAAGCATAGAACAAAAAATTAGACTATTAAAAAGAACATAAAAATTTTAAATTCTAGACAAATAAATAAAACAGATTAATAACTAAAACAGATAAAACCTTTTTCAAAATTAGTAAAATCAAAACATAAAACGTCAAAAATAATTAAAAATAAAATTTAAAAAGGTCTCTGACTATGTCAGGGGGACACTTAGAAAGGCAGGAGTGTGGTTTTAGCCGGTAAGAGTCCGGCACTGCCCAGATTGCCTCACCAGTGGGGTAGTCTGGGCGTCCATGAGGATTTCCCACTCCTGCCAAAACAAAAAAAAAAAAAAAAAAACCTAACCTAACCTAACCTAACCTAACCTAACCCATTATAACTTTGCATCCCGGTGACGCATTTTGAAGCTGTTTTCAGCAAAATTAATCGTTTCTAGGCTCCGTTTAACTTTCCCACTGGTGAAAATTGACGAATCTGCGAAAAATATTTTTCGTATATTGACTTGTAAAATTTTCAGTAAAAAATCCCTTTGAAAATACTTTATAAATTTTTATCTTCAAAATTCTAATCTAAATCTACGTTTTTATAGTTTCAATAGTTACTTACCTGCCTTACCTGCACTCCGGCGCGCGTTCAGCGAGTTCGAGTCCCGTTTCGGCGGTGTTATTGCAGGTTTTTACTCACATTTTGGTCGAAAAACCCGTTTTTTCTGCAAAATTCAAAATTTTTGTTCAGTCAAAATTCCAATAACCTTACAGATAGTTAGCCCGCGCCGAGACGCGTCTTTTGACACCTCGCACGCGAGCCTAGCTCACATAGAACTTCAAAAATTTTTTGCATTTGGTATTTTCACTAACCGACGAAATCCACCTAAGGGATAGTACAAAATCATCAAATCATTATAACTTTGCATCCCGGTGACGCATTTTGAAGCTGTTTTCAGCAAAATTAATCGTTTCTAGGCTCCGTTTAACTTTCCCACTGGTGAAAATTGACGAATCTGCGAAAAATATTTTTCGTATATTGACTTGTAAAATTTTCAGTAAAAAATCCCTTTGAAAATACTTTATAAATTTTTATCTTCAAAATTCTAATCTAAATCTACGTTTTTATAGTTTCAATAGTTACTTACCTGCCTTACCTGCACTCCGGCGCGCGTTCAGCGAGTTCGAGTCCCGTTTCGGCGGTGTTATTGCAGGTTTTTACTCACATTTTGGTCGAAAAACCCGTTTTTTCTGCAAAATTCAAAATTTTTGTTCAGTCAAAATTCCAATAACCTTACAGATAGTTAGCCCGCGCCGAGACGCGTCTTTTGACACCTCGCACGCGAGCCTAGCTCACATAGAACTTCAAAAATTTTTTGCATTTGGTATTTTCACTAACCGACGAAATCCACCTAAGGGATAGTACAAAATCATCAAATCATTATAACTTTGCATCCCGGTGACGCATTTTGAAGCTGTTTTCAGCAAAATTAATCGTTTCTAGGCTCCGTTTAACTTTCCCACTGGTGAAAATTGACGAATCTGCGAAAAATATTTTTCGTATATTGACTTGTAAAATTTTCAGTAAAAAATCCCTTTGAAAATACTTTATAAATTTTTATCTTCAAAATTCTAATCTAAATCTACGTTTTTATAGTTTCAATAGTTACTTACCTGCCTTACCTGCACTCCGGCGCGCGTTCAGCGAGTTCGAGTCCCGTTTCGGCGGTGTTATTGCAGGTTTTTACTCACATTTTGGTCGAAAAACCCGTTTTTTCTGCAAAATTCAAAATTTTTGTTCAGTCAAAATTCCAATAACCTTACAGATAGTTAGCCCGCGCCGAGACGCGTCTTTTGACACCTCGCACGCGAGCCTAGCTCACATAGAACTTCAAAAATTTTTTGCATTTGGTATTTTCACTAACCGACGAAATCCACCTAAGGGATAGTACAAAATCATCAAATCATTATAACTTTGCATCCCGGTGACGCATTTTGAAGCTGTTTTCAGCAAAATTAATCGTTTCTAGGCTCCGTTTAACTTTCCCACTGGTGAAAATTGACGAATCTGCGAAAAATATTTTTCGTATATTGACTTGTAAAATTTTCAGTAAAAAATCCCTTTGAAAATACTTTATAAATTTTTATCTTCAAAATTCTAATCTAAATCTACGTTTTTATAGTTTCAATAGTTACTTACCTGCCTTACCTGCACTCCGGCGCGCGTTCAGCGAGTTCGAGTCCCGTTTCGGCGGTGTTATTGCAGGTTTTTACTCACATTTTGGTCGAAAAACCCGTTTTTTCTGCAAAATTCAAAATTTTTGTTCAGTCAAAATTCCAATAACCTTACAGATAGTTAGCCCGCGCCGAGACGCGTCTTTTGACACCTCGCACGCGAGCCTAGCTCACATAGAACTTCAAAAATTTGCCCTCCCACCCACCCTTTAGTCACTTACCAGGTAAACTTTTAAACTTTTATGAAAAATTAAATTCTGTTTTTAGCCTTCAGGCTATAAAAATACCCTTCTTTACTACTACGCGGGGAGATTTAAACGGTTCCTGAGTTTATCACTGCCTTTGCAGTGATATTATTGACATTTAGGATTCGCATTTTAAAGAATTTTGACGGTAACTATAGCTTTATTGAGCTGTTATTACTAAATTAAGACAAGTACGTGTGTACCTAATATTTAAAATAAGACACGGTTAGATAAGTCGCGGACATGATACGTACGCCGCCAAAGTCTGACGCATCGCCAACAGGAGATAACGGACCTAGGGCGGGCCCCTCGAAAACAAATCAGGTGCCGAAGAGCATAATTGACATCGAGGCAAAAACGAGATCACCTCCAGCACTAAAGTTGAAATTTTCTACACCGGTTGCTGAGGCACGCGCCCTCATGCTCAAAGCAAAGGCACAATTGGAAATGTCAGGGAACATAAAGTCCACCATAAAACAGACGGTGTCTGATTGTATAAAGGCGCTCTTTGAAATTGTAAAAAGAATGGATAAACCGGAGGCGAAAGAAGACGAAAGCAAGGGCGAAAGAGAAGTGAAGCAGTCAGGAGGATCTGGAGATAACAGCTTGAAAATATTGAACGAAATTTTGGAAGTTAAAGAAATTTTAAAGAGAAATGAAAAGGAAGAACTCCCTGCCAGAATAGAAAGATCAAAAGTGGAGCTAAGTGACAGACTCGATGCGCAGATGGTAGAAATTAAAGAACTGAAGGAGGTATCAAAGATGCAAGCTGAGAAAATAGAAGCCCAAATGCTAAGCATTGGGACGTACGCGCAAGTCGCAGCGATGCCGCCTCAGCCATCGGCTAGGAAAAACATGCACTCGATAATAGTATCGTCACCACACGAGGGTGATACATCAGAGACTGTAGTCGATAAAATCCGAGCGACTGTCGATGCAAAGAGCACTGGACTAAGGATAGACCATCTGCGTAGAGCAAAGAACCAGTCGGTGGTCATAAGCTGCTCCGAAAGGGAAGAACTAAGAAAAGTATCGGCAAAGCTTAAAAACTCCACAGGGGATCTGAAAGTTGAGGAGGCCATCAACAAAAACCCGCTCGTGGTCGTCAGGGACGTAATGAATTACATAACTGACGACGACTTGATGACGGCAATAAGATCTCAGAATGGACACCTCCTGGAGGGAGTCGAAATCGGCGAGGGTGACATCCGGGTCATGTACAGGCGAAGGGCGAGGAACCCGCTGACAAGTCACGTGGTGTTGCGCGTCAAGCCAGTGATTTGGCAGCGGCTGACCTCGGCGGGCCGTATCCACGTGGACCTGCAGAGGGTGGTTGTAAGAGACCAGAGCCCGCTGATCCAGTGCACAAAGTGCCTCGGATACGGGCACAGCAGAAAATACTGCACAGAACCAGCAGTCCTTTGCAGCCACTGTGGTGAACCGCATACCAGAGCAGAGTGTCCTGGGTTCACCCTCAATGAGCAGCCGAAGTGCAGAAACTGCAACCAGAATAAGAAGGACGCAGCACATAACGCTTTTGATAGTGAATGTCCTACAAGGAAAAAATGGGATGCACTGGCCAGGTCGGCAGTAGCATACTGCTAAAGTTGTGGCGGGGGCAGGAGCAAACAACAATAATGTTAGGTATCATGTCGTGCAGGCGAACCTCCAGAAGAAAAAACTGGCCACTGAGGAACTCATTCTCGAAGCCGGGCGCAGAAAAATTAGGTACGCTCTCGTACAAGAACCCTATGTAGGAGCGAAGGGTGAAATGAAGACCTACCCCGGGACTAGAATGGTTCAAGCATCAAAATCTGGTACCAAAGACATCAAAGCCGCTATAGTCATTTTCGACAGTGGAGTGAACGTAGTGGTGTGCCCGACACTTACAAACGAGAACATAGCGGTTGCGAGACTGACGGTGGAGGACACCACCACCGTGGTAGCGTCCGTCTACTTCGAGGACTATCTCGAAATTGAACCATACCTCGACCAGCTGAGGGAAATAGTCACAAGGACAGAAGGGGCTAAATTTCTGGTGGGGGGAGATGTGAACGCGTGGAGTACATGGTGGGGGAGCGAGAGAGAGGACGAAAGGGGAAGACTCCTATCTGGAACCCTAGATGAACTCAACCTCCATGTACTCAATTGCGGGAACATCCCAACATTTGACACCATTCGAGGGGGAAAGCGATTTAAGAGCACAGTAGACATCACGGCCTGTTCAGACGACATGCTTCAACACGTGGAAGAATGGAGAGTGGACACGGATTTGACGAGTTCGGACCACAATGCTATAGCACTTAAAATCACTACAAAGAAAGGAATTGGGAATAAAATTAAGTACAGCAACACTAGAGTATATAATACTAAAAAAGCAGACTGGGAAAGTTTTCGGGAAAAATTTACAAAATTATTGCGGGAAAATAAAATTGATAGAACATACATAGATAATATAAATAGTTCAGAAGAGTTAGAAAAATGTACAGAGCAGTTAACAAAAATTATTACAGAAACTTGCGAAGAAACAGTACCGAAAATAAAGAAAATAGATAAAATATACTTACCATGGTGGAATGAAGAACTCGATCAGCTTAAAAACTCCATGTGCACGAAGAAGCGAAGAATCCGTTGCGCAGCTCCACGTCGTCGGGAATGGGTCGTGATGGATTACCTAAAAGCAAAGGAAGATTATGAGATTAAGGCACGAAAGGCACAAACTCAAAGCTGGAAGGGCTTTTGCGGAAGGCAGGACAAGGAGAGCGTCTGGGATGGTATTTATAGAGTAATACTAAAGACAAAAAAGAGGCACGAAGACCTGCCAATAGTCCAAGATGGTGAGGCACTAGACCCAGATGAATCCGCCAGGGTCCTGGCAGAAACCTT
>OX438659.1:640000-937781 GCA_949316385.1 Globia sparganii
ACTAATACATATTAAAAACCTTAAAACTATGATTATACACGTAATGTAAGCTTGATAGGTCACGAACGGTTTACTTAATTAAAAAAACAGTATTCCCAAACCCCTAATATTTTTGAAAGATCTCTCCAAAGATATCCCACACTATGGGAAGGACGAAAAAAAATTATCATCCTCACTTTACATGTGTAAAATTTTGAAAAAAAAAACAATTATTCACTGTACCAGTGAATAATTGTTTTTTTTTTCAAATTTTATTTTACCACTTTTTTGGCATTATTAACGTGTATACTCATGCCAAATTACAACTTTCTAGTACCAGTTTTTGAGCTAAACCGCGGACAGGCAGACAGACAGACGGGCATGGCGAAACTATAAGGATTCCTTGTTGACTACGGAACCCTAAAAACTGCCGTTTATAGCAAGACTATCTGGTAAAGACAAATACACCGAAGTCGGACCACAACAATAAAATATCTGGAAGTGTAACAAATGTGAACATAGGAACACTAACATTCAGTTTATGTTTCGGAGGCGAGCGCATTTTGTGCGGCCGAGGTAAGTGATGGCGATGCGCCGTCTAGTGCTGCGGTTAGCAATTATACGTATCGATGTTCTGTCGATAGCACGACTGATTTTTATAGCTTTGGTTTTTGTCTGAAAAAGATTGGAAATCTTATATGAAGTTGGTTTCAGAGTTTCAAATTATGACTTACCTTTTAATCTATTGTAAAGTACTCCGTATTGGCCGCGATTGTAGTACAATTGATATAGCTTTTGGTTTTCACCGGATCGGTAAATTAAAATATCATAAAGTCGCAATTGGCCCAATCTCAATGCACAATCAGCCTAAAGTGCCCCCACCATGCCATGCCTATAATGTTCCCTGTGCTGGGACACCCGCTTCCTCTCTATGAGAGGGAGTGGGGCCGTAATCCTCCACGTGGGCTTAGCGGTGGATGTCGAATTTTAGATTCTAGGAAATGCCGGTTTTCTCACGATCTTTCCTTAATCGTTTTGAGAGCAGTGGTAGTGAAATTAAATACACAAAGTAAAGTTATTGTCTGGGTTCGAACTTACGACCTACAAAGTCGTGGCCGATAAAACTGGGCCACCACATACTCACATACTCTCGTTGATGATCCACAATTATACTGTACGTTAAACGCATACAACTTTCTTCATTCTCCTTCTGACCTGTTTTGTACTATTTTTTTACTATTTAAAACTACACCTAACCTTGCCTAACCTGACGTTACATAACCTGAACATACCATCGATATGAAACTACTGTTGCACTAGTTGCGAAAGCTGAGCTAGGCGTCGCGTCGCGTCGCCTCCGCGTCATTTGCCAGCTGAGATAGTAGCCGTAATGTGTCGCCCCAGTGCCGCGTCACATGGTTTAATTAAAGCGAAGCCGCGGCATGGACACCACCAGAGAGCATTTCGGTAACAAAGCTGATTTATAATTGAAAGCCGATACGTTTAGGAAGTGCCTCCCGTTCTATATGCATGAGGTCATTTGTTTGGGAATTCTGTGATTTTAGATTACTGTGTTTAGATCGGAATTGGTTGTATTTATCCTCAATGATATCCATAATTTCAACTACTAGCTTCCGTACCAAAATTGCAGCATAATTTTAAATTGATTGTATACAAGAATGCTGCTACGTACACCTGTCATCGTTAAGACCTCCATAAAATAGAACAACGTTAGAAATTCTTTTTGAAAACAGCAAACACCGAAGCCGCAGATATTCATCACAGTGTCGAAACGCAACAAATAGTCGCACAAAAGCACCGCCTCCAAGTATATCTCATCACCGCCCAACAAACGGTTTCGTCAGCGTTTTTTCGTCCATAAACCAACCATGTCGAGTCTCCGGCCGAATGTACTCATGTGGACATTCGCCCGGCGTAATGGATTGTGACATTTATGGGCGAGACGCTCCCGATATTTGCTTCGACAGCGGCCAATCATTATAAATCACCGGCTGAAACTCTAATAAACTCGTCTGTTGTTAGTCTCAATGCAAATGTGATTGAAATTTTGATTAAACCGAAGCCAGATGTTTGTGTTTATTGTGTTCGTAGTTTGATAGATGTGTTGTGTGAGGATCGTATGACATGGGATGTTGATCATTATGAAGTGGGGTCGCAAATAATGGAATTTGTGATCGTTGAAGTTAATTTATGTGAAATCGGAGCAAGGATTATGGCTATTAACAAAAAACTATTGGGTACAATGGTAACAACAACAAAACAACACATAGTATAAAAAGAGCAACAAACAAGCACATGTTTTGTTTCGATACTGCGAAACTAAATCCGGAATTTCTCAAAACATAGCTCTGAATGGCTGGGTTGAGCAACGTACACTTAAACTATTTCCTATTAAGCCGGTTGTAACATCGGTGCTGGCAGATCGAGAGCCAATGAAATTGTTCTAGAAATAATCGGAACAATCGTTTGTAGTGCCCTCTAGCGGTGAATGCGGCAAATTGAAGTATCCGCAGAACAATGCATGTTTTTGTTTGAATTTCGTACTTCTTTGTTTTGTACAAAATCTGTGGATTGGTTCGAAGTTGCACAGAGATGATTTGAAAGGCAATTTTTTCGCAAGTTTATTTATTGTGAAGAACGAACTGCGGTTCATGTGTGCAATTCCAAAGTAGAAAAATATAGAACGAATATCATTGTATAGCAGTGCTGGTCCAGTGGTGCCGGGCCCGACCTACTAGTTTAAGGTCGGGGGCACAAACCCAAGCAGGCCATTACTTATGTAAATCATTTTATCACCACCAACCACCAAAAAAATATTGTTACCACCTGAAATAATTACAACCAAACTTTAAACTTAAAGAAACTTTAAGCTGAATCCTATGTACATTGATATTATCCTATAGCGAGATGATTGTAAAACAAAACTGAAAATTATAAACTGACCGTTTTCCACGTCGTTAGAGAGCCTATCAAATTATTTGAAATGACGTGTTACCTTAAAAGCGCTCGCCAGCTCGAATACATCGTCGAGCGAAACAAATTAGAGCCCACGCATACAAAATAACACTTATGGATATAAGAATAGGTGTCATTTTGCACTACATTGATGTGACGGCTGAGTTTATCTGATAAGCAGTTATTAGCTGTGACTTGAATAATTAGTTGGGTTCAGTTTGGACGTAAATATATGGGTATATGATATGACTGTGTTTAACTAATTTGCAAGTCTACTTTGCATTCTGACTGGAATGATATTGTATGGGTTTAAAACAACACGTGTCACACGAAAAAAACACGTTTCTTGTATGGAAACCCCCTTTACTGTTCATTAACTTTATTTTATTTTTATTATTTTTAGGGTTTCGTACCTCAAAAGATAAAACGGAACTCTTCTAAGATTACTTCGTTGTCCCTCTGTCTGTCCGTCGGTCTTCTCAGGAACGCGTGGAGTTATCAAATTGAAACAGGGCTGCAATCCCTTGAAGCAGTGTAAAAATCAAACTTCTAAGTCAACGCAATAAAAAAACTTCTAAGTCAACGCAATAAAAAAAAACCCGACTTCCAAAAAAAAAACACTTCTTCTTCGTAGCGTGTCGATAGCAATCTAAATGGACTCGGCCCAGAATTCGGCTACTTGTTTGGCGCCATCACCAGCGTCCACCAGTTCCTGTAACGTGCAGCTGACAGGACACGCAGGACACGATATTAAGTGTCCCATCGTTTGTGGAACAGCACCACATTTACACTCCAAAGCAGAGTCGTCTATGAATCTCCACCTGAACAGGTTTTCCTTGCTTCTGCCAACCTGGGAAAAAAACAAAAACACTACAAAGTGAAAAATAACTTTAATTTCGGAAGTCGGTGTCTTTGGATCTGTATTTTAGTTTATTGACACCGACTTCCGAAATTAAAGTTACTTTTCACTTTGTAGTGTTTTTAGAGGAAGTAGAATATTTGAAAAGTTCCTTCGATTTCTCCAGGATCCCATCATCAGAACTGGATTTTGACAAAAATGGGACCAATCTGGATGAAGAAGTGTTTTTTTTTTGGAGGTCGGTTTTGTTTTATTGCGTTGACTTAGAAGTTATATCTATACTTATAATAAATCTGTAGAGAGGTCAATTCTGTACATGAAATATATTTCCAAAATAACTATCAGCGGGTGATTAGTGATCGATACTGACGCCAAAAATGCAATCAGTAATATTTTTGTCTGTCTGTCTGTCTGTCTGTCTGTCTGTATGTTCGTTATAGAAACAAAAACCACTCGACGGATTTCAACGAAACTTGGTACAATTGTTCTTCATACTCCTGGGCAGGTTATAGTATACTTTTCATCACGCTACAATCAATAGGAGCAGAGCAGTGAAGGGAAATGTTGGGAAAACAGGATTTCTTTTTAGGTGAAGTAGTAATAGGATAGTAGTAGTTAGTTAGTAGTAGGTAAGTTTTGGTTAATTTATGTTCAGTTTTTTTTAATATTAAGTAGGTAAAAGCGTAGGTACTTTTATTAATTATAGGTATAGGTATTATTAATTATAGTAGTTATAGGTATTTAGTTTTAAGTGAAGTAGGTTTTATTATATATTATTTTATATATTAGACGTAGTTATATATTTTTAGTTATTCAAGCCCCAAGCGGACGCCGGCGTCCGCCCGCTATTGTCTTGAAAAACGCGTTGAATGAGAAATACGCGTTCTCAAGAATCGGCAGAAGAAAGAGCACATCGGTTAAATTCTATGAGAGTTAGTGCCTCAATTTCCGGAAGTCATTATTCCACGCGGACGAAGTCGCTGGCAAAAGCTAGTTTTTAAATAAAAAAGAATTTTTCAAATCGGTCTATAATGACAGCGTACTGAGGTAACAAACATAAAAAAATAAAATACAACCGAATTGACCTCCTCCTTTTTTGAAGTCGGTTAAAAAGTTACGGGCGTTTATGTTCCGGAATCAAAACCTGTAGGGTATTTTCCGTTGACCTAGAATCATGAAATTTGTCAAAAAGCATTGTAATGTAGCACCCGTGGGGCTCTGTCTTGCACAGGGTCGCAGCATAATGCTGAGCGATTGCCGTTTTGCGTGGATGTGACGCATGTTTCCCCCTAGCTTTTATTTATTTTATTTTTTGTGTTTATGTCCTTTTTGTGTTTATGTCCTTTTTGCGTCATGTTCTCCGCAAATAAACGTATTTTATTTCTTTTTTATTTTCTTTCAGTAAAGGAAAAAAAACACAAAACCGTAAATTTGTAGTTAGGCACATTACAAAACAAATCCCGTGATAAAGTATTTACATACCTGGTACAAATTTGTACGGAACCCTCGGTGCGCGAGTTCGACTCATACGTCACCGTTTTCTTTTTGATAGCGGCAATCAAAATACACACTCTGTGAAAATTGCAACTATTTACCTATTACGGTTTATGAGATACAGCCCGCTGACAGACAGACGGACGGACGGACAGGGAAGGCTTAGGCTTCGTTGACACCCTTTGGGTACGAAAACGAAAAAGACGATGAACAAATAATAGGTGTGTGTGTATATACGCATGCAGCTATCAGACATTTTTCGTGAGACTTCTCGTGAAGAAAGAAATAGAGTCTGATTCTCAAGATTAAGTTTCTTCTAAGTAAGTTCTTATAATATCTTCAAGAAGTTATAATTTTGCATGAGAAAAAATCAATGTTCCAATTTTCCATTTCATCGCTTTCACTTGACAGCAATTTAATTTTCCATTACATAGTTTACAAAAAAAAAAAAGAAACTGCGTCACAAGGATACGCATTCCAAAAACTCCAACCTCTTAGACATTATCCCACAACTTTGCCCGATCAGATTCATTAACAAACTCTTACAAAATTGTTTCATTCAAAAACTTGGCTGAAGTTTGCCTATTACCTTTTATAAAAAATGTATACGGCGTGAAAACGTTTACTAGGTATTATAAATCACCATGGAATAAGTAACAAGTAATTCTTATCACGAACAGCGGACTAATAACGAAATAAATCGGTTTGATACAGAGTGGCACATCGCGGCCGTTTATTAGTGTTACTCAGTGTGGGGGGGAGGGGTAGGGGAGGGGAGGGGAAGGCCTTGACCGACCAGTCAGGACGTGTGGATAGGTAAGAAATCAATGAGCTTTTAGATTGATGAATGTGTTCCGCGCTGATTGTGTTTCTTTAGTGCGTGTGGGTAATGAAATCAAAATGCCTTCAGGTGGTACCTAACGCTGGCGTGCTTACAGATTGGGTTGGATTAACTGGACCTCGAATTGTTGGGTTGTTATTTTACTTTTCCCTTCGTGAATTCTTATGGGAAGGGGAGTATTGCAGTTTTCCCTGTGGATGTAGACACAACAGTTCCTACTTTGACATGTTTTATTTCTTTGGGAAACAAACAAACTGATCGTCGTATTAGACACTCGAAATGGTAACTTTAGTAGATACTAATTATGTTTCCTTACGAGGACGTGAGGAGAACGAACCAACTAGAGTTTTATGCGGTTCAAAATTTGAGTTTAATAATATTTTGGATAGTCAGAGAGAGACCGATATTTTTTTATGAAATAAGTTTTCACAACTTTATAGTTTTTGCCTCCTGTTGACAGAGTGGTTAAAATTGATAACAGCTACACTACTTGCCGCGGTCGGTTCGTGGATGGGTGACCATCCATAGCTCGAAACTCTTCCGTGCCTCGGAAAGCACGCTAAAAAATTGGTCCCGGCTGTCATTTTTAAATCATTGACAGTCGTGTTGTCAGACTTTCAGGCTTCTGACTACCCGGTCAGAAGCCTGAAAGTCTGACAACCAGTCTTACAAGGGGTATCGAATTATCCATTAGCCAAACTTTCAAGCCCTAGTTTTTCGAAATGAACGAACCGATTGTAATGAAGTCAAAAAGGAATTACCCGAAATTTATGGTTTCATGTGGCAGTGTTACAGACACTCTTCCAAATTATTATATAAGGACAATGTTTTGGAATCTGCAGTAGGATGCCAACAAGGTGACCCTCTCGGGCCTGTCATTTTCAGTTTGGCCATTCATCCTATTATCCAGAAACTAAATTCAAAATTCAACGTTTGGTATTTAGATGATGGAACGCTAGGAGGTGATGTAGACACCGTTTTGAAAGACCTACAACTTCTCAAACACGAGTTTAAATCTATTGGCTTGGACCTTAACCCCTCAAAATGCGAAATTTACCTTCCTGACATTACCGACAGACTATTGACCTTAGAATAATTTAATGCAATAGCCCCACAAATAAAAATTTTAGAAAAAAGCTCACTACACCTCCTAGGTTCCCCAATTTTGGAAGATAGTTTTTCTCCATTCATTGAAGATAAAATCAAAGAGTTCAACGACATTTCGGATAGACTTTCCAAAATTAATTTACATTCGGCATTCACCCTGATCAGATACTGTTGTTTTGGCCCAAATTTTATATATTTTTTACGCTCTTCCCTTTTTGGAAGCAGCCACACCTCTTGGACAAAATTGACCAAATTATTCGCAGCACACTAACATCCATTCTAAATGTGGCCTTGGACGATCGAGCGTGGTTGCAAGCCACACTACCCATCCGTCTTGGTGGCCTCGGCGTCTGCAAAATTACTAGTATTAGCTTACCGGCGTCCCTGTCCTCTGTCCACAGTACCGAAAAATTAACCGGGAAGATTTTAGCCCCCTCCCTGGTTGACTCTGAAGTGCCGTGCTTGGCCGACGCGGTGAACGCCTGGAAAATGGCTTGCCCGGATACAGATCGGCCCGCGAACCCATCTTCCCAGAGGCAGTGGGATGAGCCGCTCTGCAGGTTGGTACGGAATAATCTTATTAATACGTCCACCAACACTGCTGAGCGTGCCCGCCTACTGGCTGTGGGTGAGTGGGAGTCGGGCCTCTGGGTTCAGGCGCTACCGTCACCCAACATAGGCACTTTGATGGGTGACACCACCTTTCGGCTCGCTACTTGTCTGCGTCTGGGCGCCCCTTGCGTGGCTCCGCATCGCTGCCATTGTGGTGAAGGTGTCGATTGCCTCGGACACCATGGCTTATCCTGCAGTAAAAGCGCAGGCCGGATAGCACGGCATGCCAGCATCAATGACATCATCCGTCGTGCTCTTGTCACCGCCGGGGTGCCAGCTGTTTTAGAACCCAATGGCTTGGCACGCGACGATGGAAAGAGACCAGACGGAATGACCATATTGCCTTGGAAGATGGGTAGGCCTTTGGTGTGGGATGCAACGTGTGTTGACACCCTTGCGCCATCCCATCTTCCATGTACGGTGAGCTGTGCTGGGGTGGCTGCTGCAGGTGCGGAAAACCTCAAACGGCGCAAATACTCCAATCTATTTGGAACTTATTTGTTTGAGCCGTTTGGGGTAGAAACACTAGGGCCATGGGGCCCGAGTGCCCACTTATTATTTCGAGACATCGCGAAGCGGTTGGTCGACTCTTCACGTGACCACAGGGCTGGCCTATTTTTTGGCCAAAGAATCAGCATTGCCATACAACGTGGCAATGCTGCCAGCCTTTTGGGCACGTTTCCTGTTGACAGCGATGCGGACGAATTTTTTGATGCCCTTTGATTATTTCCCCTTCTTTTTATATACTTGTAGATTTTATTATTATTTTAAGTGTTATACTTACAATTGTATTTAAAGAAATAAATATTGTAATGACACTTCATACGCATCAGCAGGATACAAAGGTCTAAAATGTTAGTAAAGAACATTTTCGAAATGTCTTATTTAAATAGATGGAAAATTTAAAATCAGTCTATTTTGGCTGTAACACTATTTTTCGAAAATATTCTTAACTAACTTCTTAGACCTTTGTATTCTGCTTATGCATATGAAGTTTCATTAAAATCGGTTCATTATTTCGAAAAACAAGGGCTTAAAAGTTTGTATGAAATGCCGTACGTCGTAAACGCTCTTAACTGAGTTAGGTTATAGGCAGTCGCTATATGTAAAATTCTGGTATTTTGCTGCATCCGGTTAGACTGGAAGCCGGCTCCAACATAGTTGAGAAAAGGCAAGACAAATTTTTTGACAGAACAGCCCTAACAGTTTTGTTAAACAGCTTGATATATTTACGGAAGTATGAAGTGGTTTAGATATCGATCTATGAATTACACGGTTGCCTTTTCGCCATGAGCCTTAAATTATTCAATGTTATTACTTCCGAGTAGGTATAGCCAATTTGATTCTAAAACTTTGTCTGCCACAATTCTGATTTAATCACCGTTTTTGTAAAAACTCTTTATTTTTCCTGTGTTCAGTCTATCGATCTATACAGCTGTTTTGAAAATGATTTCGTCATCAATACAAAGCTTGCCCGTGAAGCTAATAGACCCAAACGTCTGCTTCCGAAGGAATCCTACCAATAACATATCTACTGAAATACCATTGTACGGTAAGATTATGAATCGGCTTGCTATCTACAAAGAGACTCGGATATACCCAAAGTCGGAGCTACTTCTATACCTCTGAGACCTTTGACTAGACAAACAATAGAGTCGTGATAAAACAAGCCCCGGTTCCTCCACGAATAGAATCATACAGATATGTGGAAGCCATAACAATTAAATTCACTAAACCCGGCGCTATTTAGTGCCTTAACAGAGAAGGTCTTTGTGCACCAAAATTATATCAAATAATCCAGTTTCATACCCTCTCATACTAAGAATCACTTAATGAATAAAATAAAATAGTTGCTTGGAATATTGATTTGAGCTGCACTTAATGGCAGAATTAGCAACCACGAAGAACCACGCCCAGACTAATTTGCTCGCATTGTTCTTTCTCAAATTGCATTCACCAAATGTTCAATGGGGCCAATCGCAAAACTTCCAATTTATCCACCCTTACTACATGGACTGTTCAATTAATAGTTAGGGAGGGGAACCCAGGTGGTCCCATCCCCAACTAATGAACTTAATATCGTCGTTTATATCGCCCGGGCAATAAAAAGCCCGATGTTATTATTTAAACAATTATCGCGCTATGACAGCCGTTTATATAGCTTCAGTTAGTGATACATAATTAACACTAACAACCATTTTTTTTTGTATTTAATTGCTGATGGCATTTAAAAGAAATTGCGCAGTTTACGAATAAGATGTGAATATGTTATGAGACCGATGTTATGGTGCTTGTAGACTGATTCATTGGTTTGGGATACGAGAGTTTCAATATCTGTTAAGTAATTTTTGTTGTACAACTATACGAGTGGTACCTACTTCAGAGAGTTCATTAGAAGCTAGGTTAACTTATTTCAAGCTACGTAATAACTAAAATCAGATCTTTTACACAACCATTTGGTTAGGCCTGACATCGTAACTTTGACTTTAAATTTGAACTGTAAATATGTCATCATCATAATTATTCTTCATCGGTTGAACTTCAACTGATGAAGCATGTACCAATATCCACTCAGCAATAACCGATCATTAAAGTTACCTATCATCATCTTCAATCACAAGTAGTCGTTTAAATATGATTATCTGTACACCATCCGACTACCCGCACTCAATACTTGCGGTAACTTTATTCATCAATTTTAATCAACGGACGGACGTCTTGTACTCATCTGAGGGAGTAATATTGAAGAGCTATTGGATTATTATGATCCACCCTTGTGGGCTTCCACGTGATTGGAGGAATTTGATAATTAGGAAGAGATGATTGGAGGAAATTGTTGTCGTGCATTCCCGAGTTTAGAAGCGCTTCTCCTTGACATGTTTCAGTAACTAAGACGCATATCGCTATGTCTGCTTATTAGCAAACGAGCTCAGTAGGGAGTACGAGTATTAACTTAATGCTTCATTTGTGTATCAGTTGCAATTTCAACTCTAACGCTATATATCTTTGACAGAGTTTACCATTATAAACCACTATGTATATTTCCATTTTCCTCAAATAAACATACAGAACCTTCTTTCACATCTACATCAACATTCTTCCACAATATTTACCAATAAACACACAGGGCGTGTATGAATGAAAAGTTTCGAACAACTTCCGCCGGTGGCTTGCGAGGTGCTGCGTGCTTCTTCGTGACCGCCGCGCCGCCAAATTATAGCCGACAGCCGGGCGACGCACGGGGTGAGGTCAGCGGGGTTAGGCGGGGGGGGGGTAATATGGATACTTTGACTTTGAAAGTGGATTCTTGGAGCATGTTGGGGCGCTTCCGAACTGGTGAGACATATTTATGGTAATAGTGGTGTTTCTTGTAATTTGTTAGAGCTTTGATGAAGCGTCTCAGACTACGTTCAGCTGAAGTCTTGGCTAAAGAATCGTGGTGTATGGCTGAAACGTTTATACAGATAGCTGCCATTTGAATAAAAAAACAAATTACGCAAGAAATACAAGCCACGCAGACGACTAGTGACAATATGAACGTGTTGTTGACATTTAAGTTTCTCGACGCTTTTCTCCCCATTTATAACTCTGCTCCATTGCCATTTCATGGGGTACTGTTTAAAATATTACAATAAAATACCTACCCACATATGTATTTCAACTGAATAAAACGAAATTTAAAGCTTGTATAAAACGCACACTATGGAGCCAGGCATATTATAAATTCGGGGACTACATCACTGATAAAAATGCTTGGCTAAACGCTGGTCCTGCTCCATAAGTACGCACAATTAAATTGATTAGCATTGGAAAATACTGTTGGAGCTGCTCTATACTATTTTTGCTTTATATAAAGTAAATTTACTAGTATTGTATAATTGCATAGCACATGTGTACAATATGTACATATAATAAAGCTACCATTTACTGGGTAAGTCATTCATTGACTTTAATGTGCCCTGGCGGCTGAGAGTATGTCATGCTCACTCAAATGTCTGGCTGATTGTGACGCCTGTGTTGGATCATTTAGCTTCCTTCAAAATTGTTGAGCTGAATGGTGCTAATCCATGCGTTATGTTCGTGAACGGGCGCCGTTAGTAGGGACTGGTCATCTCTTTGCTGCCATGGCTTATTTTAATTTAATTTATGTTTGAATTGTTTTTTTCATCTTATCATTACGGACGCTTTTAATGTTCTGCATCGTTCTCACATGCATAATTTTTTACATGATTGATGTAACAATTTGTAACCATATTATATTGATTTATAAGAGTGTCCATGGATTTTCTTGCCCGTTCTTCTCCATAGGTACCTACGCTTTGAAATGGGCACCTAGCTTCATCTTTCTGACTGACCAATTCCTTGACAATTCAAAAGTGCCTGCAATTGGTTTACTTATTTCAAAAAACAAATTGAAATAAATGTTTTGAATTTGAATTTAAGTTTGCATAACTCTGTCCCTGACTTTCACAAAATGTTTGTCGCACAAACTCTCTCCAAGAACTTAATTTCACTCTAAAATAAATTAGTCAGTACCAAAGTAATTTAATTCAACGTCATCAACCCGAGACTGTAATGTGACAATTAAACAGTAAAAGTTCGGAACTTCTTATATTCTAATTACGTTGATTAAAATCCCGATCTCCCACGAACATGTAAGTCGGTTTATTCAACTGCTGTTTATAAGCAAACTTTCGACTGCTCTATAATCAAAGAATTAAACTTGAGTAAGCACTTTAATCGCTTGGCAATTTGCAGATGGAAGGCAGCCAACCGCGACTGGCCCTGACATCTCACGACGCAGATAAAAGCTACGCTTCATATAATCAATGGGACTGTATCTTTTAAAATAATGAAAGTAATGATA
The DNA here is from genome assembly GCA_949316385.1 of Globia sparganii. Lineage (NCBI taxonomy): Eukaryota > Metazoa > Arthropoda > Insecta > Lepidoptera > Noctuidae > Globia > Globia sparganii. The sequence continues at coordinate 652,736 of OX438659.1, forward strand.
AAACTCTGAAGATTTAAAAGGGTTTCCACGAAAGATAAAAATAAGTAAGTACTCCAAGTGCGGAACGCAGAGAGATTTTTTTTTCCAGAAATTACTTTAATAAGGAACTCTCACGGGAGAAATCAGAGAGATAAAAACTTCTCAGAAGGGTTTAGCCCTTTTGATGATTCGCATCAGTTATTACAGGTACACTGCTTCCAACGTTCTAATAGAATCCATAGTGAGGCTTGGTTCTAAGAAAGATTATATCGTGTTCAATATTTTCCTCGATGCTCCTCGTCTAGTCTTACATGGAAATTAATCCATTTTGCTTCTTACAGAGTACACACACGTAAACGTATTACAGAATAGTAACATCATAGTCTATAAAAACATAGAAATTGCTGAGCTGAATATTACATTATAAGGTGATCATGAGCACAGTGCTATAAGAGAAATTCCTATTCACCGAGTTTTAAATTATTTGGAGGTCCTATGTATTAGTGTTGTGTGTTAGGTACCTAGGTGGCTGTAGAGGCCGCAAAACTGGACTAAAATATTCATCCATCAGCTCGTCAGTACGAAACTGGGGAGTAAATGGAATACTATAAGCTGCTATACAGGGTTACTTTTCAATGACCAGCCAAATTTAAGGATATGATACAGACCATCAAACTAAACAACTTTCTCCATGGGACCAACATCGTAATCGCGAATAAAAATTCAGCCGTCCCGTACGTTTAGGTCGAGTAGGTATTGAAGTTTTCTATGGGACAGTTGATAAATTTTTCGCGATTACGATATTGATGGTCCCATGGAGAAAGTTGTTTGGCTTGATGATCTGTACCACATCCTTTTTGGCCTGTATACCACATCCTTTTTGACTGGTAATTGAAAAGTAACCCTGTATACAGTTTATATCTATCAAAGCGAGTTTCGTGATAACCACTGCGTTTGATAGATGGCGTTGAGTAAATGTCGTCATATTCTGAATGGCGGTGTTACTGGAACGAAGTTCTTTTACAGAGTAGGAGTAAAATGGGAGAAATCACAACGTAACGAAAAAGCGTTATGCCCCCTCAATGCGACTTTTCATTTATGTAATAAAAAAGACAGAGAGAGAGATAGTTGACATGATTTTCGAGGGTACTAAAGCCAATAGTGAGGTGAAAAAGAAAATCCAAGACGGCGGCTGTAAATTTTTTGAAATTTTTCGCCATGTGTGTCGTTTTCATGGTTTTCGTGGATGCTGAAGCCGATATCAGGTCAAAAGGATAATTCTAGATGGTGGCTGCATTTTTTTTTTAATTTTTTATCTTCGGTGTCGTTTTCATGGTTTTCGAAGATGCTGAAACCAGTAGTGGGATCAAAAAAAAATCCAAGATGGCGGCTGCAATTTTTTTTTTAATTTTTCGTCTTGATTGTCGTTATCATGGTTTCCGAGGATGCTGAAGCCGATGATAGTGAGTTCAAAATGAAAATCCAAGATGGCGGCTACAATTTTTCACCTTGGGTGTCGTGTTTATGGTTTTCGAGGGTAATGAAGCCGATAGTGAGCTCAAAATGAAAATTCAATATGATTGGCTGCAAAAATGTGCATGTTGGTTATTTTGAAATTTTTGCAGCCGCCATCTTGGATTTTTATTTTGAACTTCGTTCTTGCCTTCTTCCTCAGGGTTTTTTCAGTGGTAAGATTTTCCGCAGAAGAGTGACCTTCATTCATATAGTTATAGATAATTTTAAATTATAAAACTGAAATTGTTGTTACAAAATTTTTAAAAAGAAAGTAATTGTGTAGAGACATAGATGCTGTTACGGTTCTGGACTGTGGACCTGGCTCTGAGAATATTTGGTTTTGGATTTCTCTCTAGAGGTCACCTCACCCATATTTTTCCTCAGTTCTCTTTAGCCGAATTTAAATAGAAGAAAAACTGAAGAATTCCTTGAGGCATCTTTATAACCGACTTCAAAAAGAAAGAAGTCCTCAATTCGTCTGTTTTAGGATTTTGTAGCACATATAATGGCCCAAGAAAAGAAAATTTTATTATTTCGTCCTGTCCGTCCGCTTGTCACATTATTTTTTGATTGAAAGAGTTTTTCGACCGAGATGGTATTAAATTTAATAGAGTGATGATCTGACAATGGAAGTCCCCAGTAACATACAGTACACGTATTGTACAGAGATCAAGAAAGTGGCTGAGTATCAATATAAAGTAGTGCTTACACGAATTTGTGTGAAATAAAAATACATTTGACTTGAAACAAAGCACACTTCAAAGTGCAAAAAACCTTTGTTTTCAGAAGTCTGTAATTTCTTGCCAACGACTTCCCCAACTAAGGTTATTTTGCACTTTGTAGGGTTTTTTATGGAAGTCGGTTATATTTTTTGGAATCAGATTTTTATAAAATATGGACACTAAATGCTATATAAATTTTTTTTTTTTTTTTTTTGTAAACATTTTATCTTAGGAACGATTTCAAACACAATGTAAATTGTTTGTGAAATAAATTGAATTGAATTGAATTGCTAATTCTAAAGTGTACTGGCAATCGATTTTTTTCTGGTTCTCGGCAGTAAAAGGTCTAAATCAAAATTATGTCCAAAGTTTTCTTCATGGGTGTTATCTTCGTAGTTTTCGAGGGCTATCGAATATAACCAGAGTAAACGGATTGCTTTTCACACGGGCAACTTTATGTAGGAGCTCTTTCGAGGGGCAAGCAACTTCTTTAGCATCATTTACAGAGAAGCATTTTTTAGATAGGTACATAAGGTTTTTAGATCATGATACTTAAATAGTTTCTTGCCTTTTTTCTCTTAGATATTTTAAGGCTATCAACCAAGAGAGAGTTAAATAAATGTGCGAACCGGTTTATAGAATAAGTTAAGAAAGACTTCAAATTACTTTTCAGATAAACTTCAGTACCAACGATTTAAAGCTAACATAATTTATGTATTTTTCCTTTCATATTCAAGATTTATCTCGACGCTATAATAAAGGCATAGTATTGGTATGTAAGATATCCACAATACGAATTTAAGAATTTCAAAATTTACCGCAGAGAAGAAGGCAAGGCATATAAAAACTAACTTTTATTCACTTAGTACTTTAGGTATTTTACAACTTAGCAGGTATTCTAAAACAGATGCAAAATAAAATATTCTCTAATAATTAATATAGTGTATTTTAATGTATTTTATTTATAGTGTTGTTTTGTCTAATCTTACAGATTAAATACAAATGCACAGTAATTTATAGTGTCAAATGTACAGACATTTTTATAAAATCGATGGGCTTCAAAAAATAGAAATTAATTTAATGTTTAGACCAAAAAAGTTAATATGTTTACAAAAATATCCGAATTTTTATTCAATATTCAATACTTATGTGTGTTATAATTTATTTTGCCATAAAAAGTACAGATGAGAACCTAGGTGATTAATTGTGAAATAGGCACGTAGTTATATTTCGTGATTCGTTGTAAAATTATGTTAAATAAAAACTAGAGCCTAGAATGACGAAAAACAAAATTATTAACTAATATATTCATACTTAAAATAGCTCAAAATGGTGTTATTATATGATCTAAACGAGTTACGAGTAAAGACAATATGATTTTAGTAAGTCAGAGTTAGGAACGAATTAAGTGATTTGGCTTCCTAAAGATTTAAGTCTTTCTATAAAATTCAATTAAGTATTAACTATTTCTTTATAAATTCTTTGTTCAGAAAGTATATGCTTTAGTAGCATTTTTCGTGCATATTTAATATTTGGTTTATACTAAATGTATTTTGAAATTTGAACAAGTCAACTTAAGCAGTCCGACTGTATTTGAAAAACTATTTAGAATTCTACGACGACTTGATTTATAAATACACTCTTTAGCAAAGTTTATCTTGGCCAAATCAAAGTTAAGATATTTTATAGACATATATAATAATAATAATAATAAAACATTTATTTCAGACGTAGTCCATATACTGTTAGTAACACAAACCTTATAAAGCTATTGTTAGTACATACAAAAACAATCCACAAAAAGAAATCAAAATCACAAAGTGGCACCGCACAGGACTGCCAGTTTATGCCAAACCCTGGACGCGCCCACCCGCAATTTGTAGTCGCATCCAGTGCCGCCACATCGGCGAGTCCCATCAGTCCACAAACACGCTCAGAAGGCTATATGGGTGTTTGGTCAGATAATCAGCCTCAACCAGGCACTTTCATTTTTAATTATTCTGAAAAACCAATGTGACATTTCGTCGCATTGACATTATAAGCCCAGAAGACGCAGTGACTGCAGTCGAAAGGGGTGGTAGCGCTTCCCACCAAGCAAGATCTGAAGATTCTTCCTTTTCAATGAAGTAGTGGTAATTACACCTTTCCTGAGAGACACAATATTGTTTTCCGACATCCACCTGAACGAAGTCGCGCGTACAGCTAGTAAGTACTATAATATGTACCAAGAGCAAACACCTCGGAAGACATTAAATATTTTTGGCAGCTAAGTAAAGTGAAATTGTATGGCAAAGCCGAAATAAAAACTTTCGTTATTTACTTATACTAAAGATTTGTTTTGTATAGAAGTCCTACATATATTCTCTTTGTTTGCAGCACTGTTTATGTCGTAAAAGATGATACCTAATATTTTCCACTTGCGACATACTTATAAAAAATAGCCGTGTATTGGCCGTGTATTTCAAAAGGCCAAATCTTTTTATCGGAATGAGGTTGCTGCCACAAAAGAAATTCACATACTAGGAAAATGTGAACTTCCTGCACAAAGAGCTTTTGTAGCAAAATGTATAATTACGAGGAAAGTTCAAACTACAACTGAAACTAAAGTAACATGAGCTTCAAGCAATTAACGGAGATCGATCTTAATTGACTAGCCTCAGTTGAGAAGATTTCATAAATTCTTTTATAAAGAATCTAATGGGCTCGGCTTGGGGGGATTCCATCCCACTCGGTAAAGTTCACAAGTCGACTCAGTTCAATCTTAATTGTTTCATTTAAGTCGTTCAAGTTGATTTGATGGCGATACTCGAGTTATGATCCCAATCGCGTAAGCGCCCATTAAATATTGAAAGAACCATTTTGCTGATCATTGTTTTTCTTAATATTGGATTCGGAATTTGTTCCCGTTACGACTCCGATTATTGCTTTGAAGCGAAGGAAATTGTAATAGGAACTCTGAGCGATAAGCCGGGCGAATCTATTTGAGGGATGTAGCTGTCTATAGATCTACCAACTCGCTCGAAACCGTGAATAAATATTATACGTTTATTTTTGTACAAACTTCTTCGCTTCAAACTTTTCATGACCGGATTTAAAAGTCAGTTGCGATGAACTGATGAAACTGTATCTCAGACACGTTTTAACATCATCCTACAGATACAAGACGTTATGGTCCAGATAATTAACCAAGATCATACAGACTCCAGGTTGTAAAAGAGTTTTCATCACACATTCAATTAAATATAGTGAGCGTCTATCAAACATTCAGCTGGAGTAATGAATTGGAGCTCAGCAGAAGGATGAAATCGTACTGCATCGTGCAGAGCATGCGTGAATCATGGCCTTTTGTGAGATATCGCGATGAGTTCATAACTTATTGCTGAACTTTTAGAATTTGTTTTAAAACACTACGTGGCCAGCAAAGCCACGCTAAGATGGAAAATGAAATTGTGTCGGAGAAAAGACTCGCAACTAAATTAAAGGAAAAGAGAGAAGAAAGTTTGGTTTCGTTAGGTAGTCTTATTCTTTTCACCTGTTTTAACCTACTTTTTAGGTTGTGAATTTTGTGCTTACATTGATGGGTTTTATTTTTTTTTGCGCGGCCCCCTAATACTTTTTCTAAAATATATGTAGCCTAAGTTCCTTCTTATATCATCAGCTATCTACTAGTACGTCAAAATCGGTCCAGCCGTTTCGGAGATTAGCCGGAACAAACAAACAGACAGACAGACATACAGACAGACATTAATTTGTTTTTTTTTTTTTGTTACAAGAGTACCGTATACACTTTCATATATACATTTAGTAAAAAGCTGTTATTTTGACATTGCAAACGACACTTCAGTTTAATTTATTTGTATTATATAGATTTATGTACTATGTATGTAAATTTATAGTAAATTTCATGTCTCCCATGAATATCGTATACCTACTGCGGACCTCCGTCGAATATTGTTAAAATCACCGGTCACTGAATGTTAAGCAGATCGTCGTTACGTTTTATTGGGATCCATTCCATGGCATTTTTTCCCCGTTCCCCCATTTCATTCTACGTTTTACCTCATTCCGCTATTTCATTTTGCGTTTCTTTCCAAATTTTGTTTTGTTTCCTGATGGTTTTAATGCTTCTCGTTTGAGATGTAGGTACAACACGTATAACATATCGCTAAGGCCGTTCGAGTACAGTAAGTACTTGTATTTTATGAACCCTTAGGTAGAAAAAAACTTTTTTACCAAAAAAAAAAACAACTGACTTCCAAAAAAAGCACTACAAAGTGAAAATTAATTTCTATTCGAACCCTAGGTATACAACCAGTTTCAAGAATAACACGTAAGTAGTCTTCGCGAAGTGACTAATCACCAATTACTGAGTTTACATCTGACAACTTCAACGAACTCTTAATTGCATTCGTACTTCAACAAAGCGTAAGACATTATAAAGCCTCCTGTTAGGCTTGTAAAACATCTCATTACCAGTTCGGTACACTCAATAAAGAACTTGAAAAATCGAGTTCAACTTACAAATAGGTATTACATTAAAACTTTTAACATTACCTACATTAAAAGTCAGTTTAGACATAAAACGATCTAAACACGAAGTATTTGCGAAGCTCGCGTCTCTCTCGACCCCCCTCCTCCCGCCCCGCATGCTCCGCGGGCTTCACCTCTCCCCTCATCCGGGCGAGTCCGAAACTTTGATGGTCCGAACCAGATTTTTCATCTCCCGACTTATTTGAAATTATAATTCGCCGCGAAGAAATCAAATCAAAATTCCATTTAAACTTGGTATTTCAATATTTCTTTGTTAGGCAGATGTTCGTTATGGTAATCGCTTGCGTCGGTGCTTGACCGGCGGCCGGGCGGCGGTCCTACGGCGATGTATGGCGCCTTGGATGGCCGACGTTTTGCTACAATGTTACTTTGATTTACGAGTGGTATTCAACTGGGTGAGTACGCATTGCCGCCACTAGTACCGGCCGACGTTGCCATCCTAAATGTTTGAATGTTCAATCATAGATATTTCATTTTCGCTTAACTGGATCAAACAAAATTTTCATTCTTTCTTTTTACGAAATATAAAATGGCTAGAAATGGGGTGGCTAAGTACTGAAATAAGACTAAATGGAGATTCATTAAATAACACATGTGTGCCAACACAAATGAATTGGGATAAAGACATGAAAATAATAATTTGATAGTAAAAATAAAATATTGAAAGCAAGGGGTTTGTCGAAACAATCACACCAAATTAAAAGTAATACTAATATCAACGAAATTGTGTATGATTGTTTAACACAGAGTTGTTTTCTCATGTGACCTTGTCGCAGGTCGTGTGACCTGCTGATGCGATACGCACCGCACGCAAGGTCACTGCACCTTTCTGTAAAGTCGGTTAAGTGCCACATGCCAAGGTTGTGTGACCTAACCTCATTTGATAAGTTAGAGAGACTTTAACAAAAGGTAGGAGAAGAATTGGAGAAACTTTTTAATGAATTACATAGTTTGAAAGTTTAGTAAATAAAGTTTAGAATAGGCTAGTTAATGTAGATCTAGTTCAATAGGTCACAGAAACCGCGAAAATACTATGAAAGGGGTAATTGAAACCGAAGCAAATAACAGATCAAATAACGATCATTCACTACCCTTCAATACGTTTATAAATAGTTCTCTACAAATAAAGCTCAACAAATCAACGTTAACCTTCGTCTGTCTATTAGACACAAAGGCGAAATTTAGGCGCTTATTTTCGTTAGAAATACCTTTTTAATTCCAATCATAACTCGAAACAAATAGAATCAAATAAACATCAAACAGGCGACGATATTATTAAAATCATGTTTAGAAATGTCATAATTCTCATTGGAGCGAATTTTCGAGTTTGGACATTTCGATACAAATGCTTTTGAAGGCATCCAGTTCCATTTAATTGCGAAACGAAGTGAAGAGAAAAGGTGGATGTAATTCTATAAAATTGGAACAACGTTAAAATCTGTGATACCTTTGAAAAGGGCTTATAAAAGTATTACGGAAGAGAAATGATTTACATTTAAAAATTTCTCATTGATTTCGTTGGCGTTTATTTACACGGCGTCCGGTTGCGACCCATTCAATATTTTCATTTAGAAAACGTTGGGTTTTTAGATTATATCGGGAATGACCTGAATCAAATGGTCCGGGGTATGCATCAGGACAGATTGTATACCCCGCAGGGAATTGAACGGACCCTGAATTCTCATGTATGTAATGTGACCAAACAACATAGCTTAATTACCTACATGCAGGTGTGTATGTAACTAACAGCAGTGTTAGGTCATTTTAATCTTGAAGAAAACCAAGTTTCCAGTAAGGCAGGTAGGCTTACTATACAGGGTGGGCAAAAAATCGCGAATCAAACGAAACAGGGCGACAGTTGGGGTTTTTTTTTTTTTTTTTTGTGGATGGGAAATCATCCAATGACCCCTCCCGCTCTGGGTGGAGCAGAAGGGAGTGTCAGACTCTTGACTAAAACCCACTCGTGTTCCTTCCTTAGCCCTTTGTGTTCCGGGGTAGCGGTAACCCTTTCGGACAATCCCGCTGCCGTGGCAGAGCCCTAATTATAACAATTTGAGTGTTTACAGTAAGCTTCTAAAGTTTCAAATAATTTTTCGTGTGACCTAAAAGATATTGAAAAAAGTGCCAATACTGATAAATCTTGGCACCCACTGTCATAAAAGCACTTTTGTAGTGACGATACTTTTTTAATATTTTAAATATTTTTTTTTAATTTTTTTTTTACTGCAAATAACCCCAACTATCGTTTTGTTTCGTTTGATCCACGATTTTTTACCCACCCTGTATATGGTTTTTGGCACGAACATTTTTCCTTATAACATGTAGGTAGATTTTGGGCTACTTACTCTTACTAATCAAGATTTAACAAACAAAGGAGCACACTTAATAGATGATGTAGTTATATACAATGTATTTTAGTTGAGAATTATGTAGGCCACCACATCAACAAACTTCTGACTAAAGGCAATAGGAGCCTTCGCTGGTTAAACTTGGAAACTGTAAATCAAAGCTGTGGTTAACACAATTTGCAACTGCTACAAAGATCTCGCCATTTCATATTTTATTCGCCATAGACAAACAAATTCAATTCGAAACGTATTCATAGCACAACCAAGTTAAAAAATCATAAACACGTAAAAAATGTTATTGCAAACATGATCCAAATAAATTCATTTAGAATGTAAAAAACCTACTTGTAATTCAGCGGCGGTGAAAAAATATTTTTCGACAAATCTATAGAATTAACAGGTCTTTGAAATTTTGAATCTATTAAACATAACGGATTCACGTCCAAAGACCTGAAATCCATTCAAATGAGAATCGTTCCAAATGGAAAAGGGCCTTTTCACAGTCCACCATTACGGCGTGGTTTTGTTTTAGTTGGCATCTGTAATTTTCTTAATTATACACTTGTCGCGAGGCGGCGAATTGAAGCGCCCTCCCCATTCACTGCGTTATTTAATTTTTGTCGCGCCGAGGCCGACTGCTGACTTCTAAACAAGCTAATGACAGTTTACGGCAGTTTAATAACTTTACCGGCGCGCGGCGTTTAAGGATGTTCAGATGAGGTAAGATTAAAAAAATATAGCTTCGCTGCCGCTCCGAATGAAATTGATTTTAGATGAATCACCCGGGCTGTGAAAAACACGAGCTCCTGCTCTCGGAACATCATAAAACCATTTTAATTTTTCCATTTTATCTTCGGCTCGGGGCGATGTTTAGACACTTTCACTTTACAAGTTCTCCTTGCTTTAATACCACTCATAGTTCAGAATGAAATAGAAAAATGGGAGTTTTAATAATGGTAAGAATGTTTCGCTGAAATAAATCTGTGAATGTACGCAATTTGTTGGCAAACAAGTGACCGAACTATGCCTTAGGTACTAAGGAATAATTCGACAGCATATTAATTGAACCTGCTTATATTACACAAGACATTGACTCATAGTAAAAACACAAAAAAAAATATTACCTACCGGTATTTAAAAATTATGGATAATAAATAGCAATCTGTATTACAAATCTTTTGTTTATATTTAATCAACATTCAATTAAAATAAAGTAGAATTAAAATGGCTACACAGGAATGCTATATAACATAATGCAACAAAAAACTAGAATTATATCTCTACTTAGGTATTTCATTCAATTCAATACAAAATTAGCTACGTAATATTACGTAGCTGTAAATGCGTTTTTGTCTCAAACGTATCGAAATAAAGCCATTTACATAACCGAGGCAAAAGAGTCAATAAAAAATAAAAACTAAAACGTGGCAAAACCCCATTGTCATTGTTGTCCTCATGCTACTGTTAACAAAGATGGCGATCGGCGGCGTATTCGAGGAAAATAATCGAAAAAAATAACTCATAACAATGCTTAAGCACCGGAAAATAAATAAGCCGGTCGGAGGAACAGCCATGTTCGGGAGCCACTTTAACAATTTTTTCACAACGGAAGTTATTTCTACAGTTTCAGATTGAAGTTTTTCTTAGAAATTTTGAGTTGGAATATACATGTGTAGTAACAATATGAGCTCTGTCGGCTAACGTTTCCGAATGCATCCATCTTCACCTATGCCGATGATACTGCCATATTATTCCACGCAGACTCCTGGGAGTTAGTTTTCCAGTATGCACAATTCGGACTCAACAATGTCACCAATTGGTTGACTCAAAACCTCCTTACCTTAAATGTTGACAAAACAGCTTATCTTACCTTCTCCTTCAATACCGCTGGGAAACCTTCCTCTTCCTACACCTTGACGGCCCACTCATGTAGTTCTCCTCACCTCTCAGCCTGTAATTGCCCCAGCCTCTCTCGTAACAACTTGGTCAAATACCTGGGAGTCCAAATTGACGACTGCTTGTCCTTCTCTACCCACATACACACAATCACTTCACGAATGCGCAGGTTAATTTACGTTTTTAAATCCCTTCGTCACGTTGCGGACAACACGGTGCTGAGGCTGGTGTACCTTGCCCTCTGCCAATCGCTTATCCAATATTGCATTGTTACCTGGGGCGGATCAGCAAAAACTCATATGTTGAAATTAGAACGTGCCCAAAGAGCACTCCTGAAGGTTGGTTGGCGGTTACCTTACCGTTTTCCTACTACCGATCTCTACAAAACATGCAAGGTCCTATCTGTTCGTAAACTGTTCATTCTTAACCTTATTTTAACCACACATTCTACAACACCATACGCCCCATGTAAAGTCGCCTCCCAACGACGAAAACATACTGTCTGCCCCTTCACCCGCACAAATTGTCGTTCAGTCCAACGTAGTTTCCTGTTCCTCAGTGGACACGTCTATAATAAGGTTAATAAAATTTTAAATATTTATCCTATGTGCAGATCAAAATGTAAAAGAGCTGTTACGAGTTGGTTACTGGAATTGGATTATGCAGAGACTGAAATAATACTAAGTGTCTTGAAATAATTTCTATTCCGGAAATATTCATCTACGCAAATTAATCCTAGTTCGCGTTTGGCCTTGTGGAACCTTGTTAAACACTCACTTCGCATATAATCATTTCTTCCTATATTTAACTATTCCCCTCTCAATACTTAGAGCTTACACAATACTGTGTACGTAAATGCAATTTTATATTTTAAATTTTAAGGGTGTGAGCCTGGAGTTCTGTCATACAGGTCCCGAGCCCAGTATAGACTCCAGCTCTCACAAAGGTTTGAATCTGATGTAACCTAAGAGCTATGTACCAAATTGTACCTTTTTGAGATAAATAAAAATATTAATATTATTATTATTATTATTAATAGAATTATTTTTGGTGACTGGAAAATATAGCCAATAATTTGTATAACGGTTCGCGAATCAAAAGAAACACATCAGCACATTTGTATAACTTTTTTTCTTAACTGGCAAGCATGCTGCTTACTATCAAATATTTTAGGAGGCACAAAATGAGAAGTGAAAGGTGAAAGTCAAATAAAATTCTATACACGAGACAAATCATATGATAATTATTATTTACGCATAATTTCCAATTTGCTTCAAGACCATAATAAAGATGACATGGCCTTTTAATGCATTTAGAAACTCCGATGTTAAAATATTAATCTCAGAGTGCCGTATCACTATAAGCGTCTCGCCGACATATTTCCACGCAATAGACGTGACAATGGTCAACTTTGTCTCCAATCTGCTAAGACGACCCTAATGCGCAAAAGTGTATACTGTATGGCTCCAGTAATTTATAACAAAGTACCTAAAAGTTGGAGAGAACTACCTCTATCTATGTTTAAAAATAAACTACGTACTTTTTTGACCGCCAGAGCATATTAACAACTTTTAATATTCTGTAAATTTTTATTCATTTAATTTTTTTTTAATTGTATGCCTAAATATATTATTTTGCACGTCACGTCATGACAAACATGTTTGCACTGAACTTGTTTTATCATCTTGCATGCACTTTCTATGTATGTACACAGACATGTTTAAGCAAATAAAATCTTATCTTATCTTAGTGTGATTGTATCGAACACGCATACCTAACAGATACACATTTGGATTGAGTGGCACATAAATTGTGGAGCTTGTGCCATTCATTGATGGTCTACGTGTGTCTACGAGATGCGAATATTGAAATTCAAAAAGCTTGCTACACTCGTCTAGGACCTGGTCCATATGTTTGGGCCCTTATATTGTGATAAAAGCCGTTTTTGATGCTGTTATAGGGACTGAATAGGACAAGTGAAAGAGATTTCTGATTTATAGGTTATTTTTTCAAAGATGATCAGACTGAATGTATAGAAAAAAATATGACAAAAAACAACCGACTTCCAAAAAAACACTACAAAGTGAAAAATAAATTTAATTTCGGAAGTCGGTGTCGTTGGTTCCGCATTTTCTTTTATTGACACCGACTTTCGAAATTAAATTTATTTTTCACTTTGCAGTGTTTTTTTGGAAGTCGGTTGTTTTTTTTGTAAAAATATTTTTATTTTTCACTTTTTACTGAGCCAGTTTGTAACTTATCTAAGTTACAATAGCCTAATCTCAACTGCTCATCACCTTTTACAAAACATTGATTTTCCCAATGCAGGGAAGTTAATTGTTTAGGAGTTCTCCTTGTAAAAACCAGGAGAACTGGATCTGATTGAGAAGTCACCATCAGCTCCACTTCACGATACGCATTGTGCTTAGCAACCACATTAAAGTAGGTACCTAATCGAATTGCAACCCGTAAAATATTTATTATTGAGTAGTTCCCATGGCCATCTGTGGTCTTCATCATCAGTTCCACTTCACCGGATGGTGCTTTCTGAGAGCAAATGCACGAGTTACTATGAAAAATACCCAAATCGCTATAGGTGTGCCTACAAAATTTGAGGGTGTCCCTCAATTTCCATGGGATTCCCTCATCAGATTCCGATTTAGTGACAATGGGACCACCTCGGGAGCATATTCTTTCAAATAAAAAAAGAATTTTGAAAATCGGTCCACAATTGGCGGAGTATTCGATGAACAAACATACAAAAAAAAAAACACAAACACCCGAACATAGTACCTCCTCCTTTTTGTGAAGTCGGTAATAAATAGAATACAATCGCAAATCTTCAAACAAAAGATGGGAGAGAAAAGAAGCAGTGGTGGTTCAGTGGATACAGCCCCGACTTACGAGTTGTAGCTCGTAGGTTTAATACTTAGCCAAGCAGCCGCTTTACATTATGTAAATAATTTCATCACAACTGCTCTCAAAAACGGTGAAGGAAAACGGAAAACATCGTGAGAAAATCGGCATATCCTAGAAACAAAAAATTGAAGACATGTGACTTCTACCAACCCTCTCGAAGAGAGATGGTATATGTATGTCCCAACAGTGGGAACATTAGAGCCTGATTAAGCTGAGTAAAAGATGACACACTTGTAGATCGGAGCAAAAGATGACACACTTGTAGATCGGAGCAAAAGATGACACACTTGTAGATCGGAGCATAAGATGACACACTTGTAGATCGGAGCATAAGATGACACACTTGTAGATCGGAGCAAAAGATGACACACTTGTAGATCGGAGCAAAAGATGACACACTTGTAGATCGGAGCAAAAGATGACACACTTGTAGATCGGAGCAAAAGATGACACACTTGTAGATCGGAGCATAAGATGACACACTTGTAGATCGGAGCATAAGATGACACACTTGTAGATCGGAGCATAAGATGACACACTTGTAGATCGGAGCAAAAGATGACACACTTGTAGATCGGAGCAAAAGATGACACACTTGTAGATCGGAGCATAAGATGACACACTTGTAGATCGGAGCATAAGATGACACACTTGTAGATCGGAGCAAAAGATGACACACTTGTAGATCGGAGCAAAAGATGACACACTTGTAGATCGGAGCAAAAGATGACACACTTGTAGATCGGAGCAAAAGATGACACACTTGTAGATCGGAGCAAAAGTAAAGAATTTTACCATAAAACGAAAACGTTCAAGGTATGGTAATGACAGTAGCCAAAAGTAATCCAACAAGTTTTCAACACTTTTCATCCTTTTAGTAATCTAAGCGGCGTAAGACAAAGAAAATAATTTTCATAAATCTTGGGTTGCTCTCGGAGGGAACTGGCGATTGAGTCCTCCAGGCAAGAGGGTAACAATCGATATTTTATTAACACTCTTCAGAGGGCGTAACTCCGTAATAGTCACAAGTGTTGAGGAGGTCAACAAAATAAAGAGTCCAATTTGAGAGGGTCGACGCAAAAAATGAGTCTGACCTAAGTGCTTAGTAAGATAAAGAATTCAAATTCGGAAAATGTAGACGTAACTCTATTGACGATCATTTTATGACATCGGCTCGTGTTTCAAAAGAGAGTTACAAAATTCGCTAGAATGATTTCATTTAATATTAATTTAAGGCCTCGTCGTCACGTCTGCTACTGCTACTTGGACTAGCTTCTGCCCGCGAATTTGTCCGCAAGAAAACCTTGCTCCCCGACCCACCCCGTCGCATCACATCGCCTGCCCGCGCTGTGACTTCGTTTTCGTTTAGCTCTTCTGCTCTGTTCTTGCTGGCCTTTTTCTTTTTTTTCGGCTCCTCCTTAGGAGCCGAGCAAAAAAAAAAGGCCAGCAATCCTAGCGTGATGTTGGACTATCAGATGCAAAAAGAATTGTTCAAATCCGACTGGTAGGTAGTTCCAGAGATTAGTGCGATCAAACAAACAAACTGTTCAGCTTTATTAGTATGGATATATTATATATATTTGTATATTATGTAGATTCAGCGTAGCGTGCGACTTCTTAATTAGAGTCTGGAAGCATATTAATAACCTAATTACTGTGTTCCTTATTTACAAAATATTTTGTATCAAGTCTAAAACCTATTACCTATAAACCGTTTTGAATGATGATCTTTTTTTGATTGATGAAAGTCTATAGACACACTACTATTAAATTTAAAAACGTTTCGTACAAAAATGATAAACCTACACAAACTAGATTCTATTACCAAATTATATTAAAATGAGTTGAACTTATCTCCATTTCATTGGGACGCAGCTTATCCACTTACTAACAAACTGTCAATTAACTAAAAAGAAACAAGTTCGAAAACAAAAGGTGTCAGAGAACCCTGCATTCCCTTTTTGAATTTAAAAGTATAAACACTTACTACAGTATTCTAGGTCTTCGGTCAGCTGGACCCACTCGAAATGGACCCACGGGATCACTCAACCCAATCACATTTTGAATAGGTCGACTGGACCCTCTACCCAGTTTCATCATTAGTACAGTCACGGAGTAAAACTGAATCTTTTAGTTATATTTCTAAGACTTAAAATATACTAATATTATTCAATTAAGTATTTACACTTAAGAATTTTGAATTTTTTTTGAAAGTCGAGTTTAATCTCATTAACTATTAAATATTTATGATTAGCAGTTAGCGACCCACTCTTGCTTCGCACGGGCGCAATTTCCTAATATGGAGTCATGTCAATACATCGAGTTTTATATTGGTTAAATATCAATATTGTAGCAGTATCTACAACGCGACGCCACATGCGAGCAAGGCGTCATACTGACGTCACAAAATCCTGCATCTCGCAAGCAGAGTTTACCGCGCAACTAGCATATATACAACGGCCAAACATGAATTATGGGGCTTTTGCCCGACACAACACCAGACACAACACACAACAGACACAACACCCGTCTGGTCGGATGATCCCTTTTCTATAGAGTATGAGTGAACTTTACACGCTGTTCCTCACACCTCTATACCTCCCTTTCTGTCCTTTTTTTTCTTTTTTTGACCTTTCGCCTCGCCGTCGCACGTAAGCACGTAACCAAAGCGGATCAGCAGCTCCAATACGTCGACTCAGTTACGGAGAGACGTAAGCGCGGGGACGACGAGCCGTAAGCGCTGTAATTGCAAGTTGACCACGCACCGCACCGCGGTTCGTAAGCTTGTCCCGAGGCGAAGCGATTACGTTACGATTCCGATTAGTGTGCGTGGCTGTAGGAAGTTTCTGAATACAAAGAATACTGAATGGCTCGAAATGGTACGGTGACAATCCCTTTCCGAGTGGATATGTAGGTATGCTATGACCTTTAATCTCCAGATGAGCTTCTATTTGTCGTCATTAGAAGCCCGAAAGTTTATCAACCACCATCTGGGCTGTGGAGATCAGATAGACTTTCGCTCCTTAATAAATACTGGTATTCATATTTCAACTGCCTACGATTACACTGGAAGCCAACCCCAACATTTTTGGGTACGTATTTCTAAGTTCACAAATCTGGTACCTAATTCTGAACTAAAAGGGATTACATTACATACTGATAAAAAGTATAACAAGGTATAGTGAAAAACTCGTTTCATGAGACCTAGTTTCAAGAATTGGGTATCGTAACGCTATATTTTTGCAATATCATGATCAATTCTCAGCGGGTCTAGATTTTTCAACGCCTGGCACTTAGCTTGCCGCGCACGTATTCAGAGTCAACTAACTGAAATGGGTTCTCACTCAGGTACTTATACAGAGGAAAGGTTAGCAACCTGTCACGGGAAGGATTATTAGCTCACGCAGCTTTGATACTGAAGTGCTTTTTGTGAAGGACTTTTTCGTAGAGGAGAGTAAATTTTTTATTGAAAATCAGATTTGGAGTGAATTTTCTGAAACATCAACAAAAGTTCTAAAGTGAAACGAAAATATAGGTCGTAAATGTAACATTCTCCTTCCATCTCTCTGCTCGCACCCCATAAAAGAGCAACCTTGAAAAAATACAGTCCCTTTCTCGAAAGTTGGAGCAAGAATCTCAACAGACCTTCGACTGCTCACGTCGCCGCGTACCTACATCAAACGGACGATATTTCAGTCCAACTTACTGCCATAAAAAGTGGAAAGTTCCCACCTTTGCATAAATAGGAGGTACCTTCGTAAAGTACGCAGATGAACACACCGCCCGATAGGCGGACCTTTATCGATGTTTATCTCTAGGCTGGACAGTCTTTCGGGGTCGACGGATCGACTCCGTCCGCCCGAAGGATTTGCCCACTTTTATCCCGAATTTATTGTTTGTCCTCTTTAATAGGATATTCGAGGATACTGACCGCCCCTGGGATTATGTTTGTTAATAGATGCTGCTTTGTTACGAACAGATTTCGGGACCTGAAATCGCAGATTTAGAAGCGAAGGATTGACTACAACAAATGAGAGTGAGAGGTGCCGTTTGCTGCTCCCAAAGGACGTAATGTTTTTTTTATGTTTGGCTTAAAAATATAAAATCAAATCCTCATTCCTACTTGTGAAATTCGACATGTTCCAGCCTTACTGCAACCATCTGAATTATATTTTATTTCCATAGAAACGTCACTGTACACGTATTTTTCAAATAAAATTCGATGTATATTCAAACTGAATAGCGCGTCTATTTTCATTCAAATCAAATACAAAATATGTTGTAGTTGTAATCCACACAGGAATAGTTGTGTCGAATGTGTCAATACAACCCGCGTGCAACTTTTTGTTTAACTTTGTTGTTCGGCCATTTACAATTTTCGTTCAACATGCCAGGGATCAGCGACCTAATTGATACGGACGACGGGAAATCGTTAGAATTAAATTAAACAGCATCCAGATGGACTCTAGACTCGTTCGAACTTGTTTCAATAAGTGCAACGAATACTGCAGATAGGAAAATTAGTTTAAAAACAGGTTCGGTGTTCCCAATTTTGTAGTCAACATTTGAGTTTATCGTTGCAAAGCATCTAGGTAATGAAGATACTCGTAGAGGCAATTTGCATTCAATGTTCGTTCGTTTTTTAAGCCAGAGATACCTTTCAGATCCATATTAATTTTCCCAGATTTACAATGACAAGATCCATTTGTCATCTGAGTACGTGCTGTACAGTAGTCACCGGCACAGGCAGCAGTACTGCGCAAGTTCGATTGTACAGAGAGGAGCCGGCTGTTTGAGTTCGCTCCGCACAAAGCAAGCACTATGGAACCAAGCTGTGAATAGTTACGGGACTTACGGGTGACCGGTTCGTCCCTACATTATTTTTTGGGATTTAACTGTTATTCTTTCGAAGGTTTATTCTTTTGCGTCTGTGTTGGGCTCAATCTGTCGGCTATTTGTTCCCTACAAATACATCGGACATCGCCAAAACTGTCGACACAATCTGTTTGTGCCGCCGTCATCTAAAACTGTCGCCAGAGCTGAGTCCCCAGTGTGTCGTACTTTAATCCTGAATGTGATCCGTTTGCCGATGAATGGAGTAGAATTATGCGTGTAGGTATGTCTGATGTTCTGTGAGAAGAAGTGTGCAAGGGTGTCCTCTATTATACCTATGTTAGTACGATATTTGAAATATTTTCTATAACCATACCTGTTTCTCTAAGTTAATTAATGTAATTAGTGTTACCGTTTTAATTAACAACAAACAATCAATGGTACTCATGTTGTTTTTTGTTGTAGAGTAGTACACTATACTTATTCTTTTGAATATCAGAAGAGTACCCATTGGTATGACGTATTCTGATTATAAAGGGTGTCTCAGTAAGAGTGCACTTTTTCATTTTAAAATAAAAACAAGTATTTTATGACAGAGTTGTGATATTTTTATTGTATTGTAAAGAAGACATGTTCCGATTAAGTATGGAATAAAATATCCAGCAAATGACCCCCCTTGCTTCGATGACAGGCCATTACTCTTTTCATTAAATTTTCCATGACTTTTGCACAGAGATGTGGCTGTATCTTACCGATGACACGTTGGATTTCCGATTTGAGCCCAGGAATTGTTTCGGGTTTATTCGCATAAACCCGAGATTTCACAAAACCAAAAAGAAAAAAAACGCACGGTGTTAAATCGCACGATCTTGGTGGCCAGTTGACATCAGAATTTCGTGAGATAATGTGTTCTGGAAATCGATGCTGCAATAAGTCGATTGTTTCATGCGCGGTGTGGCAGGTTGCGCCGTCCTGCTGAAACCACATGTTGTCCAGATTCATGCCGTCCAGTTGAGGCCACAAGAAGTCCGTTATCATATTCCTGTAACGAATGCCGTTCACAGTCACTGCAACTTTCCCCATTTTTGTAATGAGTTTTCACAATTAGAACGCGTTGTTCTTTCGAAAAGCGCTCCATTTCTAATAATCGGAATAAACAGAGGTGACAGCTATCAAATTTCAGAGTTGCAACTTGCATGAAAAAAAAAATATTCCAATTTTAAAAAGTGCACTCTTACTGAGACACCCTTTATATAATAAAATAATGTGACAAGACAATATATTTACATTTTGTTTGTATTCTTATTTGACGCGATGTCGCTGAAGAAGTTGATCATTATAATATTGTGTGAAAAAGACAAGCAGCATAGCATAATAAACCTATAATGTTCTTACTTGCTGGGACACTGGCCTCCGTTCTGTGAGAGGGAGTGGGCCGTAATCCACCACGTGGGCTTAGTGCGGGCTGGTAGGTGTTACATGACTTTGAATTTTTGGTTCTAGGACATGCCGGTTTCCTCACCGTGCTTTTCTTTATCGTTTTGAGAGAGAATGAAACAGTGAAAGAAATAAGAGCATTTAATAAAATTACGTTAAAAAATACTGTAATTGAAACATAACTTTATAGGTAAACAAAAGTAAGAAAATCACAGTCTCTAAAGTGTATTATAAATTTATAACAAAATGCCGTGAACACGCTCGCAACATAATATTCTAACTAAAACTAGAAAGCAACATCATAGAAAAACAAGAACAAAGAAACAATTAATTTTATGCTAACTTGAAAAATAATATAATTAAAATATCTGCAAACAGATGCTATTCCACAAAGAACTCATAAACACGGGACTCTATAAATAATAAAACAGAATATGAAATACTCGTATATTTTCGTACAGCATATACAGCAGACGTTATAGCGGGATACATTGCAACAAGACAACAACACTGGATACTCGTGCTGTTAAGTACTTTGCTCACGAACCGAATCACACACGAGTATCAAACACAAAAAAAGATTCAACGCTCGGCGTTAATGACGGTAACAAAGCTGAATCGATACAAAACTAATAAAGTCAATCGAGAACTAAACGATTGGGAGGCGATACGGCAAATAGGTCGCGGAATAAAGATACGCTACCTACGTGACCAGGGTCGGTATACCGAGTCAATTCGATACTGACGAACGATCGCGAGGATCGATTGCGATAGGCGAAGTTTCGATTTTGAATTTGTAGGTTCACGCCCTAAGCGGCACTTGATCGGAACCGTCTGAGTTGGGTTGCATGTTCGATTTAAAAGTGCAATATTAACACGCTACAAAGCGTAGCGTGACCAAGTTATACTAATATAATCAGCTGTCAGTGGTCGTGATGAATTTGTGATTGTTTTGTGGTCTAGGTATTAATGATAGCAGATTTATGTTCTAAACTATCAAACAAAGGTGGCCCAAATGAAGAAACAAAATAATTTGCGTGTTTATACAATATCAAGAACTATAGAAAGCCTCGATAGTAACACAAAGTGGTCAACGAACTTTGAGGATGATGATTTAGGCAATTTGCTGTTTGAACAATTTGTTAGGGTGAACTTCGGGAAAGGTTGTCTTTGAAGTAGCAAGGTTATCGAATGTTATGTACGAAAAAAAAAATGGCATAATATCACTGGCTCTGTTACGAAGTCTAGTCCCATCCTGTAAGCTACTCAGCAAAATAAATAAACACCAAGCAACCTATCCGCAGCACAGAAAATCCATTTTTATATATAAACTCGCAAATCAGATAATCCAAATTGGTTTTTAGACGTAAACTCAATTTTGACATGTATTTTACTTTATCGCGGAGGCAGATAAATTGAGTGAGATACCGCCCGAAATGTGGCGAAGTGTGAATGCTACGAAATATGTATATCTAGTGGAAGCCAGGAAATTTGGTCGCTGTATTAATAGATAGTCAGTTACAAATCGACGGCTGTGTTCAATTCTTGTTGGTTTACAAGGAAATTATGATGGGAGGATAAATTATTTACAGTGCCGAGATAAGTTGCGCTTCTACCTTTGGTTTAATTTTTTGTTAGGCTAGCTAATATCGGCAGTGACGAGGTGTCAACACAGGCACTGTCTTAGAGATAAGCAAAAGAGCTCATCATCATCTGCCTAGCCTTTTCCCAACTATGTTGGGGTCGGCTTCCAGTCTAACCGAATACAGCTGAATACCAGTATTTGACATGGAGCGACTGCTCTGACCTCAACAACCTAGTTAATGGGTAATACGATACCCCTTGGTAAGACTGGTCGTCAGACTTTCGGGCTTCTTACTACCCGTAACGACTGTCAAAGATCCACGAATGACAGCCGGGACCAACGGCTTAACGTGCTTTCCGAGGCACGGAGGGGTCACGGAATGTAAAGATGGTCACCCATCCACAGACCAACCACGGCAAGCGTAGCTTAACCTGATGGATCGGCCTTTGCGGCTGTTATTATTTAGCCACGGGCCCCTCTCCCGGGCCCAAAGATAAGCAACAGAGCTCGCATTACAAATTAAATATATTCTAGTAGAATGCTTTCATTCCATTGTCATGCAGTTATTTCTGCTCAAAGTTCAGAAATATGACTGACATTCAACAAACTCATGGCCATCCATGAAAGTGAAATCTTATATTGAGGCTCGAACTCAAACTCAAAGCACTATTTCAATTAATTACAGTTACTTTTGAATTGCCGAGGAGTTGATCAGTCGGAAAGATAAAGCTTGTTGACTATTACTAGGCAAAACATAGTTGGTTCTTATGGAGAAAAACAGGCAAGAAATGCCACGGACACCCTTTTAAATGATTAAAATATTGTTCCCTAAATATTGGTTACATGTTGAAATTATACATATGAGAACGATTTAGAAAAAAGTTCACAAGTTAAAATAACTAACGTGGTCAAGCGTGGGCAACCGACACTAATGGATTGTTAAGTTTAAATTACCCACATAAATTGGTAGCAAACAAATTTAAAAGATAAACAAAACATTAACTTTATTGCCATAAAATTCCCAGTATCATTTATCAAACTGACAAAAAACGCAGGTGAAAAATATGTTTTAAAGAAATAAAAAGCGACTTTTTTCTGAGAAAAATCCATTAGTAGCACGAGTATGGAATAATTAAACCCTGTTAGACCCTCAAAGGCACATCGCAAACGTTTTTCTATTTTTCTCTTAGTTTCAAAGTGCATGACGAAAGTAATCATGGTTCTAAAACGATAAAGGTCGTGAACTCAAACCAGACTAATGCACTTATCGGTAGTTGGTATCAGTAGATTTGTATGACCGAACCATGATTATAAGAATTAATGGTTCTGATAGAGTACAATGACGGCCTGACCTTGCAAGAATAGCTCATAAATAATAAGCACTGTATGAGTCCTAAATAAATAGGGAAATCCCAAAATATGCCAGATTAAATCTTTAATAAATATTCTCCGAAGAGACATCACACATGCTATTTCAGCCAACAACCTAGGTATTCTTCTAAATCAAGTTTCATAACATATGATACACGCAAATCTTCAGCGGGGTTCGACTAAAACACCCGAATAGCATTTTGCCAGAACTGGTAATCGGCTCCAGATCCTGACGCTCGACTGCGACGCTAAAATTTTACAAACTTTATTAACTGCCCAAAATACCAGAAATACAATGTTGCAAACTCGTGGTTGAAAAGGTTAAGAGACCAAAATAGACTTGTAAAAATGATGGTCCCTATTCCTTCTTACTGGTTAGACATATAGGTACGTATACCTCTTTCCTTCCGTCCTACCTTCGAGAGGGACTCCCAAAAATCTGCGATCAACAATCGTGACGTAATTTACTACGCACAATGTATTGGATCAGACCTTATTTTAATAAATTCGAGTGAGCAGCGCAGAAAAAAGTAAAGAATTTGTTCACAAAACGCCGCCCTTGATAAGTGGCACAAAAGATAGCGAGTGGACAATCTATTCGGAGCCGGGCGCAATCGCTTCGATTGCTGTATCTGCAGACCTTAGGTGACGGTACACGGTACAAGAATATGGCGACCATTGATTTGGTCGATTTAAGATAATATGTGCTTTTGTTGATAGAAAGTTTCGCTAGGTACATTATGCCTATGTTCTTGTTTTCAGCTAAATATCAACAAGCAAACAGACACCGTCACTAATATTTTTATGTAACGTCGAAGTCATTCAAAATTGTTTTAGAAAAATATGGCATATCGGCTAGCAAACGCATATTTACCTGAGGAAAAAGTGAAAGAGAGGACAGACTTTATTAATCACTAGCTGCGCCCCGCGGTTTCACCCGCGTAAGTTTCGATCCCGTGGGAATATCGGGTTAAAAAGTATCCTATGTGTTATTCTGATGTATAAGCTATATTACTGTACAGTTTCATCAAAATCCGTTCAGTAGTTTTTGCGTGAAAGAGTAACAAACATCCATCCATCCATCCTCACAAACTTTCGCATTTATAATATTAGTAGGATTTAAAACGGCTGCTTATGCTCCTGATATTTCATGGCCTTGCCAACAAGAAATCGGTTAAGATTTTACATTATACTTTTGAATATACGTTAGTGCACTTATGTAACGAAATAAGCACGATACTGTAATTAATTGCTACAAATTCTGCATACAAATTCTACATAGACAGCAAAAGCCTGTTGATTACTGAAAGATACAATTACCAGAACTGTGATTTAAAAAAAATGCTCTGAGGCACATCTTCAGCAAAAAACATATTGCAAACAGTTTCAATGATAATTATTTTATTAGATCTAACATCGTATCCTGCACCCTAATTGCGTAACACACTATCAATCCGAATCTGAATCATTTTGAAGCAAATTGCTAATCCATTGCTCCATAAGTTCGAAAAATGTGTTTGCTCAACACGTAAATATTTCAATGAATGTTGCTGAACTGTCAAAATCAAACCGATTCCCATTGATAATGTGTTACGCAATTGCCCCGCTGGACATTGATTTAACAGGAACCCTTTTTTCAAACCGCTCCCGCCACCTCTTCTTCCTTAAATCCAGGATTCCGATCACCTTTTTATCAGGTCAACGGTTAGGTACGTGGGTCACGCAACGTGGACCCGCCAGCACGAAGATGTCGTCAATGTATTAAATTATGTCCGCTCCGGACACCCCGGACACCCCCGGACACATCGGACAGTCTGGACACTCTCTGACTCGACGGAAATTTTGTTACACTTATATTGTTGTCATGTGCAACTTTAATGTACATTTTTAAGTTGATTTTGAATTGGGTCTAGAATTGAATCTTTGGGTGACTTTTTTAACAGAATAATGTAAAATAATAGTGGCAAATTTAAAATACGGAGTAGTCGAAATATTTTATTTTTTCTATGCAAGTAATTAAATTATTCGCTTAGAAAAAATAAAACAATATTTATGTTTCGCTTTACTAGATAAAATAAATATAATAAAAAACAATCATCACTATCATAAACTTAAGTCTGGTCATTGTTGTTCAAACCTGGTTTCTATAATAAAGTAGCTTATAATATTACTCACCCCCACACACACACACACACACATCCACTCATTTACTCTCTACTCATCGTAGGCCATTACTGCACAACTCATTTAATTTTATTCTCATATATCTTGTCACTTTTTTATTATTATTATTTTATTCTTTGACCAAATGTTGTGTTTATAGAGGACAAAGTTGTTTACCAAGTGCCCCCTACAACAGGGGAAGAGCGCTGATGTCTGAAATACAGATATTTTACATCTAGTCCAGACACAAATGCTCTAAATCTGAAGGCAAATTCTCGTAATTTAAAATGTTCAAAATCTAGTAGCAGTCTCATCTCGGCGACAAACAAATGAAAAAAACTTGTCAAAATGTAGGAAAATTATAGGTATTTTTGACAGATTAAGACTGAGATTAGACTGTGAACGTTCTTAAAATTACGAGAATTGATCCTCTGTTCAAACGTCGTAAACTGTATCACTATACTATTAAATGGCTGTATATTATTTTCTTAGAGAAGAAAACAAACAAATGAATCACAGAAATCTTCCTGCGCCTTACATAGATTATTGTAAATTAAAAATAATCAAACTTACGTTACAAACACTCCATTAACAATTCAAATAAATCAATAAAAAAGCAAAGTAAATCACATAAGTAGTACAAGGTTGCCGTGTAATCAGTCAAATATTACACGAACCATTGGACTCAGGTCAATTCATTAGGGAGCAAGCACCGATAGCCGTCCCTCCGTATGCCACTGATAAAACAAATCTAAATCCTCGTGCTGTTGACTTTCTTTCCAAAAGGTTTAAAGGTTCATCTCGAGTTCAATAAAGAATGATCCCTGATTTCCAAAGCCTATTTCAACTTTTGTTTTTCCATTTGACGGTTGAAAGTATTTCTGTGTTATTTACAGAAGTTAATTAGGTTAGTTAAGGCCAAGCTAAGTAAATGTTAATGCCTTTAGGAATAAAGTTCAGTTTGCAAAAGTTGGGAGTTTAAAAGATATTTATAGTTCGATAATAAGGTTCAAGTCTTTAGATAAACATTTAGGCTAAGTTTTGGTTTAAAAAGTAACAAAAGAGACGGTTTTTCTTTTGTTATTTTGTATAGCTGGGTTACGCATAAATTGACAAAGAAAGTAAATTGTTTATTTGATTTTATAAACTTCAAGATGCTATTTGACACCGTGCAGTGCTAAACGAATGTTCAAAACGACAAAAGTGCTCTTTTCACTCTTTTTATTTATAACTGTACAGGTTTCATTATTACGCCTTTCAAGTAAGAAATATGCATTTAAGTAAAAACGTTACCAAGTTCCCCTTTGTAGCGTTCTGCTCGAGAGAGCACAATATTTTTCAAAATGGCTCTCATAGCCTTCACTGCGACGTTTAACGCAGAAATAGATTATGTTAATTACATTTTATTTTCTGTTTCAAAATAATAAAAATATAAATATAATAAAAATGAGCAAAATTAACCAGTTTTATTTAAAATTGACTTAAGAGTAAAATAGCGAAGAGAAACTAAAATTTATATTCATAGGAATTATTAGTATCATTAAACAGTGGTCGCATCGTAAACCAACAAACATACGTAACGAATTACATTGATCTAAGCCACCGGTCCGCCCGAATATTGTTCACATATTAAATTGTAAACCTAAAGCCGAGCGCGCGGATACGGAACAGCGAATAGTGCCATTAATAACCACAACTTTATTCATAAAATGTTTCGAATACTAATGAAACTCAGTTATTACTTATCCACGACTATTAAATCCCGTTCTTGGAAGTTTCCCATTCATAACTTGTTTAATTTCAGAGTGAAGATCACGGCCCGCGCGTTATATGTTTAGGTGAATATTTTACCGGCAGCGGGAACTTTTACCCTTTCTTTTTACCACTTGTTCAGGATAAGGCGTGACTTTTAATATCGCAGGTGGGTTCGCTCGCTTCGCTCCCGTCGCTCTCTCTCGCTTCGCTCCCGTCGCTCTCTCTCGCTTCGCTCCCGTCGCTCTCTCTCGCTTCGCTCCCGTCGCTCTCGCTGCTCGAGCAGCTCGCAGCATTTTAATTCTGATGACGGATAACGTTACATTCAAAGTTTTGGTGTTTACATAGTTGGATTCTGGAGTTTTTATTTCAAATTCACGGACAGCTTCTGATATAGTTTTAGATTACTTTAACTAACTTTAGTGAGTCTCAAGCATGAGAGGTTTTCATAATTATTTCACATTATTAGAAAAGATGGAATGCATAAAAATTAGAAATAGTTTTTGATGGAATCCTGTCAGTTACAACATCCAAAACGGGCGCTTATGTAAAATAGCTTCAGGTAATTCCGAACATGAAACCCGACCTTCGTTCCTATTTGATACAACATGTCGAAACGTCGACGTCATTAGACAAACCATCGCAAACAACACTGTTATTTATCGATACAAAGTTTGCGTATTTTTATAAGTCGTAGTGTATTTTATTTGAAAAACAAACGTTGTCATTTCCGAGATGCGGATAAAACCTCGTGGGCAAGCAAATAGAGAATTATGTCGTCCATCGAGTGCCCTGAGGGTGGTAGGCCTGATTCGATTTGCGGGCCTGCGGGGGGTTGTCCACATAAGTGTTTTGGACCCACGTCCTTAACTAAGGGCGTGCTTGAATATGCAATCACATCTGTCGATACTAATGTATGGAGCCTTCGGGGAGATGAGATGCGACGAATCATTCCTTTATAACTTGCTAATTGTTTCTATTTGATTGTGAGTTCGTTATCCGCTTCAGCCGAAAGCCATCTAAAATGCTTCCTGTCCTTGAGAGAATGGAATGTCGGTATTTAATGCAAATATTAGCAGTGGCTTAATAATTTACGGAGGGGAATCAGATGGAAGCATAACGGAAATTGAATCTGTGAAAGTTATTTGGAGGGTATGTCAATCAAAATATTATGTATTTTAATCATCAGCTTATCAGCCTTATAATGGCGGTTGTTGATGCTTCCGTTTGGCTTCTAATTGATAATTATTATAAACTAGCAGCACCCCGCGGTTTCACCCGCGTTAGTTTCGATCCCGTGGGAATATCGGGATAAAAAGTATTATGTATGTTATAAACTATCTGTGTGCCAAATTTCATGTAAATCCGTTCAACTGTTTACGCGTGATTGAGTAACATACATCCAAACATCTTCACAAACTTTCACATCTATAATATTACTAGCTGACCCTGCAAACGTCGTTTTGCAAAAAAAAAAATAGATAATAGCCGATTCTCAGACCTAGTGAATATGCATTTTAATTTCATAAAAATCGGTCAAGCCGTTTCGGAGGAGTATGGTAACTAACACTGTGACACGAGAACTTTATATATTAGATTAGATAGTAGGATAGAAGTTATGGGCGCTAGCAGCACACAATAACACAGTGTGAAATGTGAATCATCCTTACTTCTTTTTGTTCCTATTGACACAAGTTAAACGATAACAACTCATATCATGATCAAACCACAAGCTTGTCTGCAAGGCTTTATTCATAAGAAAATCTGTCTAGGAGGGTTTACAAAACACTAACTGGAGAACACACATTCTCTCTCACTGATACAATCTATTGTACAGAAGACATTTACTTAGTTTACAAACATGAGAGCATCTAAAACACAAAAAATAATCTCGAGGAACTGTCAATCTAAGTGAAGTTCTATCCAAAATAGATAACCTAACTAGATATCTGGGAGGAGTACTAGCACAGATATAGAGGGAAAGACAAATGGCGCTGGATTCCATTGAGAAGGAGTGGGGGAGACAAAGCTTCGGCAGAGGGTAAGTAATTTATCATAGAATAATATTGGATCAAGAGGTCGGTGCCGGCAGCCGAGCGGCCGCGCGCCGGCGTCGGGCGGCGTCGGGCGGCGTCGGGCGGCGTCGGGCGGCGTCGACCGCACTAGGCAGGAACTGCGGTGCTTGATAAATAAATGATAAATGATTTTATTTCTGTAAGTAGGTTTGTACAAACACTTTTACATGTCAATCATATTTTTTAAAACGAGATGAGGTCGGCGTTTCCTAACTGACTACTCTGAGAAGAAAGGCCGAAACAAACTCAGAGGTCACAGTCTCTTTTAAAGTCCAGACATAATCTTGTTCAGATCATGTGGAGACCATGTAGATTAGTGTCTGAAATGGTCTTTTGAGGAAAGAACCACACCGATTGAGTGGACCTGTCCAGTCAGTGCACGCATTTGTCAGTAATCATGCAGCTCAACTCAAACTTAAGGAGCTCAACGATTCGACGAACAATACCAAAGAAAGGACATTTGAGTGGGTCGCATAAATTACTCAAACCGCCAGACCATGACTAAAAGTATCTGAGAAAATTAAAAAAAAAAAGGCAAAAAAAAAAATAATAACCCACATAGTCTTCACATTCACAGTCATTAAAATAATATAATACTTTACAAAGTAAATATTCATGTCACTGTATATGTAAAATTTATCAATGTCAATGTGTATATAAAAATCCAGAAATAGTCTTGGTCAGATCATTTTGAGGACCATGTAGATTGGTGTCTGAAATGGTCTTTTGAGGAAAGAACCACACAAATTTGAGTGGACCTGTCCAGTCAGTGCACGCATTTGTCAGTAATCATGCTGCTCAACTCAAACTTAGGGAGCTCAGCGATTCGACGAACAATACCAAAGAAAGGACATTTGGGTAGGCCGCATAAATTACTCAAACCGCCAGACCATGATTAAAACGGAAACAATGACCCACATAGTCCTCACATTCACAATAAATAAAATAATATAATACTTTACACAGTAAATAGTAAATGTTCATGTCATTCTTTATGTAAATAGATATTAAGAAAAAAAAGAAGTGTAAAATCGCAAAATAAAATAAAACAACATTCGCAGTCTAAACTTATTGGAGCAGCTCAATCCCAAGCCTTTTTGTCCTCAATAAAGTCATTTACAGTATAATAGGCTTTTTGGCATAGTTTACGCTTTATAAAAGATTTGAATTTATTTAGGCTTAGTTCTTGAATGTGACTAGGAAGTTTATTATAAAAACGTATACATTGGCATCTAAACGAGCCACCTATTTTTTTGAGCCTTGATGAAGGAACAACAAATTTGTGTTTGTTCCTAGTATTTATGTTATGGATATCACTGTATTTTTTAAATAGATTAATATTTTTATGTGCATACAAAAGATTATCATAAATGTACTGAGAAGGCACAGTCATTATATTTATCTCTTTAAATTTGTCTCTGAGGGAGTGTCTGGGACTTAATTTATAAATGGAACGAATTGCCCTTTTTTGTAAAATAAAAATTGTCTGAATATCGGCGGCATTTCCCCACAACAGAATACCGTACGACATCACACTATGAAAATAACTAAAGTAAACCAAACGGGCTGTCTCTAAATCAGTTAAATCACGAATTTTCCTAACGGCGTATGCTGCAGAGCTAAGCTTTTTTGACATTTTATCTATATGGGGGCCCCATTGAAGCTTGGCATCCAATGTTATGCCTAAGAATACTGTGATATCTTCGGGTTTTAACTCTTCATCCTTTATGAGAACACTAGTTTCGACTTGTCTAACATGGGGTATCGTAAACTTAATACATTTGGTTTTTTTTTCGTTAAGTAGTAGGTTATTAACATTAAACCAGTCAACTACTTTTGCGAGGGCGCTATTTACATTGTCAGTAACCAGCTGCTGACGTTTAAGTTTAAATACAAGTGAAGTGTCATCTGCAAACAACACTATATCATGATTATCCTTTATGAGGTAAGGCAAGTCATTAATATAAATAATAAATAGAAATGGGCCAAGAATTGAGCCCTGGGGGACCCCCATTCTTACTACAGATCCGGGTGATCTTTTTCCGTTAACATCAACCCTCTGAATCCTATCACTTAAGTAAGAAGTAAGAAGATCCAGGGAGGCGTTACGGATTCCGTAGTGGTGCAGTTTCCTGATTAATGTTTCATGATGAACACAATCGAATGCCTTGGACAAATCGCAAAAGATGCCCAACGCATCGCATTTGTCCTCCCAGGCATTATAAATATGTCCTAAAAGTTCAACTCCGGCATCGGTAGTCGAACGACCCCTTGTGAAACCGAACTGTTTGTTATGCAGTAATTTATTTTTATTAAAAAATCTTTGCATTTGGTTTAAAATAAGTTTTTCAAAAATTTTACTAAAGGTAGGTAGTACTGAAATGGGTCTATAGTTAGTAGGGTCTGATGTACTACCCGATTTAAACAATGGTATTATTTTACTGTTTTTCATAAGATCAGGAAACTCACCACGGTCGATACAATTATTAAATATAACAGCTAAAGTAGGTGCTACAATGTTTATAATCGACTTAACAACATCCACAGAATTACCCCAAAGATCTGCGGTCTTTTTAACATTTAATGTGTGAAAGGTTTTAATTATATCTTTACAGGTGACATATTCGAAGTGAAATTCAGAATCACAAACTGGAACATTTTCCTTAAGCAAAGACTCTGCAGCAGTGGGTGATGAGTTTAAAGATCTAGTAGTTGATACGGGAATCTCTGCAAAGAAATTTTCAAAGGCCGCGGCGACTTGAGAATCTGATTTAATTATATTGTCATTAATAGCAAGGCTGTAGTCACTACTTCGGTTGCATGACTTTCCCGTTTCGCTATTAATTACATTCCAAGTCATTTTAATAATGTTACTACTATTTTTAATTTTTGAACTCAAGTAACGTGACTTGGCTATACTACAAACTTTTTTAAATATTTTAGAATAATTTCTAACATATAAATTAAATTCAGCAGTGTTTATACAAATCCGTTCTTCATATAATTCATAAAGTCGTTTTCTACTTTTATGTATACCAATGGTGGCCCAGTCGCTGAAGGAAGCGTTACTATTAACCGATAATGTCTTTGGAATGAATGTATTATCAAATTGTGTGCAATACATATTAAAAAAATCATTAAATTGTTGATTAGGGTCATCATTAGTCAACAAAAGTGGTAATTTACTCAGAAGTTTAGTCTTAAATGTTTCCAAGCGTTTAGTTGTTTTTGGGTTTACAGTGATATCTTTTTTAGTAGCCTTTTTGTTTAAATTTGGAATAGTGATCAATTGTCCGCAATGATCTGAGTCTATTGAATTAATAATTTCTTTGCGGGTTGGTATAGCAT
This sequence comes from Globia sparganii, assembly GCA_949316385.1. Taxonomy (NCBI): domain Eukaryota; kingdom Metazoa; phylum Arthropoda; class Insecta; order Lepidoptera; family Noctuidae; genus Globia; species Globia sparganii. The sequence continues at coordinate 685,230 of OX438659.1, forward strand.
CTGTATATATGTTATCTAGGCATGTGGCACTAGTAGGAGTTATTCTAGTGGGCTCCAAAAATTGGTTAGCAAGATTGTATGACTGAAACAAACTTATGATTTTAGTACTTAATCCAGAATTTTCTAACAAATTAACATTAAAATCACCACAAGTGATGATGGACTTGTTTGTATTACAGATTTTGTGCAACACTTCATCCATAACTTTTTCAAAACAATCATACAATCCTGAAGGAGGTCTATACACACTTAATATAATGAACTGCTCCAATTCTATACAGGCTATTTCAATTGTACGCTCAACAGAGAGGCTCACAATATCCTTTCGGTCTTTAAATTTAAGCTGGTTATTTACTAAAATTAATGAGCCACCATGTATAGCATTTACTCTGCTGAATGAACTACCAACCTGGTGATTACTAAAATTGAACATGAACTGGTGGCTTTTAAGCCAATGTTCTGTCATACAAAGAATATCTATATTGTTACAATTCAGGAATAATTCTACTTCTAAGTCTTTGTTTAAAAAACCTTGAATGTTTTGATGCACCAGATTGATACTATTTAATTTTTTTACACTTTCCTTTGACTTATTATTTGCTTTATTTACAATTTCGCAAGAGGTTGCCTCTATTGTCCTAATTTCTAATTTAAATGATGATTAATGTCATTAATTTTGACCAAATTATTGACAGATAAGTTCAAAAAGTCATTGCATTGCTCAAAAGGAGCAATTTGTTTAGCCAAATTATTGGCTGAAATAGAAAAATAGTATGATAGCGACACAGCTATCTGTCTTTTTAGATAGTTAGAAAGATAGTACTTAACAATATTAAATCTATCTCTTGTCAAATATAAATTATTACCAACATAATAGTTAGTATCAATTATGTGGAATCGATTATCATTATATGTCAAATTGTGCAATGTCATGTTTATATCAAATCTTAAGTTATTTTCTTCCTGTGGCAAACTGTTACTATAGGGGAATGTAAACAACACAATTTTTTTTAAGCTAAGGTGGCACAATGTTCTATGATATTGGAGCAATTCTCCTTTATTTAAATTACCCCTATTTCCCATGAAAATTAATAAAGTTGTTTCCTGCTTAAAGTTACATTTAATAATTTCTTTCATTATATCAAATAATGAACAACCAGGCATACAGTGATTTATTATTGAGTGTCCTGGATATTCATCTGTCAACAAGTGACCTAAGTCCTTTCCAATCTCATCACAAAATAACACAATATCATGGTTTACAAATTGTTTACATGGTATAATGGAACTATTAACAGAAGGAATTGTTAAATCGACACAAGGATGCGATAATGTTGTATTGCATGCTGCTAATGAATGATCTGGCGTATGTACATTGGATGGTAATTGACAGCGCTCACAGCTGTTAGTTTGTGAGTTCACCAGCTCATTCATTGCCAACACATATTCCCTCATTAGATCTTCAGAGGTATTATACTTGTTAGTCATTGATCTTAGTTTCTCCTGTAGAAGGTCAAGTTGAGATTGCAAGTCCTGTGTGTCAATTTCATATTTCCTAGTACTTTGCTCCAAATTGAAAGAGTACTTGGTGTTTGTACACAAGGTATGAGCGCCTGCGACTAATAAATAATGACGAAAAATCTAGTTGATTTCTGGCGATGAATGTATATTTGAAAGGAAAGTTACTAAAAATAATGGATGAATCAAACTAGGTATTTTTTTTTTGTGATTTATGTTTAACTGTATGGCTAGACCCATAGAACCATGCTGCTTTTTTTTATTTTAAGCTACGTGTATGTTATCTTATATGATTGACACATTAACACAAGCTTAACATGACAAGGATCAGAGGGGTAATTCTCGTAATTTTAAGATCGTTCACAGTCTGCACCCTAATTGCGTAACACACTATTACTCTCAATTTGAATCATTTTGAAGCATATTTCTAATCCATTGCTCCATATGTTCGAAACATTTCTCTGCTCAACAACGCAAATAACGCAATGAGTGTTGTTGAACTGTCAAAATGAAACCCATTGCTACTGATAGTGTGTTACGCAATTACCCTGCTGATCTCAGTCTCAATCTGTCAAAAATACCTCTAATTTCCCTACGTTTTGACAAGTTTTTGAATTTTTTTTGTCGCCGAGATAAGACTGCGACTAGATTGTGAACGTTTTAAATTACGAGAATTGGCCTTCAGACAGATACGAATATTAACAATCATTATTTAATCTATATCCGCTTCTTCTCTCAGCCCACGCCTCTCCAATTTGCTCCGCTGAAACTTGAAATAACACGGTATCGATGATCTTCGGAGCCCTTACGCTGTAATACTGTCTTTATGTAGGCCAGGCCTAGCCGAACGTACTATATGTGGGCCAGGTCATACATACCTACTATAAGTAGGCCAAATCTCACCGTGCACACTATTTGAGATACAGGGTGTGTTCTCACTATGTGTAATACAGGATGAGTTCTCAAACTCGTGTTATTACCGATCCTGATACATTGGATTAGTTTAGAGTTTCGAGCGTGTTCAGACATGCTCCTCTTGTAACACTAATGTGGAATAATTCGAGACTTGAAATGTGGGTAGGAGGTGCTCTGTTCTTGGTATAGTGGTTTTCTAGGGTTTAGTTAATGATTATCAGAAACAATATTGTTTGCTTACATGCATCACAAACAGTATGGACAAATCACTTTTTGGTTTAAGGCAGTAATAATAAATAATTGCCTGCTTTGGTACTCGTATTGGGGATGTTGCGGATGCAAGAATTTTGAAGGCTTACATCCGCGGATGATGATGAAAAGACGGTTTCAAATGCGGATGCAAATGCGGATGTGGATGCCAATGCGGATCTTAAGATTTTTTTTAAGAAGCTTTGTATGTGTAGATTGTAGTAGGTGGTAATCGGCGAAATGAAAACGAGAAGGAAACTTAGGCAATTCATATTTTGAAAAGACACGGATAAAGACATACAAACGCACCCGCTTGCAGTGCTCGCACGGACTGAACTGCCATCGTGTTGGGTGGGGGTCCAGCAGCCCACACAGATTCTATGCTTAGGTTATACATATTGTTATTACTACTAGCTATGAGATTAAGAAATATGAGCGCGTCGCTAACAGTATGGGTGAAGGAAATCTCACTTCATGTCTGTGGCTGACATAGTAAATTCACTTGTCCAATAAACTATTAACTGCAGAAAACTCGCCTAACACACAATACTCACTTTATACTCAAATTGACATTCAAGAACTTAAATTTTCATACGATAAGCGCAACTAAACATGTCGGATCATGTCACTGAAACCTTCGCACCTATTGGTCAACCAGCACGTGTCCTCGGCTGGTACCATCTCATCTACCAGCGCTACATCTGTACCACATTGACGATGCGGGTACAGATGTCCAAATCGGTGCGGAAGCTCCGCAATTGCGGATGCAGACGCGAATATCTGCAACATGCCTGGTTGGACCCAACAACATGAACAAAATTTCCACTACGTCATCCTCCAGAACTAAGATTTCCCTTTTCAACCTCATTAATTGTAACTCATAAACAAATTGTACAGCATATTATAATTTGGTAGGCATCCACGAAAACCCTTTTAACAAGTCGGAAAGCACATTTCTAGAATTATTCCCGTTCTACTTTTTCAAAGATATATATTATTCTAATCACGGAGACGCTCTTTATTTCGTGTACTTGAAGAGGGAAGGTTTAGAATAATGATAAAAAAGAGGCGTCGGGGCTGCGATCCGACGTCAAATTATGTGTGTTTGAAACTTTTGCACTCCAAGATACTCCTCGCGAAATAAGGTCAATGGACGGCTAAGGAGTGGAATTTAATAGGTACTTATTTATTTTTAAAATTATATTAGAGATTTGGAGTGACTTTCACTGTCTTTACATTCAGTAAATAGCATCACTCAGATGCCTATTAAATATAGGCGGGCTAAAATTAAATGCATTAACAAAGAAGAAATATTAACGTTCAGTAGTTTCTGCCTACCCCCATGAGTTTAGGTATATATGTATGTAAGCGTGAGTTTATGTATATGAACGAATGTTACGACTTAGAAAAAACAAGTACACTAAAAAGCAAGGTAGGTAAGTCTTAATTATGCTCACTCCTTCTTTCTAGAATAAAAAAAAGAAGAAAAATACATACAGGCTGGCATCGACGGGCTAGTTCAATACATGATTCTGAACTTCCCTGCGTTGAAATTTTTCGTCAGTTATTAAAAAAACCGGTCAAGTGCGAATAGGACTCGCGCACCGAGGGTTCCGTACAAAGTTGGTAGGTATGTAACTACAAATTTACGGCTTTCGGATTTTGTGTGCTACATGATCTTGCTTCTTGCCGAATTTCATGATTCTAAGTCAACGGGATTTGGATTCCTTTGAGAGTGTAGAAATATACGTTTCTTTGCGGCATAAACGGCCGTATCTTTTTCTTACGTTAGATTAGAAGTTTGATTTTTTCACAGCTTCAAAGGACCACTGAGCTGAACAGGTATATGGTTTTAATTTCAACTCGATACCTCTACGCGTTCTCGAGATAAAGAGTCTTGACAGACGGACGGATGGACAACAAAGTGATCCTATGAGGGTTCCGTTCTTCCTTTTGAGGTACGGAACCCTAAAAAATAGCTATTCTATACATATTCACCGTGTAGGTATTGCAGTTTTCTATGAAACAGCAGATTTTTTTTTATAACCAATAAACCTAAGGGTCTAGAACATGTGCTGAACTGATGGTTGCGATTTGTGCGTCGATGTTCATGTTACCTTGTATAAATTAACTTTATGCCGAGCAGTAGGAAAGTAAATTTTAATTAACTTTAGTATCAATAAATAGTAAGTAGGGTTAGAAAGGAGTAGTCTTATGGTTCATCTATACTAATATATAGACTGCCCCGTTGGTCTCGTGGTTGCAAGCGTGACTGCTGAGCGTGGGGTCCTGGGTTCGATTCCCGGGTCGGACAAAGTGTTATTGAGTTTTTCCATTAGGAATTTCTTAGTAACAGTCCGGAGTTTGGAAGTTGGCGGTTTAATACCCCCGTGCCTCGGAAAGCACGTTAAGCCGTTGGTCCTGCGCCTGATCTCTCTCCGGTCGTGTCGGATTGCCGTCCCATCGGACTATGAGAGTGAGGGAAGAGAGAGTGCACCTGTGTCTGCGCACACACTTGTGCACTATAATATCTCCTGCGTACCTGGCTAATCTCCATTGAGATTGGCCACCGGGACCGAAATCGGTCGGGGAGGCTATTATAAAGAGGAAAGATTTGTATGTATCTTTGTAACGAATTGGCTCAAAAAGTACTGAACCGATTTTAAAAATTCTTTCACCATTTGAATGCTACATTATCACTGATTATTATAGGCTATTTTTTTCTTTTTTTTTTCCACCCGTGCGAAGCTGGGACGGACCGCTAATAGCTTATACATTTTATTTTTTACTATAAAATTCCTTTGGAAAGAGGAATTTTATTGAATAAATCGAGAACTGTTCTCAATATTGATTACCTACCGTATAAAAATGCAAAAGTCTATAAAATGATAACAGTTAAAAACAGTTTCCTTTTCACAACTTCGCGAAATCACTCCGCCATTTTATGAAGCGTTTTCATCGCAGTTGTTATAAATAAATTCACGCAGTTATGAGCACTTGTTGTTTAATATGTGATTGGATATTTTAATTATGTGGACATTTGCAGTAGCTACTCATTACGTCCGCGTCAGTGCGGCGGTGGCAGACCGGTGTTCGGGCGACCGCGGCCGTTAAAACAAGAGAATAGTCATTTTTGTAATTATTTGTTAAAATGAACATTAATATTCATTTAATTATGTTCAAAATAAAATATGATGGTATGCTTCGAATTATTAAAAAAATATTGAATAGGCGTGGAATGTGATCATTGGTTTTGTTTTTATTCTTTTACTTGTTCTGTGTAAAGTACAGATAACATAAATGTATGTTTGAATATATTCAAATTAATAGGTACTTTTTTTTTGGGAATGGGAAATCATCAAATCTCCCGCTCTGGGTGGAGCAGAAGGGAGTGTCACACTCTTACTGACTAAACCCACCCGTGTTCCTTCCTTACCCCTTTGTGTTCCGGGGTAGCGGTAACCCTTTCAGACAATCCCGCTGCCCCGAAATTAATAGGTACCTAATACAGTAATTATCTAAAGGTTGAGGTTTCACAGCAATTGTGAATGTATAACGCACAACAAACATTCAGTTTAAAAATGTTTTCCCATTTTGATGCATCAAATAAGCGTTTTATAGGGAAAATATTTAGAATTACAAAAAGAATCGCCCCATCAAGAAAAGCACGTGACAAAATCACAGACCTTTACTTATTATTTTCTAAGCCCACCCACTACCAAACTAATACCAGGTATAAATTTACCTATATAATACCTCTAACTTTAGAACATACTGAAACTTCGAACATATTCGTACTGATTTGCATTCATCCATCCATCCGGCGTTGATACCGTAACCCCGGATCATCTCATTACGTCGCGTGGCGCTTACCGCGAGTAGGTGGCGGGTACCAGGCGGGTAGAAAGGGTAGGCGATACTCACTGCTAAGCAGGAGGCTGAGGTGACTCCGAATATACATGCAGTGAGCGTGTAAGATTGGTGATAGCGAGATGACATGATTGATAGAGATAAGGAGTTACTTAAGTCTTGATCGACTTACGGACTGAGTTTTGTAATGCTTTAATCAAAGATTGAATACGTGACCGTCTAGAGGTTAAAAATACTGTTAAATACTAATGTGATTATTTTCGATTTTATTTATGTATATACGGTGACTGATAATTAGTGACCGATACTTAAACACGTGCTTGTACCAAACATAACAAACAACTTTTACTATGGGACCAAACCTGAAATTGTGAAAAAAAATCTGCTGTTCAGTCATTTATGTTCGCCTAACTGGTCAAAATGTAGGTAACAGCAGATTTTTTTTTCGCGAATTCAGGTTTGGTCCCATAGTAAAAGTTGTTTATTATCATGAGTACAATCACGTGTTTAGGTATCGGTCACTAATTACCAGTCACCCTATATAGGTGCTGTGAAGGTAAAGATCGTCTGTACACATCGACGCGCATCCTGTTATCATGGGTTCGTTATACAAGGTGGAACAGAACATTGACGTCCAAAAATAAAATGTAGGTCGTGGGATATCTGAATCACCCCCATGTATGTTCCGCGACTTTTCATAATTTTCAAGTTTTTTCTCAAAAAAAAATCTCAAATCAAATCTAAAAAACCGGTCAAGAGCGAGTCGCACTCATGCACCGAGGGTTCAGTACCATAATGTTTTTACATTTTCATCGTCAGAGAATTTTAACACTGCGGTGTAGAATATTTCAGTTTTAGGTCAGCGCCATCTCTTAATCGATAGTGAAACTAATGTAATTTTTGATGATTTCTGATAAAGTGTGATATTTAGAGACATCGTTTTGTTTTTCCTGTAAATTTTACATAATCTCCTATCACATAGAATAATTTAAGATTTTTCTTTATGCAACAATGTAAAAAAAAAATAACGTTTCCCCCTTATCTCCATAAGGGGGAAACGGTATTTTTTTTTTACATTTTTCATCAAAAGTCGAAAACTATGCGGCCTAAAGAAAAAAGAAAAAATGTTTGAAAATGTGCAAACTGCGTTCTTTCATATGATACCCCACATGCCCTAGTAGCCCACTTCAAATTTTTCAGAATCCCTTTTAGACCCTGTTTAAAAAAAAAAAAAATTATTGCGTTCTTATTTGCAAAATAGTTGGGCAAACGCCATCTAAAACTTGATAGCAAGTTGATAGAATTAGTAGTTCTTGAGATATCCAGCTGTGACAGATGGACAGACAAACTCACCAGACTCACTCTCACCATAAGGGTTCCGTTTTACCATCTTGGTACGGAACCCTAAAAATTCTAAAAATAAAAGTAGAAGTCTAAGTCGAGATTTTTTTTTTGCAACTGAATCTTCATGAGTAAGCAGTACTTTTATGCATAAAATAATAATCAGCATCGTAACTGTGATGAAAGTTATGAATAGTTTGAGATTATAACTTAAATTTTCAACTTTAATAACAGGTGAGTTCATGGTTCCTAAGTAGGTAGGCTTCGAGAATGCGCAAGACTCTCAGCTTTCATAATAAATTTAAAAAAGTAGTACTTAATAGGGCTATTTTGTTTAAAATCGGTCTAGAATCATGTGCTGAATTCATGGTTAAAGATCGATCGATGTGATGCCAGCCTGTATATCAAAACTTAATTATCTAAAATCGTCAACGCCGTTGTATTCCTTTATTTATTTTCTGTAAGAAATTGGATCATAAATTCTCGTTCCTTCCGCATGAAATGTGGCATTTATTTACTTGAAAATAGTACAATCACAGACTGTTATTAGTAGCTGAAGAAAAAAAAAACGTTTGCAGAAACAAATGCATTTCATGATAATAACGTAGCTTTATACAAGTAAATAACTCCATACATATGCGGAGGCCGTTTAACCGCGCGCCTATACAAGGTGACCTATTTAACTAAAGTTACAGTAATAACCTCTAGTGTTAAACGCCCGATATTTTTAATACTCATAGCCTGAAAATTGTGGTTCTAAATATTGGTTTTAACTGTGTAAATTGTGTGAGAGGAAATGAGAAAAAATATATGAGCGTTTAATTTAATTTGATACCTACGTTCATTTGTTTTTATTGGTTATTACCGACTTCAAAAAAAGGAGGTTATCAGTTCGACACGTATGTATGTTATATTACTGGAACTGCAATATATTCATTAGTGGTTGTAATGGAAATTATGATCACTTGGTTTTAATAGGTTTTTATATTTTATTTATCTTTTTTTGAGTTTTTGATTTTGTAAATGTGAGGACTTTGTAGGCCCTGTAGATTTTAGATCTGTAGATCATTTTTTATTTTATCAAGTACCTGGCACTTGTTGACAGGCCTACGCTGTTCTCCCATACCTACTGTAATTAGAAAACATTGTAAAAGCCAATTATTTTTAAAAGAGTAACCGTGGAGTTTCTTGCCGGTTCTTCTCCATAGGAAACGACCAATTGGAACCGTGCACCTAGCTTCTGACGTTTCATAAGTGCCCTTGTAGGCTTATGTGAAATAAAATATTTTGATTTGATTTGATTCACATATGAAAATCTATTAGGGCTTCCAAACAAATATTTAAAATTTTATAGATGTATGTAGGTATGTATGTGTGTTTGTTCACGCATTTCTCCGCAACTAATAATCGGATTGATTGTGACCATTTTTTATTGGCTTACGTTTACTTTAACTTAAGGAACAGTGCAAGTTTCATCAAAATCGGCTCAGGTATGGAGTTTTGAAGGTATGAGTGGCAAAAAACTAAAACTAAAATACAGATCCCAAGACACCAACTTCCGAAATTAAAGCTATTTCATAATTTTGAGTTAAATTTCTTTTTGATGTCGATATTTTTATAAAATTACTTTTTAGTTTCAACCAGTGGTGACATTTTTTTAATGAAATTGAAATTGTAGCGCGTAATCGTTATATGTTAGAAAAATATGTAGGTATACTTTTAACATAGATTTATAATCGAAAATGACGAATCAACGCGAGACGTGGGTTGCCCAATAGCTAGGTACCCACTTATATTTCTGTTGACGCCTAAAACTAAGCTTAATTTACACTTGCAATAAAATAAATAAATATTATTTATTTCAGGCTACAATGGCCAATAGACATATAAGCTACCTTAGTGTAAAACAAAACTTGTGTTAATAAATATAGCTTACAACCATTTTAGTAGCACTTACTGCACTAAAGCTTCGCTTCAATAGAGAACGTCAATAATTATGCAACTGGTATCCTCTTGAATTAGACAGCCTAACACATTACTGTACTCACAGAACAGATAAACTGTTCTGTGACTATAACATATACATAGCCATTTTATGTCCAGGAAAGTTATTGTCCATTCCAAGGTTGCCTGGAAGAGATCGCAGATATCGATAAGGCCGCTCATTGTATATTTTGTAGTGTTTGATGTATTTTTTTTGTTATGTAATGTTTGTGGTGTACAACAAATTTTATATAACTAAATATAAAAGGGGCCAGTATACAGTTATGACAACACATTTGCAAACTGTCAAATACCATCATATATTTTAAGCCGGTCACAAAAGATTCAACCCATCCAAATCTAAACAAATGACACCATCAAAGTCCACGGCAAAACTAGCGAACGAAGAAACGAACATTTACCACGACACGCTCGATTAACCATCCTACGTCCTCCCAATAAGACATAAGCGCAATGATTTTTTACCTCTAAAGAACAATACATCGCGCGCCACTATCTCACGCTCCCTGATTTTTTTCACTGAATAAATTTGTTTGGATATTTCGCAAAAAGCGGGATAAGGATGGCCCATTTACATCCCAAATGCGCGTACAGCGTGGTCGGGCATGGTGATTGTGATCGATTACTCCAGCCAAATGCGTTTGACGTTTACTTAAAGTGAAGTGTGTGTAATGACATAGCATTAGGGCCGGCCTTGAAAGAAAAACATCTGACTCGAGAGTTCTTTTGAAAGGAGTTTGTTCTAGGTACAGTTGTGTTGATTTAAAAGGGAGGCGTTTTTCTTTCAGGTCTGAAGGTACTTGTTGCTAATGGGTACAAAGTTTTCTTAGGAGTTAGAGGTAAGTTTCTGGCTTTTCGCAATGGACATAAATCTAATCTTTTCTTTATGAATTCTATTTTGAAACGCTAGTCTTTTGCTATTAAATAGTACAATAGAACTTTGTGGTTATCTTGTATCTTATAATCTCTGTTGTTAACCGTCTATACAGCTGCTTCTTCGTATCGCTGTCACGACAGTTGTTCAAATACATCTATAACAGGGACACGAAAGGCAGAATTTTTATAGAACCGGTGAATAAATAGGTTCTGTAGGCAATAGGTATAAATCTTAACTAGCTGTTGACCGCGGCTTCGTCTGCGATCCAGGATGGAAAGAGCGTAGAACCTTCTCCAGATCATGTTCTACCAATGTGCCAAATTTCATCCAAATCCGTTCACCCGTTTTAGCGTGAAAGTGTAACCAACAAACAAACTTACTTTCGCATTTATAAGATTATTTTAGGATTAGGATTGACATAACAGAGACCAGACAATGTTATAATCATATTATCTAATGAGTTTCTTCTGTATAATGTAACCGTATAATGTTGTCGACTTCACCTAAATAATAATTCACTGAGACAACCACAAAAAGGTGTGAAAATAACTAACTATAACACCTGACGTGCCTTTCTTACCTTTAAAAGTAAAGTAAGGTAAAAAAGTTATTTCTTTAGAAGTGTTTGACCCTCGTCTGGAGAAACTTTTTACATAGGACGCAATAACGGAGAAAATTTCAAATTGTTGCAGGGTACAAGTACCAGGACTAGCGCTTGGAATGAAAACAGAGGTAATACGTAAGTAAGAGAACTAAGAATAATGAAACGTTAACTTACAAAGTGTTCACTGGATTGCTGTAATAATAATTCTATTTATTATTGTGTATTCCGAAAAAGGGGAGATTTAAAAATGGATTTATGGCAACGCCGCTTGGTACCTGCTTAATACAGAAAAATTACAGATGGTGAGTGTATGTGTATGCATTTGAATAATAGCAAATAAGGTTACTTTCAATAATTTCTTCCAAGTGTCAATAAGTACTTTTCAGTCTCGTCGTACATGTTATTCAAGAGGAATGCACAAAAGGTAAATTTGCACTTGCTGTATGGTAAGTTATAAATATAGTTATTATAATGTATAAGGACACGTAAGCGTGGGCCAAGATAGTAAAAAATCTCTTAGTATATCTATAAATTTAACAGCGGGTCCCAAACTAGGTAAAGCCTGTATCTTGATGACACAAACACTACACACAGCTAATAATTAAATGTGCTCTATTAATGCTAGGAAAATAAGTATTTGGGTCGTTTTTTTTAAATTAATGTCCATTTATTTGGTGGTAAAAGTAACACAAATGAAGAGTAAGAGCAGAATTACAACGAAGCATTTAAAAACCATTTTTTCTATACGTTGTTAAATCTCTTTTTATACACTTTTCGACAAAATTTGCTTAGACCTTCGCAATTCCTTAATCACTTATCGGTATGTATTTATTTTTAGTTCTAGTCTAATTCTTTTCTTGTACTTCTTTCCATTTTTGTGAACAATTTGATTTCTTGGTAACGTCTTTGCAGTTCAACAGGCGTTAACGACATCTTTCCTACAACGGAAAATATAATTACTCTTCACATAAGTGAGTATACTGTAAACAAGCGCAAACTATACTGTAAAAAAAAAACATAACACAGTTGTCACACAAATGAACAAAATGAACGAGTCTCTAACCTACAAATCCTACTAGTCCTACTAATATTATAAATGCGAAAGTTTGTGAGGATAGATGGATGGATGTTTGTTACTCTTTAACGCAAAAACTGCTTAACGGATTTGGATGAAACTTTACAGTAATATAGCTTATACACCAGAATAACACATAGGATACTTTTTATCCCGATATTCCCACGGGATCAAAACTTACGCGGGTGAAACCGCGGGGCGCAGCTAGTAATAATATACATGTAATTTCACCCTCGAGTTACTCGTGAAACATGCATTTGACTTTAATTTACCATCAACTGCACTGACATGAGGCACTGTAAATTAAAGTACTTACCGAATTCACCTAATTTGGTACTTTAAAACAAATTCTCATTGTCCTTTTTACGACGCGCACGAAGTGAAACCATCAGTTACAAAACAAAATGGCGCAGCCGGAAAAAACTAGCACTCTCTCTTTGTAACTATTTTAACGCATAGAGTTGCCATACTAAATTTGGAATTTACTTCTATTATTATAAAAATGTCATGGTTACAAGAAAGAATAACACAATGGAATTGAACATGAGTCACGTGTTATGGGAAAATAAATAATCGGTTTATTATAATTACATTATTTTATAGTGTATTCCATATAACTTACCCGTTCACCTCACAAAACATTGTTGAATCAGGTTACATAGTGCGTGCATTATTTATTATTTGCTGCATTTTTTAAATACGCGCGACTTTGTTTTTCTCATACAAAGGCGCAATGTCCACAACATTGCGCCTTTGTATGAGAAAAACAAATTAGGACAGGAATTGTTTGTTTTTTTCATATAGCAACGTTTGCTATTTTATTACCAGTTAGTCTGAATGTTGATTTATTTGTTTACATTTCGAACTGTATTTTATTTTATTTTACGAATAAGGTCTCACACACAAATAAATGTACATTAACCGATCAAGGCTGACGTGGCACGATAAAGGCCCATTACAATAAAAAAAAATCAATCGTGTCTCATTAAAGGCGATTAATCGGTTAATTTTGAAATCGAGCCATTTATCTCTAGTACGGTTGTAATGAAATCATGTATCTAAGCGGCAGTAAAGGTAGCTCAGTGATACGCTCTCAGAGAAATGTAACATAATTTCCCGGAGGATTATGTGGGGTTTACTGGTACTTACACGGTGACGTCATTAGACGCCGCTGTTTGTGGGTGTATACAATCGTTAATGAGATATTTATATTTAACGTTATCGGTATCTAATAAAAAGATATTTTTGGCCAACCTTATTAGAGACGGGTTATTGTCTTACTGTACGTAAAACAGACATAACTGGCAAAATGTGTGTGTACTATAATAGGCACACCTAGACTCTGTCTAGCCTTTTGTGGGAACAAAGCGTGATAGTATGTACATAAAACAGTTTCTTGAATGATACATAATTAGTTATACTACAAAAGTTAAATTCAGAAAGTTATTTTTTTTTGTGTCTCTAAAATAAGCATTCATCATCAATTAAATTCAATAAGTAACAATCTGCAATAAATACATGTATATGTATATACTTGTAAATGGTAATCCGCGCTCCATTTCTACCTCACACAACCAATCTCCGGTGCCCCAAACCGCAGGGCGAGAACACAATTAAATCAACCATTCACCATAGCTCCATAGCAAACAAAAGCTCACACAATAAATAACGAAATTAATCCGCTAATTTGTTACGTCACTGCTCGCTCGGTTCGCTTCGCTCGCTCCAATCGTTCCGATCGCGCCATTCGTACGCTCAGCTGTAGTGAAACTTTTGACTCGGTGATACTGCCACTGAGTAGATGGGTACAGAAGGCCAGGTCTATTCAACGAACGAAAACACTCACATCCATAGGCGCGTAGATACGTACGGTGATCTGTGCTAAGGTTTAGATTAGGTCATATAGATAGTGCAATCCACGAAGAGGCGCCCCACTCTTCTTCCGAAACGTTAGAGTTTATCGCTAGTTAATTCCATTAGTGTTTTAGTTCTTTCGATACACTCTAATTACCCACTAATAATAATTCGTGTGTATTTATAAAACTAAAACACTAGCGGAATTTTGCACACTTCTGCTGTAAGCGTTAGGAAAAAGAGTGGGGCACGTCTTCGTGGATTGCACTATCTATACAAGCGAATCCTCCTTCTATCCCCACTCTATCAAATTATTTTAGTGTAAACAGGGAAAGAAAAGCATTCTTTCGTTGCTTTATCTACAAGATTGCAGAGACATCGACCCGCAGATTGTAACCATGAATCTAGCACATTTGGTTATTAAAAAAAAATAGCTGTTCCATTACATTTAGACCGCGTGGGCACTTTCTGTGAAACAGATTGAAGCAGATTTTTTTTTTTTTTGATAACCAACGAAATATTTATACGCTAGGATACTTGAATCATGTGCTGAATGTATGGTTACAGGTTGAGCGTCGATATCTCTGTCACCCTGTATACTAAAATATCAAGAAAATCTACAAAAGAATGCTCTTGCTCTGATTCCATGTGCGTTTGGCCGATATCAACCTTTAAACAAATAACAGTCCAAAGAGCGCTTGCAGTCACGTATCTATACTGTCTATGTGTACCTTCTGTACCGGTCTACTGAGTGATAGGACAGTGCTACAAATACGTTAAAGGTAATTTTAGATCGTTTTAATTAACGGTTTTTATAGACCGGCCGGTGTTTGGAGATACGATCTTATCTTGTTTTGTTGTTTGTTCATTTTTTGGCCCCGATTGTTTGTTACGTGCCATTCAGTAATTGTGGATTGAATTGTTAATGTAGGGACTAGGGATGCGCGGGCTTATAATATCAGATCAGAAGCCTTTGTTAGGGATATGTGATTCGACAAGCAATTATATGTAATGGATTAGGTGAGAACTGAAAAGCGAGAATAAGTTTAAGCTCTATGTTTATAACAGACTTGTTTCCAATTGAACCGTGTTTTCATTTCAGATGTATATTATTCCGCCCCATTAGTCTCGTGGTCGCAAGGGCGACTGCTGAGCGTAGGGTCCTGGGTTTGATTCCCAGGTCGCTCCAAGTGTTATCGTGTTTTCCCTATAGGAATTTCTTAGTAACAGCCCCGAGTTTGGAGTTGACGGTGTGTTACCTCCTTACCTCGGAAAGCACGTTAAGTCGTTGGTCCTGCACCTGATCTATCAGCGGTCATATCAGGTTGCGTGCTGTCCCATCGGACTATGGGGGTGAAGAGAGAGTGTCTGTGCACACACTTGTGTTTGGCCGCCATGATTATTCAACATTGAGATTGGCCGCCATGGCCGGAATACGGCCTGGGGGATTTGAGTCCTCGTGTTAAAGACACACTCGTGACATAAAACTAAAAGCCAACTTAAAAAAATATTTCCAAATCTCCTAATAACAGCCCGCTACAAACACTTCAAGCCAAACACTCCGACAGATGCTACCTACCTATTTAGAACATTCTCGAAAGGCTGACCGTGTCCCGCTCAACATGGGTTCCGCACCGTACGGAATCCTAAAAAAGGCTCGGCCTATTTATCACGAGACTCGGGTTTTAATACTTTTCCAAATAAACCTACGCGGTGGTTGATATATTCATCTCATACAATATTCAGCTTTTAATCGTATGTATAGCTTACGGTTTTTCCGTTGCTTAAAACGGAACTGCTGACGGATGGATACGAAACTCAAATGAACGTAAGGGTATTTAAATTTTAAAGGGGTAGAACCAGCAAAAAAAAACCTTTCAACAATGTTTCACTAAGCACTGAAAACATAGACTGTTCACTGCTCATAATCCATTCAAACTGAAACATGCACACCTGCACAACCTCGCCAAGTTTTTTTTTTGTCTAAAAACACTCAATCCACTGAACCGCTAAAAATACAAAGCTGTATTTGAAAAAATCCCACCTTCAAACCCGAACGAGTCGTCGATTCATTAGAACGCAACCCGACCCGGCTGAACGCTGGAACTTGCACAAAAACGCAAAAAGATGACCACGATCAGCGGAACTCTTAAAACGATAAAACTTTTATTCGTACCTGCATAAAATGGCGATGGAATATTCAACGGGCATTGCTATTCCGCAAATCCGCGGCGAAATTAAAGAAGTTATGAAAAGGGAAGTTACGAAGCAGGAGGGGCCTTAATTCCTGAAACCCCTCAAACGGTTTAATTAAGAGGATTGAAGTAAAAAGTGGCAGGACACGCCGCCCAGGTGGATGGAGCAAATTGCTTTTTAACTTATTGCCTAAGAACTGAATGTAATGTCGCCTTGGACTTAATGTGGTAATGAGTCATTTTATTATTTATTTATTTATTTAATACTTCAAGCACATAAATGTACAGAGGCGGACTTAATGCCATAGGCATTTTCTACCAGTCAACCTTTGGGTGATGCAGAGACAAACAGTGGTAGGTGCAATCATGAAAATTGAGGAATAAATATTTTAATAATATAAAGATACGCATAAACCTATTAAAACTATGAATATAATATATACCTAGTTACATATATATATATATAAGCACAAATAAATATATATAAATACATGAATATACTTACTAAAAACACATTTTCTTGTTTTGATAATCTACATAGGTTGAAGCTTGAATAATAAAGTAAAATTCTAAAGGCACTGTTAAGGACCTCGTGGTGATAAAAGAGATATTTTGTCCATAATATTATGATACAGCAAGTAATGACTGAATGACATACAACTAAATCAGATTAAAATGTTGAATCCAATATCGTGTAATGTACACACATCAAAAGTGTCTAGGGATCAAGCATTTTTATGCGGATTTCTTGAGATTGAGATGTGGCTTTGTAATAAATTTATGATTTTATAAATTTATATGGATCCTTTTTGGTGCATTTCATAATTTGAATCAGGAACTGTGAATCAAATTCGAGTAAAAGATGAAAATCAGCTGTCAATATTTTCCCTATAAAAACATACAACGCATTGAAGACATTATTAGTGCTACTGTTTCCCTACTACTGATTAAAACCAACGTTATTATGGAGCGGCGACGTCATTTAAGCAGGGAAGAAATGCTCAGAGCCGTGGGAATGATAGAAGCTGGTTCCCGGCAACGTACTGTGGCTTTAGCTCTGAATACAAGTCAGAGTGTTATCAGTCGACTTTGGACACGTTACCGAAGCACTGGTACCGTGGCTGAGCGCCATGGAGGACGGTATCGCTGCACCACACGGAGACAAGACCGATACATTCAAATCTTAACTCGAAGAGCTCCAACAATAACCGCCATGATGTTAGCCGTGAGGCTTCATCACTCTTCAGGGAACTTAATTAGCGACCAAACAGTCAGAAACCGCTTGCATGAAGTGAACCTTCATTCCCGAAGACCGCTACGGGTACCACCTATAGCAATGCACAATCGTAGGATTCGATATCAATGGGCTCTTGAACACAGAAATTGGGCAGAAGAACAATGGCGTTTCGTGTGCTTTTCTGATGAGTCTCGTTTTGGTATGAGACCGGATACAAGACGTATACGACACTGGAGAACCCCTGGACGCCAACAGCGATTAAAATCCTGCCAGGAAGTCCATCCTTATAGTGGTGGAACCATCATGGTATGGGCGGGTATTTGGATCGGCGGAAGAACTGAGTTGATTTGGATCAGAGGCAACCTCAACGCTCAAATTTATGCTGAGACGATTGTATCAGACGTCATCGTTCCTCTACAAGTGCAAATCGGTCCCTTATTTCAGTTAATGCATGATAATGCACGACCGCACACCGCAAGAGTTGTAAGACAGACTCTCGCCGCAGCTAACATCAATGTCCTGCCCTGGCCTGCTCAGTCGCCAGACTTGAACCCGATTGAGCATGCATGGGATATGCTACAGAGAAGAGCTCTGCCGAATATGGAGGGTATCCAGTCGCAAGAAGACCTTTTTTTGTTGTTGCAACGAACATGAGCGGCCATTCCACAGCGTGATTTGGATGAACTCATTTTGAGTATGCCAAACCGATGTTCTTGTGTTGTTAGTGTTCGCGGTAGAAACACGGACTATTAATTGTTTAAGTTACCCAATAAAATTTTAGAGAAAACTGTTATTTCAGTCTTTTTTTCGAACTTTTGTGTTAGTGGTTCAAATGTCAAAAATCCCTTTATTAGGAAAATGGCAAATTTCTTTATTAATGCAAAGGTGACTTGGTTTATCGTTACTGTGACAAACGAAAACACTTTATTTGATGAATCCTTAAAGAAAATTTTAATTAATATCAATCAGGAGAAAAGTTATTGCAAAAATATATGTTGATCCCTAGACACTTTTGATGTGTGTATATTACCTAAATTTTTCATATCTTTATATACTATTTGCCATCTTCCCTACAAAAAAACTGCAGATGCAATAGCTAACTCAGTCAGAATATGTTAATAATATATAATTCTAGCATTAAAATATCTTGGCGTAGAAGCGTCTTCTGCCACATAAACCCAGGGGTCCAATTACACTGGATATTGAGCAGATGTTTCAACGACCAATATATCTAGACTTTATGGTGATTCATGCAATGGCAGCTATTCTCAAAAATCAAATATCAAGCTTAACGATTCGGACACGGTAATAGCTCGTAATACACACATCAAAAGTGTCTAGGGATCAAGCATTTTTATGCGGATTTCTTGAGATTGAGATGTGGCTTTGTAATAAATTTATGATTTTATAAATTTATTTGGATCCTTTTTGGTGCATTTCATAATTTGAATCAGGAACTGTGAATCAAATTCGAGTAAAAGATGAAAATCAGCTGTCAATATTTTCCCTATAAAAACATACAACGCATTGAAGACATTATTAGTGCTACTGTTTCCCTACTACTGATTAAAACCAACGTTATTATGGAGCAGCGACGTCATTTAAGCAGGGAAGAAATGCTCAGAGCCGTGGGAATGATAGAAGCTGGTTCCCGGCAACGTACTGTGGCTTTAGCTCTGAATACAAGTCAGAGTGTTATCAGTCGACTTTGGACACGTTACCGAAGCACTGGTACCGTGGCTGAGCGCCATGGAGGACGGTATCGCTGCACCACACGGAGACAAGACCGATACATTCAAATCTTAACTCGAAGAGCTCCAACAATAACCGCCATGATGTTAGCCGTGAGGCTTCATCACTCTTCAGGGAACTTAATTAGCGACCAAACAGTCAGAAACCGCTTGCATGAAGTGAACCTTCATTCCCGAAGACCGCTACGGGTACCACCTATAGCAATGCACAATCGTAGGATTCGATATCAATGGGCTCTTGAACACAGAAATTGGGCAGAAGAACAATGGGGTTTCGTGTGCTTTTCTGATGAGTCTCGTTTTGGTATGAGACCGGATACAAGACGTATACGACACTGGAGAACCCCTGGACGCCAACAGCGATTAAAATCTTGCCAGGAAGTCCATCCTTATAGTGGTGGAACCATATGGTATGGGCGGGTATTTGGATCGGCGGAAGAACTGAGTTGATTTGGATCAGAGGCAACCTCAACGCTCAAATTTATGCTGAGACGATTGTATCAGACGTCATCGTTCCTCTACAAGTGCAAATCGGTCCCTTATTTCAGTTAATGCATGATAATGCACGACCGCACACCGCAAGAGTTGTAAGACAGACTCTCGCCGCAGCTAACATCAATGTCCTGCCCTGGCCTGCTCAGTCGCCAGACTTGAACCCGATTGAGCATGCATGGGATATGCTACAGAGAAGAGCTCTGCCGAATATGGAGGGTATCCAGTCGCAAGAAGACCTTTTTTTGTTGTTGCAACGAACATGGGCGGCCATTCCACAGCGTGATTTGGATGAACTCATTTTGAGTATGCCAAACCGATGTTCTTGTGTTGTTAGTGTTCGCGGTAGAAACACGGATTATTAATTGTTTAAGTTACCCAATAAAATTTTAGAGAAAACTGTTATTTCAGTCTTTTTTTCGAACTTTTGTGTTAGTGGTTCAAATGTCAAAAATCCCTTTATTAGGAAAATGGCAAATTTCTTTATTAATGCAAAGGTGACTTGGTTTATCGTTACTGTGACAAACGAAAACACTTTATTTGATGAATCCTTAAAGAAAATTTTAATTAATATCAATCAGGAGAAAAGTTATTGCAAAAATATATGTTGATCCCTAGACACTTTTGATGTGTGTAGTTACTACGTCTAGACTAAGCTGTTAAAAATTTATAGAATATTTTTTTATAATTGTATTCATAAAATAAAATATAAACGTTGAAGTACCTACCTACTAGTAGACATACCTTGCTTAGATCCTCATTTATACTTTATCATACGAATTCCAGAAAAAAATATCATGTCTTTATCGATGTACAGATCAGGTTTAGAGCAATGGGCCAGTGGTACCCATGGTTACGAGGTGTAGGTTGTGAGTCAAAACCCAGGCGTCCCACCTTACTTTGTATATTTAATTTCATCACCACTGCTCTCAAAACGGTAAAGGAAAACATCGTGAGGAAACCGGCATATCCTAAAAACTAAAACTCAAAGACATGTGACATCTACCACTGGTACTGGGCCCGCGCGGTGGATTATGGCCCACTCCCTCTCATAGAGAGCAAGCCTGTGTTCTAGCAATGGGAACATTATTGGCTGATTATGATCGCTGTACAAGTAAAATGGATGGACTGTGAGAAAGATTATACAGGGTGTCTGAGAAAGGGTGTCGCCAACTTAAAGGTGTGGTACAGACCATCAAACTGAACAACTTTTACCCAGGGACCAACATCGTAATCGTGAATAAAAAATCAGTCGTCCCATATATTTTTGATCAAGAAGGTATAGCAGTTTTGTATGGGACGACTGATTTTTTATTCACGACTAGCGGCCTGTCCCGGCTTCGCACGGGTGGACATTTATTTTTTAAACATTTTATTTTTTCTTGCAATTAAAATAGCCTATATTAATCAGTGATAATGTAGCATTCAAATGGTGAAAGAATTTTTAAAATCGGTTCAGTACTTTTTGAGCCAATTCGTTACAAACATACATACAAATCTTTCCTCTTTATAGTATTAGTATAGATTACGATATTGGTCCCCGGGTAAAAGTTGTTCAGTTTGATGGTCTGTACCTTTAAGTTGGCGACTCCCTTTGTCAGTCACCCTGTATGACTAGAAAAAGGGTGACTACCGATATGACGACTAATAAAGAACTATGGAAGAAAAACACATGTTGCAGCGACCAGTAATATGTAAGTCAGATGAGGGCAGGGGAATGATGATCGCTGTACAAGTAAAACAAATGCATTCAAGAACATGTATATTTTCAAGTTGTCTTACAAAACGCTCATAAAACTTTAGTACTTCCCTAATCTTAATATTACAAAAGCATAGTTAAGGACCTATACTACCTCAAATGGCTTAGCATGATCCTCCGTTATGTCGAAAATACTGCAGCATTAATTTTGAAATAAATATATGGTAAAGTTGAGTGTTGATTAATGTTAGGTCTTATGTTAGACGAAAACTCGATTTCATAAAATTTTCTTTATAGAAAAAAATTCCAAAGTTACCTCCAAACCGAACAATAAACCGCTGGTATTCATAAAATACTTCAAATTAGATCATGAAACTTTGTATACTGACCGAACTAACTATAAAGCAGGTCTTATGTTATTTTTTTTTTTTAATTACCATTATTTTCACCGTAAAAAGCAAATACCTAAACTATTGGCGCTGCCTGCCGCCTAGCACCGCACTCTGTCTCGCTCTCACTCAGTCCGCGAGCAGTATCGTGCGAGTAAGATAAAGAGTGAATTTTAGCTGAGGTAGTGTAGTATCTTAACGCTAACGCTATTATCAACATTTCTACACAGATACCTTAGTACAGTCTCCTTCTCCGCGGAGAACCGCCATTCAGTTTTTTTAATCCCATAAGCCTACGTCTTGTAATAAAAGAGGAAGTTTTCTTTCAAAATAGATTCTATATTAAGGCCTGGACCGTCGGAAACATCTACCACCACTACATTATCTACTCTGTTACGTAAGAAGATGAAGTACCTAGTACAACAAAGTACATTGGCAGCCTCTTCGAACTTAATACGTATTAAGCACCCACTCCAACCTACTCCAATTTATATTACGTCAAAGCCCAATATAGCAACATCAGTTAAAAAGTTAAGCCTCTAAAAACAAAAACGTTTGCCAAAACAGATTGGCTATCAAATAACATAGTCGCAAACCCATAATATCAATATGAAGCTCTAAATTTTCCAAAAACTGACAAACGACCAATAAATATTTTTATCGATGAGACACAACAATAAATTCTGACTAAATTCGATAAATTGACGGATGGAATAAAAAACCGAGTATATTTGGGGCGGGCGCGACATACCGCAATATTTCCCGTTCAGCGAATTGATATGCGGTGTGACGTCACAAGTCACCCGCACCTGTAATTGTCAGCGTTTTGAATTCATCATGTCTAACGTTATTAAATAAAACATCCGTGCGGTTGATACAGACGACGCTGGGGAGTTTGTAGAAATATATTTGCTCGGCTTTCGATCAAAATAAAGACGACGAAAGATAACGAAAGATAAAATTGAAGAGAAGATTCTAAGATTCTTTTATGCGATGAGAACTTGAGACAGACGGAGGTGTTTAATTCTTTTGTTTTATTAGAATTATTCAACCATTATATTCGAAGAGTCAATTAAACTTCCGAACTACAATTATGAGAAAGTTTTCTGTCTGCATAAATCTCTGGCAAACAATAATTAAATCAGTTATCTCTAGCTATACCAACGACCCTCGTAAATATCGAAATATTTTTTATTGTTGTCTACTTGATTTAGCAGAGGCTTTGGCAGCCAACAGGCGAGAGTAATAGAGTGTCTAAAAAGCGCCTCGTATGAATTTATTCTGATGGGCACCCACTCGTTACCTCGGCGCCACATTAAAATTCGCCAACCCATTAACGGATGACGACAAGGACGTAATGTATTGTAATTCCATAAAAAAGGACGTCCCTGATTTATGGAATAATGAAGGTAAGGTTATGAAAGCTGTAAATCAGGTTATTGTAAATGTAAAAGGTTCGACATTTTGAAAAATATTTTAATCTTTTTTATAAAAATCTAAAAACACCGGTGATTACTGGGGCATCTCCATTAAGCTTTTAAGTAATATAATAGACATCGTAGCCCCCTATCTAGCTGTTACTTTTAATAAATGTGTTGATTTAGGATTTTTTCCTGACCTCATGAAGAGTAGTAAAGTCATACCTTTATTTAAATCAGGTAATAAAAATGACGTTGGCAATTTCAGGCCTATTTCTATCTTACCTGCATTTAGCAAAATATTTGAAAAATTAATACTCAAGCAGCTGCTAAGACATTTTAATTTAAATAGCCTCCTTCATAATGAACAATATGGCTTTACAAAAGGTCGTTCAACTACAGATGCGGGTGTTGCTTTGCTGAAACACTTATTTAATGCATGGGAGGACTCGCAAAATGCTATTGGAATTTTCTGTGATCTCTCCAAAACGCCTTTGATTGCGTGCACCATGACACACTTTTACGTAAACTACGTCATTACGGTGTCCAAAACGAAGCTCTCAACGTAATAAATTCTTATTTACATAATAGGTTCCAATGTGTAGATGTTAATGGTGTGAAATCTTCTGGGCTACCAGTTCAGTTAGGTGTACCGCAAGGCTCAATACTGGGTCCATTCTTGTTCTTAGTATATATTAATGATTTACCTTTCTATTTAAAGGGCATCTGTGACGTTGTACTGTTTGCAGATGATACCTCTCTTATTTTTAAAGTAGACAGGAATAGACAAGATTTTGACGACGTAAACAGTGCACTCTCTATTGTTACGGATTGGTTTACGTCAAATAACCTAGTTCTCAATGCCAAGAAAACGAAATGTGTAAAGTTCGCCTTACCGAATGTTAGAAATCTAGGACCCAACATCGTCTTAGATAAAGAGGTGCTTGAAACTGTGGGCTCGGCAGTTTTTCTTGGAATAACATTAGATGCCAAACTTCAGTGGGGACCACATATATCAAGCCTAGCAGGAAGGCTCAGTTCGGCTGCCTACGCCGTCAGGAAAGTAAGACAATTCACTGACGTTGATACAGCTCGTTTAGTTTATTTTAGTTATTTTCACAGTGTTATGTCCTACGGTATTCTGCTATGGGGCAAAGCTGCTGATATACAAAATATATTTGTCCTGCAAAAACGAGCTGTTCGAGCAATTTACCAGCTAGGTGCTAGAGTTTCTTTAAGAGATTTTTTTAAAGATATTGGTATTCTCACGGTTGCATCACAGTTCATCTTAGCCAACATCTTATATATTAGGCAAAATATACACTTGTACACTAAAAACAGTGATATTCACAATGTTAACACCAGAAACAAGGACAAACTACGTGCTCCCTTTCACCGGCTTCATAAGGTTCATAACTCATTTGTTGGGCTTGGTATAGCCTTTTATAATAAACTACCTTCTTCTTGGCTAGATTTGTCTTTTAATGCGTTTAAAGCTCAAGTAAAATCTAACCTTTGTTCAAAGGCATACTATTCCATCAACGACTACTTAAACGATAAGAATAGTTGGTCGCCCTGATTAACTCAAGACAATGTTTATGTTCTTTCTCCAGAATTAGCTTACTGACAGGTTATATGAGTTCATATAATTTTTTTTTTCTTTTTTTAGTTGACTTTATAAGTCAATTCAGTTTAATTTTATTTTAATTTATTATTGACATAATCTACTCATTTCAATGTTTTCTAATGAGCTGATTGCAACATATGTGGTTAGCTAGCGACCTCTACGATTGATCACATTTATCGTGCCTGAGCAACCGGCAGCAAGTTCGTCATGCTCCCTTAGATGTCACTGCTTGCGGTAGCGTCGGGGGTCGGGTTGCCTCCTTCCCTCAAATATGGCGAGGGGGGTAGTGGCTGATCTTTGCGTTATGCTCGTGAACGGGTGCTGCTTGTGGTGACTGGTCGTCTTGCTGACCTTGGTTTTACTGTTGTTATTACTAATAACTTTTTTAAATTTATTTTACTTCGATGGTCCTAGTTTACCATTCACAGCTATGTGAACTGAACCCAGTATTGCATACATATGTAAGCTGTCACGCCCTTTATACCTGGAGGCTTTTATTTAGGTAGCAAGTTTTTGTTTACATTTTTAATTTTTGCTTGAGTACGTATTGTTTTTATTGTATTTGTGGGTATATTGGCGTGGCAAGCTAACATATGGCAAATAATTTAATTTAATGTGTTCTGTAACGTCAATAACTTTGCATATCTAGTATTATATACAATTAAATATTTTCTAACTGAACAGACAGCTGTGCTGCTGGGGAGTTTGTTGCGCCACTTCTTCTCCCCAGCGAAAGCACTAGGAAGTGGTGAAGGGCGGGCGTTTTGGGGGGACTGTCTTTTGTAATTGACGTTCGAAAAGTGCTGATTCTCAGCCTAGTTTGAATAAATGACTTTTGATTTTGATTTAATAAAATCAATATCAGTTTGAGTTAAAATTAAAATGTGCAATTTCTAGGAAAGGTTCGCTTATGACCAAAAGCCAAGTGATTTTTAGCAGATTGAGTTCAAATAAGGAAAGAGTGAAGCGTAAAAAAAACCAATAAGGAAATTGTAAAGAAGAAAAAAAAATACAGTTATTACTTTATAGCTACCACCGTATCCAAACTCGTTAAAGTGAAAATAATCCAAGACACAGTGATCAACAAAATGAACATGTATATTAAATCTTCCGATCCCACGCAGATGGCGGCACGTGCAGTTAAGATCTCGCTATCAAAACTCAGTAGAAACTCGGAGATACGAATGATAACGACAATAAGGAAGCCGCAAGAGATATTTAATAAATTTCGCCGCACATTTGTATCTTGTTAATGCATCATTGAAATTTAGCAATTTCTCGTATGTTCCGTGTAGGAGTCGAGACTGTAGGGCTGCCTATTAAACTCATTATTCATAATAATAGCAAATGGTATTTTCGGATTTATTGTGTGTGAATTATTGTGAACTAACACACAATAGACACTAGCCTATCGTGTGTTAGTTCACAATAAATGGAGTTCGTTTTCGCTCATAGTTTTCAAACTTACAAACTGGGCGTTCAAACATAAGCTAAATAGTTAATATGTAAGTATACTAGAACATACAATATTATTATGTCTAATTTAAAAATATTCTTTGCACCCATAATCCCAAAACTGATACACATGAGTAGCCTATTTCATTTACTGAATCCAATGACAAATAAAATCAGCAGACAGTCGCAAATATTCGCAAAACAACATCCGCCCAAATTCCTCCACACACACGGCATTATAATAAAATGCTCGACAACCCTGCCAGCGGGGACGGAGGGGAGGGGGGAAGGGCACGCGTTAGTATGCTCGTCGCGCCGAACGCGCCCGAAGCATATGGCGCCTACAGGGACTTTCGCTGCATCGCCTAAGTACGCAACTAAACCCCGTTTTATATTGGCTTTGTACCATTAAACTTAAGCTTATCTTCATCCCATTATAATCATGCGAGTTCACGTCTGCGAATAAATTTGAAGGCTTACAAAGTTCAATATGGGAGCCTATCTTACGTCACACTCCAGATGGACGAATACGGAATCTATTCCTAGCGCGCTTGAGCAAACTTCGAACAACGAGGAATTAGGAAACAAAGAGAATGTTGAGTAAGGAGTTTATTATTTTTAGAGCAGAAATAAAGACGTGAGCCGACCCTGTTCGTTTGTAAATAGTTGTCAAACAGGCCAACTCAACCGCGCGCTTGTCCCCGCTGTACGCACTTAAATAGTGGGAGCTCTGTTAAAAAAATAATAAATGTCGCTTATTTCTTATTAAAATGTATACTAATCGAAAGACAAATTTGTGATTTAACGTGTTGTCAAAACAGTGTCGTGATAAATCAAATGGATTGCAAATCAACAGCAAAAGCAATCTACAAAGTGACTCGTGAACTAGTGACTCAGTGTTTATCATCATAACAAGTGCGCGAAGTGATTCATTACCGTATAGCCGTTTTCGATTAATCATTAGACAAGCCCTTCAACTGTCAAGAAATCTCCTCGAGATCGGTAACAATAGAAAAACTAATTGTGTCTCATTAGTGACACTTGAGCTTTTATCGATTTTTCGAGGTGTCATAGAGCGCCGCCGCGCAGCGGCAACAGACGCGGCTCACCGAACAAGTGGTCGCATGTTAACTTTTTGTATTTTTTGAAGTTGAAAATTACTCGCTGTTTATAGAAAAAAAAAACAACATTTTTATCAGTTTTTTTTTAACTTTTTTTCTTACTGATGATATTGGCAATGTAGAATGAATCTAGAATACATCACTATTCGTAGACCACAGAAATCGAACTCATTATACAATATTTTCCAGTCCGTTCGAGCCACTTTCTTTAGGTCGTCCGTCCATCTAGCTGGGGGGCGTCCCACACTACGCTTGCCGATACGCGGTCTCCACTCCAGGACTCGTCTGCTCCACCGGCCATCGGTCCTTCGACAAACATGGCCAGCTCACTGCCACTTCAGTTTGCTTACTCTGCGAGCTATGTCGATAACTCCGGTTCTTTTCCGGACAATTTCATTCCTGATTTTATCCTTCCAAGAGACTTCGAACATAGCTCGCTCGATAGCGCGCTGAGTGACCTTGAATTTGTGGACCAGCCCGACCGTCAGTGTCCACGTTTCGGCTCCATTTATGTCATGACGGGCAGGAAGGCGGAGGACAAGGTGTTGTGTTATTATGTCAAAGAAGTATGTAAAAAATAAATGAAAATCGTAATTTGAGAGCAGTTAATAGACATTTACGTAGTTATGCCGTTAATGAGGTGCCAGGGAAGCCACATGTGCAGAAGGAATTATTGCTAAACTACCTTGTCTTCAACGTAATCTTTAATCTTAGAATATCAATATCATAACATATCTACAAGAAGAACAGGTTTTAAGAAGTGTAATTGACCACAATGGTTTAGAAGACGGACATGGAGCACAATTGGGTGATTTTTTACTAGAAAATATGATAGAATATAAAAATAATATTTTTTTTTTTGTTGGTGGCCATCTATAAGGGATTTTGCCGTTTTGCCGAAAAGATTTTGCCAAAATTTCACTATCCAAACAAATTTTAGCAAACTTTTTTTATACCAATGCAGTTTGGAATGATTTTAGTACGCATAATTTCATTTGGTCAAATTTTTACTTGGCAGAATATTGGATAATGTCATTCAGGCATTTGGTCTTTAATCAAATGATTTATTACAACAAAAAATCTTTAGACAATAAACGTTGCGTCAAATGATTTGTTATGACAAAAAATATAAAGGCAAAAGCAAAGATTTTTTGGGAATTAATTTTTAAATAATACATTTGATGTCATTTGCGTACTCCTTTGTAAGTTTATGTGCTTGAATTTGTCTGAAACAAGGCAAATTTATGGTTACTTATGGAACTAGTTACAGTAGGTTGATTATTTTTTTTTAAATGCTTAGGTTAGGTTAGGTCAAAACTGTGACCTCCTACGCGCGAGCCGAGCAAGCGAAGCGAGCGGTGCCGCGGCAGCGGCCGGCCAGTGCCAGAAACGACTAGATAAAAAAAATGTTAAAAAAACAGGCTACCCGAAACTGAACTAGTTACACGAAAATAATTATTTTTAAAATGTGCTACTAACTTATAACATAATAATTTGGCAAATGAAATTATGCGGAAAATTTGGGATGAAATGCACAAACTGATACTCAACTTCAGGAAAACTCCCAGTTTTTTCTTTAGTCACTATCTGTACATTCTTCACCAAAACATAGCAGGACTCATGAATAAATCAGATTTATTGACGGTTAAACTAGAAGAGCTTTTTATTAGTGGAATTAATATAGATAATTGCCCCGATTCTGATGTTCACAAACTAAATTAAATTTAAGTTCAGTGCATCTTTTTCTTTCTATTCCATTACTAAAAGGACAGAAGATAAATTATTGGTTGAGTAATGTAAGCAAGTAAAAAAAAAACGAACATCATTTTGTTTCGAACCACTGCTGGCAATAAATTAATATGGAATAACCTGTAACAATGAAAATATAGAATTAGTGAGTGACGAATTAGTGATTGGTGAATTTCTAGGTAGGTATCCATTTGCATGACTTGCTGAACTGGAAACACAAAAACTCCACTATATCATCTGCATGTTATGCCTTGAGAACGTTGAAAGACGAAATAAACACGGAACAGTTATAGATGGTATAAGATGCTCTTGTCGAACCTAAACTTCGATGCAGCAGTGCGATTCTGTAACCATCTCACCGTGAAAACTTAGGTGAAGTGAGCGTGGAGTGAGCTGTCAGTGTCATCCTGATGCTAGAGATTGATACTTTTGACAGCTCACTCTAAGCTCACTTCACCTAGCTTTTCACGGTGAGATTTTTACAGAATCGATCGGCAGTTCTGGGGGAAACGCTACGGTTATAATTCTCAGCGAGCCTTCATTCTTCAAATAACAGCAATACGTACAATTGTCAGAACTCCACAAAGAGAAAGATGTCGATCTCATTTTCAGCGTTTAAATATTCTAACAGTGCCCAGCTTACAGTACTTGTGTTGGTAGGTAATTAAAAAAATATATATATCTATGAATAAGAGTCTGGGGACGAAAGAATAGCCAGGGAAAACACTCGTAAAAAGCACTTTAAAAATAAAGTTGTGCCCAATTTTAACATTGTCTAGCATAGCCCTCATTACCAAGCTGTACAAATATTTAATAGACTGCCTTTTAAGCTCTTTTAAGGCTAGAAAGCATCATTCAAAGCATTTCTGTTAGTTAAAACTTGTACTCGATGGACGAACTGTAATTTAATATTAATATTCCAATTTTCTATTTAAAAAAAATGTTGTTTATTATTATTGATTTTGTAAACATGTTTTTTATATTATTATTACTGCATGTTCAATTTTAGAATTTATATTCATATTATTAATTACGATAAATGTAATTTATCAAACACAATATAAATTGTTAGTGGTAAATAAATAATAATAATAACTGAAAATTGGAATAAATGTTGTTCATGAAACCATTTCTGGGAAAAACAACCTAATTTGGGGTATTGCCAACTTTGTTTAGGTAACCTTTCATTAGTCAGTAAGCAGGCATCGTGAAGAAGCCTAGATTTAGTAATAATGAAATCACGAACCAGCACTGAGCAGGCGTGATGATTTATGTTTTTAAGGCTTTGCCCTGGATTGAAACTCTTTTCACAAGGTACAATTATCAATAAACGAATAAACTTATCTTCTGTGGTTTCCAAACCACTTATACAAAACCGAAGCATTATTATTTGGCAGTAACGTGTTCTAAATCAGAATAGCTGACCTGGTTTACACCACAGTGTCTCTGAGGACTGATTAGTTAAATTCGATTATTTTCGACAATATTCGGTTATATTTCGATGTACAAAACCGTAACACGACTAATATCGTATGGCCCCTCTAATTTATATAGTTGAAGTATCCATATTTGCGTTATATTTAGGAATAGGGAGCTTATATAAATTGATGTTGCATATTTAGATGATGGACCGAACGGCTATGTAAGTGGTGTTACAAATAGATTTTTTATTTTATTTCTAACTATCGACTCGCCCCGGCTTCGCAAGGGTGCAATGAAATTCAATATTTTTAATTAAATAATTAATAATTTTAATTGAATGTTTTTTTTTAACCTTCCTGGCGCCAGCCCCTGCCGCCGCTATGTCCCTGCATTTTAAATCTGTAGGTAATATCTTCGAAAATATTAATTTAAATAACATGCTGTAAAAGGCCACAATAATCTATATTAAATGCACAATGTATTTAAGACACTTAATTGGATAAGAATTAATGCTGTATTGCTTAAAATCGCTTCGTAAATAAGTCATCATTTCTCGTAAAAAGTAAAGGAAAAAAAATGGTTATTGTGGGTTATCCCTAAGAGATAGACATATACCATCGCGGTTTTTTTTGTAGACCTTTTTAAGGTGTACAATACTGTAGTACATTATTTTGATATATCTCATAGGGTTAAGCCAGCGTTTGCAATGTAAGCGCAAAAAAAAGGGTTTATTTACGACATCACATTAGAAACCTCTAAAATTACCAGTGTTTCTCTACTATATTATACATGTATTATACATATAAACCTTCCTTGAATAACTTTATCTATTAAAAAAAACCGTTGCGTAGTTTTAAAGATTTAAGCATACATAGGGATATAGGGATAGAGAAAGTGACTTTGTTTTATACTATGTAGTGATACCTATTTCTTGGTATTTCTAGTTTACGAGAAATTAGGTTTTGTAAAGATGGCAGAAGAAGCATAATTATTCTGTAATGGGTTTTCTAGATGTCACAGTTATGATCTACCGAAAGTTAGGGCCGAAAAAATTTATAAATAAGCCCCTTTTTCATAAAGTAATTTGTCATACTATAAAATAATTTAGTAAACTCCCAACAAAAACAAAAGAACATTTGAGGCCTTTCTCCTAAAAATTGTTTTCATTTATTCGACTGTCTAGGTTCGTACTTTGAAACTGATAATAAAATGCGTATTGATGTAACAGTAACAATTGGTTTTTTGAAATAAGGTTGTTTGCTCGTTTAGAATTAATTTTACGAGAATGTATCTATCGCAGATGGACTGTCGAATCCGTTGGTTTACAAAACCGCTAGTTCTTTTACAAAACAGCTCCGTTATGTAAAACAGGCTGTTTCATTTCACGCGGATTTACATAACCTCTAATCGTTGACCTACTGTATTGATAAATGCAAAAAGTATATGCAATTCTGCGTGTTTAAAGTTCAGTGTTCAATATTATCTTTGACTCGTACTGACTCAGCACTCGGCCGGGCTGGCGCCCGTTTAAATTAATGATTTGGTTGCATCTTACACGCACAGGACACAAAGTATTGTATGATTGTGCGTGTTAAGAAAAAGTAGTATATAAGTTGTATTATTACAATTTTTATTGCACAGATTCGACAATCCATTTGCGACATATCATATCACTAAATAATATTATTATTGAAGTGTTGAATGAATTCGTAGCAGCGTAGCAGTTCGTAGCTTCATAGCAGCTACGCACGTAGCGATTAGTTACGGCGGCGTAGCGCTATTAGTTCGATAATGAAGACCGATGTTATAGTGGTTACGCGCGCAGTTTCGCTACGCAAGTAAGACTTTTTCACGAATTATTGCGTGAACTAACACACTTTATTATTGATACTGACGATTCAAGGTACCATCATAAGTTCGCAGCCTTTTCAATGGAACACAACATCACGGCCTGCATCCCCGAAGAGTTCAGCGAGGTTTACCTATAATACACCCTCATTTTTCCTGTTATGTTTAAGTCTCCTGTAATAGGGGGGCGAGCCTATTGTCATCATTCAAAAGAAGTAGGCAGAAAAATCTACACTTTTTTACAGTTCAAAGAACACTATATAAAAAAACAACAATTTCAAGAATCAACATAAATGCAAATTGTATAGTCAACAGCACCTACGAACACAACCAGCTCGGGACACACATAACAGGTGCGATCTCATCAGACGTGTAACATTACCGCCGTATACAGCATAAAGTTATACAGCGCTGTATATTGCATACTGTATAATACAGTGTATATTTTTTCTCATACATTATTTTCCTGGCCTACTCCCGACATGTCGGTAGGGTGACAAGGCTGCTTCTGTAAATTCCGTTGCATTTATTATTATTTATTTATTTTTAATGAGTGAAGTTGTTAGCTACGAATTAAATATAATTATAGAGTATCACTTTGAGTATGCTATATGAAGGCCAACTCTCGTAATTAAAAACTTTAAAAATCTAGTCGCAGTCTCATCTCGGCGACAAACAAATGTCAAAAATTTGTCAAAAATGTAGGGACATTAGAGTTATTTTTGACAGATTAAGACTGAGATCAGACTGTGAATGTTCTTAAAATTACGAGAATTATACCTTTGCTTAAGAAGCTTTCTTTAAAGAAGTTGTACGTTACGTTATACGTTTTTATAGCATATCAGAATTATATCATATGAACGTTATTTCAAGTGATATTATACTATCTGTTATTATGCCATATATTACACACCCTAATATTATATACGGTGACTGATAATTAGTGACCGATACTTAAACACGTACTTGTACTCATGATAACAAACAACTTTTACTATGGGACGAAACCTGAAATTGTGAAAAAAAATCTGCTGTTCAGTCATTTATGTTCGCCTAACTGGTCAAAATGTAGGTAATGAACAGCAGATTTTTTTTCAGCATAGTAAAAGTTGTTTGTTATCATGAGTACAATCACGTGTTTAGGTATCGGTCACTAATTACCAGTCACCCTATATACCTACTAACTGAAATTCACATGAATTAATCTTTGAATACATCATAATCAACCTATAATGTTCCAACTGCTGGGACACAAGCCTCCTCGCGATGTGACGGAGAAAACATAAACAAGGGATTGAATATGTAAACAAGGCTAAATATTATGCTATATTAAAGTTGCCTATTTTCCTAGAAGGTTTCGGCGTTGGGTGATTACTATTCAAAACTACTGTAACTCATCAGCAAATCTAAGTCTACAGGTTTCCAATGTCCCAAATACAAGTCTCATTAAACAATCTAGTATCGAATTACTCAGACACCAATACAAATCAGTTTCCCCGAATCTGTCCCCGAGCTGAAACTTATCCGCAGCAGTATCGAAGGGTAGTTCACTACGAATCGCTCTAAATCTAGTAACTTAGCAACTTGGAACGTTAATTTTACGCCTAATTGGAGGCATTTAGAGTTCTGAAGTTAGTCAAGTTAATAGAGCGTGAAGATTACTTAATGACATATGGGAGGAGACAGTTTATACGTTTACTTTGATTGATTGGCATTTATGTTGTGCAAGGTATGCAGGATTTTTTTTCGCCCCTTCTTCGCACGTTTTTTACGACTTGGCAAAACATCAACATTTTTTTATTATATGTAAGTTTTATGTAAATGTCTTATACTCATAAACCTTCCGGAAAAAGTTGTTTAAATGATGGCGAAAACCGCATCAAATACAGACAGACACGACAAACGACTTTAATTTATACTAATGTACTTTACCTAGAAAAAGAGCTGCTTTATATAATAAAGTATAAAGACCAGTAAACAAAGTTAAATTTATATTCAAATGTAACACTAGCATATTGTATGTAAACATGTTCTTTTTTTTTAAAAAAAACGTATCTAACTTTTGCTGATTTTTTTTTTCCTCAATCCTCCGGAATCATACAATATGTATTTGACCATTGTAAGAGCCTGAGAAGGCTAATTCGAAACAAAAACATTGAACACACATTAAAGCTTAAAAAGAATAAGAAAATTGTTGCCAACAGACTCACACTTTCCACCAGCATGGCCACCATACTGAGCTCAATATCTGGCAAGTAGTGACGCAACTTGGGAGCCGAAAATGTCCATAAGCCATAACCGAGGCAATAAAAGGCCGGTCGCTCGCGGCCCGCCAAAATAAACTGATATATACCCACTACACACCAATAATAATGACTTATATTTTCATGTGAATTATGTTAATAATACGGGAAGGTAAGTAAGAATTTGTTGTGAAGATATTTATGAGTTTGTGGAGTTTAAGGGGCGCGTAATGGGTGTCGTTGCTCTTTGGGGCTAACGGCCGAATTCTCAAACGGCACTTAGCTTTATAATGTTTTGAAAGCTTTTTGTCGCTAAATTACACTTATAACTGACAGTGTTTGAGGATTCTGCCGGAGTTGGTGGGGGTTGTTGGGGTCAAGAATTGAGTCGAGTTATTTCAGAGGCCTCAGGTTGCTGACATCTTCACAATGGCTGATCATATTCCCCATGCAGCTTACATTAGAGAATTTATTTTTATTGGTCGCTATTAGAACAGATTGTTTGACACAAAATCTGATCAAGCTCAACTAGATACGTTACACACCACTCAAAAATCGAAAGTATTTTGTATTCTTTACAGCATCAGCAACAAAATTATATAGCAGCTACAAATATTACTCGTATATTTTTAATACCTGCGTAAAATTGTGAAATGTGTAACATTTTTAAAAGCGTATCGTTCCTCCACTCGTCGTCACGTTGAAAATAATACCGCATCCTCTCATGACATGCTCGCGTCACTCCCGCGCAAAGTGAACACCATTTTATATTTAAGTAAATTAATTTAAATCAATGGATGAGCCTGCTGGGATTTTGATATGGAAAAGAGGTTGATGATTGAGCGTTGTGACGCACATTGGGGAAGATTTAGGGCCATCAGAGGACAGTGATCGGCTGAGTTGATTGATCCTTATTATTTCGTCTGTGATTCACAATAGTTTGTGTGGAATTAATGACTTATTGTACTGACTCAGATATCAAATAAAAATACAAGAAGCATTTTTATAATTGATGAAAACTCATAATCTTTTAAGAATCTAAAACGCCGAACAGCCAAATATTAATCACTGACATCATACTATACATTTAACGAACCTGCTACCGAACAAAAGGCAGAAAAAAACATTAGGTTAATGCGAACGAATATTCAGGTATTACACGGTCATATATCAATGATTAAAGCTAAGCTTTGGAGTTTTTCAGCAATTAAATTATGTAAAGGCAGCGATTTGCGGGACATTTTAAATTAACAACTCCTTGTTATACGCACGTGTAATGTGATCATTTTGTTTACTCCATAATAGATGGAACAGGTAGTTGTTATTAGGGATAAGTAAAGTGGATTGTCTGAAAGGATCTTAGTTTAATGTTGAAACAATGGAAAAAAAGGTGTAAGAAATCGAATGCTGTGGAAATATACACACAACTGTCTACGAACTTTTTTTAGCCTTTCTAAACATTTATGCTAAAACACACAACAAACAAGTAAAGTTCTACCAAAAACAGCTCATGGTCATAGTCGAAATATCAAAGACCAACAAAAATGGGAAAGTTTTTAAATAACATTCCTGATTTGACGAGATCCCAGGACGTCGGTTTTCTATGGTTAACGGGTGGCCTGTGGCCTCGTGTCAGAGATATTTTGAAAAACCGGCGATTATAGCCGAAAAAACTACCACCGGACTATGGTCCATAACAGAAAGACGATACAGTAGGCCAACCTCACTTCAGTCTTTGAAATATTCGCATAAGTTATTTGGGTAGTTGATACATAGGTTGACAAGGACATCGCCGCGCATCCTGTACCATGGCTTCAGGATATGATTCTGAACCCCTCTGCGTTGAAATTTTTCGTCGGTTGTCAAACAAAAATCAGTCTGTTTCTTAAAACAGATTTTTTTTAATCAGGCTAGGATGTCTAAAATCATGTGCTGAATTCATGGTTTCAGTTTGCGCGTGTCCCTGATATCCCTGCCCTGTATACTATCGGTACATGCTCCCATCAAACGTGGTTGGTGCAAGAAATATGTATATTTTAGGTAAAATACGCCTGTAACACGATTAAGTCCCTTGACGTCGAGTCCCGCCACGTCTACTTCTAAAACTCCCGCTTTTATTCCCGCCTCGTCGATTCGTTGAAAAAGTCTTTTTTGTTACCGCCACGTCTACTTAACCATTTTTATTCATGAAAGTACCTACTACTTTCATATGGAAGTATTCATGAAATACTAGTGTATTACACGTATTTGCATGTGATCAGAGTGTTATATTTCTTCATGAACACATTTCGTGACCATTGTCTACATTTTATTATGGCAAGGTTGTGTGTTGGTAACAGTCTCTATGTACCTGCACACAGTGTGCGTGACCAAGTACACTGGTCCTTTTACACTTGATTTTTGTCGCACAACCAATTTACTAAGATGTTGGCCAGCTGGCTCCAAAAACAAGTATTGTTGTAAAATTCGTTGTTCTGCTGATATTAACCAGAGAGACCTTGTGTAACATAAGTTTACACTAAGTTGAGTTTGCAAATTTGAAACTTCCTACCCTAGATTTCCATAAACTTTCCAATAGGTCATCCTTTTTGAACACCCAGTCATTCATCATCTGTCGGTCCTTGTTTTGAAGGCATGTCAGTCAGTGAAAGGCACAACGATATTTACTACAATTTAAAATGGTCGCAATTCTCAAAATCAAACCCGGTTGCAAATAATCACCGTCCGTTATTGTCAGTGAACAATTGCGTCCGAACAGGATTCCACGCACGTCGGCTGCGATCCGCCACGTACGGCCGCATTTCTTGCGAGGAGGTGCGGCCCGAGTAGCCGCGCTTTATTATGTGTTTATTGCGACCCTCGCCTCCTCTATCTGATCACTTCAGAGCTCGTAAGATGGAACGGCTCTGATATATTGCATTCATAAAGATATGCGAAAAGAGGGTAGATTGATAAAAATAGAACGGTTGTTAGTTTTGGTTGTTATCTTTGAAATTGGGAATTGTGGGACTATTATGGAGAAGTAATTGTTATGTCTAAGAATTGGGACGACTTATGGTCTTTAAGAGACCTTCTTGAACTTGAAACCCTAGATAATAACATTATATTTAGGTCTCAGGGGAGGGCTTTGCCCAACAATGGACAGTATGCGCTAAAGAAAAAAAAGCTCGTGTAAATTAAAAAAGGAACAGTTATTGTGAGTCACTAACTGCCAGATAATGAAACGGACCACAAGAATACGTATAAAAGCCCCAGTTGATTGATGATTTATATATAAATACTAACTTCTAATAAAACTTTCGGAAAGTTCAAAATAATATGTTGTATCCGACCCTGTTTCGTGTAATATAAAGGTATGTAAATAACAACAATATTCGGAGGGTCTGCTCGTTACAAGGCGGTCTCGAGAGGAACTATTCGAAAACACTTGCCGTAATTAATGTTTTGGATTATGTGCGTATTATGACGCGGGGAAAGCCCTGAGGGAGTATCCAGCATTGTTATCAAAGATATAGAAATGGGGAATAATAAGACAGTAAACATTAAAAGTAATTATCATCGTATGATTTTGTACTACCTTGACATTTGATAACAAGCCACAAAATTGTTATTTTTGGATAGCAAAATGTTTTATTACAATTTTATGTAAAATTATAATGGTACTCTATAATTACAAAGATACAAAAGATAAAATGAAACAGAAGATCTTATGATAATTGGTGACTCCTTTTATCAGCTGAAAATTTAATCACCATCCTAAAACTACAACGACTCAACCAAACCAGCATCTCAAGTAAACACTCACACAATTTCTAAGCGGTATACTTAATGAATTAGCAAATAAGTGTACATCGTTAATAGTTATAATGACTTGTGCGCGTCACCCGTCGTTTGCTGCCTAACGAGATGACGAAGCTGTATCGTCTGCCGCCTGCCAACTCCGTATCGCTTTATATTTCATGTTTATCCTGACTTCTCATATCATCTCTGACACTTACATCTATAATTATTTAGCCTTGGGTATGGTAGGAACTGAACAGAAGTTGATTAGTACTGCTACTTTTACATGTAGTCTCACGAGACAAAAAAATCCACACACCACTTCTCAGCATACAAATATTAGTTTTTAGTTTGTATCTTTATCAAGTATTTCGCTAAGAAATTATGTTTAAAAAAAATGAAGCATTAATTTGCTTTAAAAAGCTTTTGATATAACACTACAACTGTTTTTACATTCAACAACCATCTCTTCAAAAGATCGTTTTGAAATACCCCATAAATTATAAAAGCCATTTACTTTTCTAAAAGGAGTGCATAAACCGTTTTAAAATATTTAAGCCCCGAAAACGTCCATTAAGCAAGAAAGACTTGGCAGTATCTTATTTGGATTCAGTCTCACCTGATCACGTAAAAAAGGCGATGAAGATTTAAGCTAGGTATCTTTTGCCTGAAAATCCCAGCTTAGGAAGTTTTATATTTAAAAATAGTTCTGTGTTAGCTCTCCTTGAGATGGAACGTGTAGTTTTAGATGAGAAATTAACTGAACGGAATGTTGCAGTTTATTTATTTTGACTGCAATTTAACTGGGTCTGAGTTCTCGGAGTAATTCACTCGTGTTTGGAAGTCTTGGACACTAGGTCAGCGGTAATTTCAAAAGTTAACTCGTCGCTGGATCGTCCTTCCGGCCGGCTGTGAATGTGTGAACATCAAAGTGTAGAACACACTGACTTTATCATATTTTGTCTTACTTACCTCAGTAATATTACGACCTATTATAACTCTACGTTATAACCTATATACAAGTTGTTGTCAACAACAACTTGTTTTCAACAAGTCGTTTAGGAGACTTGTCAAGAAAAATGTTTCAGACATGTATTTTTACAATGCTACACACACAGAGGGGCGCTGTTCTGTGTGTGCTCAATTTGTCATTTCCGTTGTTTGTTATAAAACTAAATTCTAGGTATTGAGTTTATTATGTATTCCAAACAAAATGTTTGAGAATAGATCACAAAATACAGATATTATGACGCAAAAGGCCGCCTGAAGGAGTCTTTGAAAATTTGTATCTCTTTGCTGGCATTTTCTTTTAGGAAAGTGCTGATATTGAAAGGGCTCAAAACGATTGAGAGTTGTTGAGAATCGTGCTAAGTTTTCTGAGGCAGATAAGATGCTACTCAAAAGTGTACTCGTATTGAAATATTTTCGAACGTGGCAATGGCCATGGACAAAACGTCAATCTGTTGATAGTTTGTTTTCAGTTGCAGACAAACGCATATTCAATTTAAATCATGAACGACTTGTACTTGAATTTGGTATGAAATGTTACACAAATTAGGTGTATTTAATAAACACAAGATTTAAGCCAATTTGTTTTTACCAATCCGTACTCGACATTATATAAAACACTAATAAAAACTAAGAACTCAGTTTAATATGCAGGCTATAATTCAAGACGAGTTCAAAGTGCCCCACGCACCCAACAAGACATCCACGATCTCGCAGCATCCCTACAACAATGGTCGGTCGCATGATTTATGCACGCTTCGTTCTTCGCTAATTATCGCTAAACAGCCGCTCATCCATTACAGCCTTTATATACCGTAAAACTGTCAAATTTCCTCCAAGTTTACGTAGAAACAAAGGGCCGGGCGTGCACCGCGCAGTGCTCGCCCTGGATGTATCGTTGAGTAGGCCTTAAGTGGGTGCTACGAGAACGGTATATAATTAGTTCTCGTTAAAATAGAATGGTTCAAAGTTGTTAGCCGTAATGTGGGGAATGTTTGTGGGGTTTTGTGTAAGAGGAGTGAGGCATCAATGTAAACAAAATTGTCTTGGATTTTTAGAAAACGAGTCTTTTTAATTTTTCATACTTACTTTGTTTAATTTTTTTTTTTTTGAAGTAACTTATAAAGTTTTTCTTTTTAATTTATAAAGCAATTATTTAAACTGAATTACTAAAATTACTTAGATACTTTAATAACACTAAGTGCCAAACACAGATATACCTACGGCAAAATATTACGTAGAAAATGAAATAATCCCACCG
This sequence comes from Globia sparganii, assembly GCA_949316385.1. Classification (NCBI taxonomy): domain Eukaryota; kingdom Metazoa; phylum Arthropoda; class Insecta; order Lepidoptera; family Noctuidae; genus Globia; species Globia sparganii. The sequence goes on from OX438659.1 coordinate 726,232, forward strand.
ACATGTATTAAAACGAAGGCAATAGGGATGCGGGAAAAAGTCGACATGTTTTTTCCCTTGTTTTCCTCCACAATATACCTGGCAAGCTACACATGTAAATACAACTGAATTAATTAACAGCAGTACATCCAGAGCCTGATTAAATTAAAAAGAATGCAGCATCAGAGCGTGATGAGGTCATAGAAGGGACTGGAAGCCTGCACTTCCAAAGGAACAAAACTACTTAGGAACGGAACGAGCCATGTTCAGTTAAATTAAAAATACCATCTTGCCGAAAAACCCCGGAGAATACTGATATTAGAATATTTTTTTCGCTCACGTACCTATTTACTTGTTAACATTCTTTTTATATTATACTTTTATCGGAATAACGTATTTTGTTCGCTTTGATTTATCTAGTCGTTGTTATATTATGGTAAATGAACTTGAGGATCAAAGATGTCGGAGGTTTTGCTTATGTATAAGCTGTTTTACTTCTTAATTTTATTGAGGACTTCTGTTCGTTTTGTGCTATGTTTGGTTTGTTTGAGAATTGAACAAAGGTCATGGACTCCTGGATACTATTATATCGGTCGGTATCGGTCTATTTAGGGATAATAGGGATAATTTTATAAATAACTTTCTTATGAATAACTATTTCAAAAGATAAACACCACAAAGATATTTAAAACTGCAAGCATTAAAAAACTCGCATGAAGAGTTATTTTAAAACTTAAGCAGAAATATTCTGATAAATACGTCACAAAAGCAAATAGACGAAGCAAAATAAAACAAGAAAATTAAACTCCACTAATGAGTGTTAAAGTCGTCGCATTTGCTTGCGAAGGAACGTATTCATAGTTCAGGATTCCATATCCCAATTAATGGTTCCCATAAACTTGTTCTAGATAACGCTCCGATACCTGTATATACTTTTTCCCAATTAAAACTTGGTCAAGCGAAGTTATAATAAGTGAAATAACACGTGAGACTGTACCGGACTAATAATTACGCTGATAAATTAATTACGTTCGTATTAAAGGAAAAAAAATATTATTATGAGAGTATGTAGCTGTTGTTATTTCATTTAATTTAGATACAATTTAAACGTTCTTTCGGTGTAAGTTTAGTGAGGCTTTTTGTACAGATCTCAGCCAGCTGAAAACCTATTTATTTTTTTACCAAGAAATGTATTTCAGTCTTGATAAACGAGACCGATTCTACGAAGACTCAGATAAAATAAGTATTTCTTTAGATTTTCTGTTTATTTTTAATAACTCCGCAGAGGTTTTGTGTGCAGGAAAAACAAAATATGAGCAAAGGTTTTACTTAGTTATTTTTTTTACTTATATTTATTAAAAACATACTGTCATTTCTTTCAACAATCAGAAATTCACAACCATTCTAAATGCATACTATAAAAATATATTTGACCCTTTCTGTGGTTTTGTGTTGTACTGTATAAATAAATAATAATTCCCCTGGACAAGCTGCATCTTCACAACAAACTTGAAACAATGTAAATGATTGTTATTAATTCTATTTAATGAGACTTTTAAACTTCCGCTGCGTTTCATTTTGACATTGTAAGATGGATAACTATCTAAGTTTTTGTATTCTTTGTGCACCTGGTACATTCATAAGAAAATATAAGTGCAAGCCTGTTATGAACAGAATTACAGATTTATGTAGATGCTACTGCACAAAATAACCCAATATTTTTATGAGAGTGAAAGCTTGACTGAGAACAGGTGCTGCTACCACTATCATCATCAGAATTCTCCAGCCCTTATCATTCTCCAGCCCTTATCATTCTTCAGCCCTTATCATTCTCCAGCCCTTATCATTTTCCAGCCCTTATCATTCTCCAGCCCTTATAATTCTCCAGCCCTTATCATTCTCCAGCCATTATCATTCTCCAGCCCTTAACATTCTCCAGCCCTTATCATTCTCCAGCCCTTATCATTCTCCAGCCCTTAACATTCTCCAGCCCTTATCATTCTCCAGCCCTTAACATTCTCCAGCCCTTATCATTCTCCAGCCCTTAACATTCTCCAGCCTTTATCATTCTCCAGCCCTTAACATTCTCCAGCCCTTATCATTCTCCAGCCTTTATCTATCAGGGTAGGTACAACACGTCTTTTTCTTCCATACTTCTCTATTAATCGTCATCTCAGTAGTCACACCCTTTCAAACCATATCGTGCTCCTACCACGAATAATTTACTATAAATGCAGATATAATATCAACATCCAGTTCTTCAGCAATATCATAACTACTAATATGTCGATGTTGCTCCACTTTTTCAAAAATGGCACTGATTTTATCCGTGACAGGGCGTCCAGAGCGAGCTTCATCCTTCACACTAAAATTTCCTGACTTGAAACGCTTGAACCACATTTGTGCTACTCGTATTGATACCGCATTAGGTCCGTAAACCGCACAAATTTTATTCGCGGCGTTCGTCGCATTTTTACCTTTTTTGTAATAAAATTTTAAAATGTACCGAATTTCTTCGTCACATACGTTCATGTTGCTTGCTTGAAAAACAATTGAGAAATGGCGGGAACTAGTTTTTTTTTAAATTTATTGCATCTTTAGAATGTCAACATTTAATAGTATTAAAACCAGCCAGTTACATTCAGTACTGCCAAAGAGGTTTGATTACTAACAATAGATTCAAAATACGAAAATACTTTTGCCCCGACCTAATATGATGATGAACGGAAAACCGGGTTTTCCGTCCAGTGGCCATTATGTTTACCTCAAGTACCGGTCAAACCAAACCAGTATTTCAAATTATATTCAAAAATGAAGATAAAGTACCCGATGTGTAGCAGCGAGTTCATTAAGATTAATATCAGCTTCTCTTGAGGGCGCCGAATAATCCACACAATTAATTGTCGGATAAGGGATTTCACATAAATTCAAGCTATAAAACTTTATCTTGAAAACAAAACAGTCGAGTTTTTAATAAGTGTGGGAGAGACAAAGGGAAAGCGGATATTCTTTTATCAGTCACCATTATTTAAGCTACGGAAGGTACATGACTCTAGTTTTAATTGTGGTGGTACCCATTGCTATATTAAGCTACCAAGACATGTTTTGTTATTTAATACTCTAGCAGATTAAGGATCCTCTGAGGCCCTTTATAGACGGCACGGTTTATACGCCGCACCGTAAAGAAACCGCGCCGTAGAAAAAACGTGCAAGTAACAAGTACAGGCTTCCATAGTGAACCATACAACACTGCTGGCTGTGCTACACACGGCGAATAAACCGTACTATTTCTCGGCATGAATCACGTATGTGTAAATAATATAACCCAAAATAATCTAAAATTCCGGTCTTTCCAAATTTTTGAGTAAGCTATTGATATTTCTTTGTACTGCAACACATAGAAATCTGTGCAGCAATTAACGGTTTACGGACTTAAAATTATAATGACGTTGAAACCTATTAACGTCACGAGACATAAATTAACCCTCGAGGGTCACCTACCAAATTTTCGATTGTGTTCTAGCAAGAATATAATCGAAACCGAGTTTTGCTCCACATCGAATATAATTTCAAAACTTACTAGTGGCACTGAAGCCACGTTCAATATTGAACCAATGAGGTGACTTTCGTATAAATATAACTCCCAAAACAACACATACGCAAATTGGTTCAGCTGTGCAGTTTGCACAACTTTTATATTTCAAGCGCCATATTAGATTCTCGAAGTTTTCAACTAGTCGGTGTCATTGCACGCGCGGCTTGCAAATTTGGAAGCCTCGCCGAAAATAAGTTTAGAGGGTATTTATAATATCAGGCTGTGACTGTGTAACTGTATAATAAAGAGAAATCTTTGTTCACCAGACTTGTTCACATTATATTAGCTTTTGTTTTTTTTAAATGTCAACTAGTAAGTGCTTCTCGATGCTTTTATCCTACTATTTTACTTCCTACTAATATTATAAATGTGAAAGTTTGTGAGGATGGATGGATGTTTGTTACTCTTTGGATTTGGATGAAATTTGGCACACAGATACTTTATAACCAAGATTAACACATAGGATACTTTTTATCCCAATATTCCCACGGGATCGAAACTTACGCGGGTGAAACCACGGGGCGCAGCTAGTATTGCTATAAGTCAGGGATGCAAGTGAGTGTCCAAGGAGAACAATGAAAAATATCCTGAAACTGAAAACGTTCTCCCCCCGCTTGCCAGGTTTGCACCCTCGTAGCTAAAGCTAATTGTTGAAATAACCATTGCAAAACAATTCAAAATAGAACTTAGTGAAACTGCACTCATCACCTTACAGCATTTTCAGCCTATGTTCCTACACAGGGACACAGGTCGCCTCGCTTCGAGAGTGGGCTGTAATCTACCACGCGGGCTCACTATGGATTGGTAGATGTCACATATCTTCGAATTTTCGGTTCTAGGACATGCCGGTTTCCTCACGATGTTTTCCTTCACCGTTTTGAAAGCAGTGGTAATGAAATTATTTACACAATGTAAAGCGCCAGTCTGGGTTCGAACCTACGACCTACCTACTCGTAAGTCGGGGCTATTACCAACTGGGCCACCACTGATCCATCCTAGCACATCATTTATTCTAAACCAATAGACCTTTTATTAACTCCAGGAAATAATTTATTGTGTTTTCATTTACTTGCAGGTCGATAGGCGGACGAAGTAAATTAGGATGAATGAGTTTTTTCCCAAATGGCAACAATAGCGACATTTCCTGCCCTCAGCGTCAACTTGAGTTTATTAAGACGCCACCTCAGTTGAATGAAGTGCCCTCAATATTGCTGCTGCGTGCCTGAGTAGCGTTACTTCTAAAATTTCCTTAATATAAGTTCGACGTAAGTTAAAGGTTCCATCGATCCTAATCGAACGAATACAACTAGTCATAACAATCGCTTCTTTTCACTTCAATAAAAAGTTATTAAACGTTCTTGACTCTGTCAATTCTTGCAGAAGCATTGAAAAACTTACGAAGAAATTATTCCGATCCGTCACCCAGCTTTGTCCCCTTACAGGGAAAGATCGGAAAAATGTCTCCCTGTTAGCAATGAAGGGACAGTTCGAACTTTATTCACTCCTGTCTGTCCTTCTATCAGTGATAGGGGGACAGATGGAACTTTTTATTCCTGTTTTTTCCCCATAGAATTTTATATATTCATTCTTAAAATAAATGCCACACATTATATGCAACATTACATTAAATAAAAGATTAGTGGTTTGGGTTTATAATTAATATCTGCTTAGTCAGTTAAATTCAGAAGAATGTGATACCTCGTGGTGATCGAAAATATCTGTCATCACTTTGGCAGCATAAAAACCTGACATAATAATATTTCGAGTTTTTTTAAGTATAGAAACCAGTGCAAATATTGCAAAAATATGTGTCGTATATTAATGGATGAATTATGAAATCATAAGACCAATTCTCTTACTTAAAAAACGTTCAAATTCAAGTCGCAGTCTCATATCAGCGATAACCTATGTCAAAAACTTGTCAAAAATGTAGGGAATTGATTGTATTTTTGACGGATTGAGACAGAGATTAGAAGAGAATGCGAACGTTCATAAATATATGGGAATTGCCCCTCAGATAATATTGCCGGCCCGTCCAGAGTAATATATAATTATGCTCGTGACTGTACCTTTATCATCGTGCTAGAGCATACTAAATCGCTCGGTATGGTGTAGGATTATGTTGATTTTGACTGAGCTGGCTGTATAGTTAAGGATTCTAATATAAGCTGCTAGTAATGAGAACGTGAATCCAAATGCGATGTTGTTTGATTTAGTTGTTGGTGATGTAATGGGGCTAGTGTGAATGGGTCGCACGTTTGTTTGAAACTTCGCGCTGATTGGTTTAGAAACTAATAATGAATGTATGAACTAGACTTGAATTAACAGATGTTGTTTGTAGATAATTATTACTAGGTATGTGAAAAAAAAAAAGAATCATTAGTTTTTTTTTAGTTTAATCTCTTTATGTACTCCAATATTTTATCAATCTCTTTAGCAAATAGATTTTCCCTTTAATAGAAAAAATAATAAATCAACTGTGATTTACTAGCTGCGCCCCGCGGTTTCATCCGCATAAATGTCGATCCCGTGGGAATATCGGGATAAAAAGTAGCCTATATGTCAATCCAGGGTGTCAGCTACCTCCATACAAAATTTTATCAAAATTGGTCCAGCTGCTTGAGCATGAAGAAGTAACAAACATATAAACACATACCCACACACACTCACAAACTTTCGCCTTTTATAATATTACTGTGATTATTTTTTTTTTTTTGTGGTTTTATTAAAACCACTCTCAGAGATTATAAAATACATCTTCATTTGTGAGAATTTCATTCATCATTTGAATAATCTATATATATAAAAGGAGAAACTGACTGACTGACATATCAACGCACAGCCGAAACTGCAAGGACTAGGAACGTGAAATTTTGCATACGGCTTCCTTTTATTATGTAGGGGAGCACTAAGAAGGGGTTTTTGGAAATTCGACCTTTAAGGGGGTGAAAAGGGGAATTTTGTTTGTATGAAAAATCTTATTGTTTGAGTTATTAAACTTGAAATTTGGCACGAATGCACGCAGACGAAGTCGCGGGCGAAGTGCTAGTTCGCCCGCGACTTCGTCTGCGTGGACATGCTTTCCTTAAAAAGATTCCCTACCCACAGAACATTTGATTTCAACAATTTTTATTCCAAATTAAATCTAAACCTCAAAAGTATTTGATACAATCATCAAGAATCTATTCAAAAACATATTTGGATTCGTATAAAAATGTTTGTAAAATATTCGGATCGAGGGAGCGAAGTTCAGGATTCTAATATCAATGGAGAAATTATCGACATCCCACAAGTTCGGCTCAAGTTGAATTTGAAAGTAATCGATGAGGCGCCAGAATTGGATCCTGTCGGCCCTAGCAAACTTTATATTCAAATATCTTTTACGTATGGCGAGAAATATTGAAAAACCCGATTCGGTTTATGAGCGAATATTATTTGGTGGGATTGTTTTGAACTTTGTTAAATAAACTGTGATACATTTGGGAGTTGGGGGTTAACTAATTGTAGTTATTTTTAATTTCTGAAGATTACTGATTTGCATACAAGCACTTACAATATACCCTATATTGTAAGTGATCTTCATTCCATATGGCCGCCATCTTCAAAGGTATCGCAGCTATGTTCTCCCCTCCCAGAGAAAAAGCTGAAATATTTATATGCCAGTACCTACACCTCGCACCTATATACTCTTCAGACCTGAAATTAGGTACTCGTCAATGGCAGCGTTGCATATTTTAGTTGCAAATATACCTATACAATATATCTGTACGTACTACGTGGGGTTTTGAATTCCACTAGTCAATATGAAGATGGCACGGCTGACCTATTTATAGGAGCTCGCGAAATACGCGATGCACGTATGGACACAGATGCGGGGCCTCAGGTACCAGTGCACTAAAAACAAAAGTTATCATCTAACTAACTTAACCTTGTTTTTAACATCATTTTGATTATGGAAAGATAAAAAATGCTCAGCTGTCTCGCACAAAACTTCAGTACTTACTCGACCCAAATGTATGGGACGGCTGATAATTCTTGTTTTTCTCGAATGCGATTTTGGTCCCATGAAGAAAGTTATTCAGTTCGATGGTCTCTATTTACACACCCATCAATTTGACCACACCGTTCTGACCCTGTATAGAGAATTATATTAAAAAACAAGGCATATACTTCTTATTTTCTTGTATTGAGATGAACACAAGAAAATTCTTGAAATTTCTTATGACAAGTGTAGCTTATGCTATGGAAACATTCTATCTTGCCAGTCAGTGCAGCTTCTTTTTTTCTCCAATAATAATCACAATCGTACGGCCTTTTATCTTTGACTGACAAATACCTCGAGAAAAGGGTTTTGATGTGTTAACTACACATTTTATGTAATTGAATCCTACAGTTAGCGAGATTTAGGCAGGATGTGCTAAGCGTACATTTTTTTTAGCGTATATTTTTAATATGAAATTTGAAATGTTAACTTAGTGGCCTTCAGTTAAGTTTAGCTAGTCTACAAAAAAAAAGAGCGCCGTTGCTTATGAAATTATAAATATTATGTTACTTCTCTCACATGTATCCACATAATATTATTATTATCTCTTCAATTAGAAGGCCACAAATTCCCACTCAGAGCAATACAATCTGTCCTTTTTCAGGCACATTCTGTACATAAGTAAGTGGGTGTGGGTCGCCCGGGGCGTCAAATTAATCATTTATTAAACACATAACTTGGGTCTACTACTTGAAACTAGTTCCACTAACGCCCTCTACGTTTAAACTACTCAAATCACAGAATAGCTACATCTATATGCGTTATATGGTTTTGACAAGGTATATGTTAGTTTGCATTATTGAAGAGGTGTATTTTGTTGATTGAGGAAGTTTGGGTCAAATCTTTTAATTTAATTACGTTACTATTCTAATTTCAGGGAAATTATTTTTTGACTAGCGCCCGCCCCGGCTTCGCACGGGTATTTAACAAAAAAAAAATTAAATTGTAAATTTTAACACACTTGGCAGACTTTCGCAGCTGTATCCGGTTAACTGAAAGCCGACCCCAATATAGTTGGGGAAAAGCGAAGCAAATAATGATTTGGAAGACTTTCCATGCTTAGAACGCTCGATTAACTCTGCTTTTGAGAAAACAAACAATCAAAATAAAAAAGTAGTTATTGTGACATAATTATAATAGTTAGACATATGGTATTGTGTACTTTTTGTAGATATTAATGTCTTCTATAAAACTGTAGTACATCACTTTGCTCTATTGTCAATAGTTTCCGCAGCGTACGCGATATAAGGATTATTTTTTTTTGTATATTTTTCACACCTTTGGTTACATTGTCGAAGTTTTCATACAGATCCTTAACTTTTTTGAAGATATTAACTATATCGCCTATGTTCATCAAAGATAAATGTAGAATTCTATTGGTGTAAGAATTTTTCAAATCGATCTAGTAGTTTCGGAGCCTATTCAATTCAAACAAATCTTTCATATCTATAGAATATTAGTGTACATTAAATTTACTACAACTTTAATCATTGTCCGTATATGCAAATCACAACTCCTTGTCATTTGTATGAAAATCGAGGTGGAACGTTCACAGTATGATCTCAGTCTTATTCTGTCAAAAATACCTCTAATTTATTTACCTTTTTGACATGTTTTTGACTTTAACTTTCGCTGAGATTGCGACTAGATTTTGAATGTATTTAATTAAGGGAATTGGCCTTCTGGGTCAATTTGACGTAGTGTATCTTGATAAATAATTAATTAGTTTTTGACAGAACCTATATGGTAAAAACATTATTATCTAGGTACGTATTTTATTTGAAAAAACAAACATAGTTTTACTTATTTTTTCTTTTTAAACAAAGGATACTTGAATTAAAAATAAACAGCAATTTTTATTTTCTATCTAGATGCTCCTTTAGTAATACTACTCCCACTTATTATATAAAATAAATTAAACTCAGATATAATAAACCCACCCACAAGTAAATATTTTACTTAAACGCAACATTAATAACATCCTCAGTAAATATAACGTCAGGAAAGTTTTCATAACCTACTGGCCTGGTCGCACGTTTTAACATAAAATTGAACTTCGAAACAACGCTCTGTGCGAAAGAAAAAAGTAAGAAGAAAGTCATTGATCAAATATTTTAAAACACGTTCCCGAAGTTTAGTAACGACCCAAGTTAAAACTGCAGGAGTTGAGATAAAGACAACAATATTTACTGGCGTTCAAATACTTTGAGAAATATGGATAAAAAGCAGGCGGACTTTTAACAAAATTATTCATAGATTAATTTAAAAACGGTCGAAAAGGCAAAACCTAGAACGGGATTTTCGAGAGTCTAATTATATACATTGATTTATCTAACACTAACTCAAAGTATAAACACAAACGGGTATTATGAAATATTTAATTAGGGCTATTGATTTGTCTGGATCATTAGTATGTTTTTAGTGAAGCTCTTGTAGCCTTAACTAAGTGAACGATATTCATTATAATATTCAGCACGTAGTATTATGTGGCTTAACCATGATACTAGGAAATAGAAAAACTGTGATTCCTTAGATAATGAATTTGATGATTAGATTTTCAAGAAATTTGAATGTTGCATCAAATCTAAAAACAAGTGTGTGATGGAGTAAAAGAACTTAAAACAATTATGTCTGAATATTTATGCTTTACTATAGACCAAAAATCATAACCCTCCTTTTTGCTTCACCGTAGTCGGGTAATTAGAGCAGCACAGCTCATTAAAATAAAAAAGTTACCTACTAGTTTTAATATCTATAAGAATTATAAATATAGATTAGATAAGGATCCATAATGTACAAACGGAGAATTCATTTAAAAAAATACTGTGTACTTCTCTCTCTGGAATCGGTCAATCAAAAACTATGTGCCTACCTCCAAGCCTTAAAAAAACATAGTAATATCTAAAACGTCGTTTATCTAAACCTTTCCAAGCCCAAATTCGTGTTGCTATTTTATCTGTATAAAATTATTCCTTCTTCCAACAACAGTTATAACTTCAAATAGCAAAGAATCTGTTATGTAATTAATTGTTTAATTATTAAATGTCAAGTCCAAGACCTAAATTCTTAGAAAACCCAATTCATTCTCAAGTTTAGTTCTACTTAGTATGAACAATTATTATATAGATTTTACCATATTATTTTTAATATAAATCATAATTAAAATTTCAATGGGTTGCCGCATACAATATTACAATTATAAAAGATACGTAAAATAAAGTTGAAAATGAAATGTTGCCTCGGATACATTAAAGATTTGCCTAAACGTTTAAGTACTAACGACATTCTATACCTTTGTACGCATGTCATACATGTTACAACAGGCCTAAAAGGTTTATTTACTCGATTATGTTGCCTTTTGTTGTTTAACAGGCCATTATTAGATAATGCATACTCCGAAAATAATTTGTTTTAAAAAGGCTTTTACGTTGTTTAGGGAATTAAATTGTCGTTACATACACCGAAAATATGTCTTCTTTTAACGAAAATAACTTCCCTTGAGGTTTCACGTGGTACCTTTTCGCAGAAAGTAATTGGAGCTCACCATGGTACCAAAGAAAATTGGCGCCCAGCGCGGGACCGCATATAGTTAACCCATGCTCGCTATTTAAGTTGGTTTCCTTTCAAGCGTGCATGAAAAAACACGCACACTCATCGTGATATTTTAATGGGAAAGGCTTGCAATCTACAAATTTCCATTACTTAATACAGATTAAATAGCAGCTTTTAACACCGGTTTACATATTCATAATTTAATAATACAATTCATTTAAGATTTAATGTGCACCTACCTGGGATACGGGATGCCGACACACTAAACTACAGAATTATCGAGCACAATACTTTCAATCCACGTTTGTGATACACATCAAACACAATGCATATCTAAATCCACTGACACATGCACTTTCACTGCGGTGTTGTTTTATTTTTATCGTTTCACAATTCACTCGCTGCGAGATGCAGGCGGTGTGTGGAGCGCGCGACACGTTCGCTCGGCACGGGTTCGCGGCGACTACTGGCTGGCGCCGCGCAAGCTCTGCGGCCCGCGTCAAAGAGTATTTCGACCGTTCGGATTGGTAGAATTGTTAGATGATAGCGCACACTAATCATTTGCGAATTTTTGAATATTTTTCACCTGTTCCTTTTTGCGCTACGTAACGACGAAAATTGTTCAGTTTCGTGTAGTGAAAAGGCACCTTAGGTACCTATCGTTATTTCTTGTTTAATCATGGATATTTATAATTTCTGATGATCGGCCATAAGCGTCAAATAGTTTCACCTTTTATGTCCCATGCGTAAACAACTGTTTTATACTACCTCGACTTTATTATATAATTCTTTCCCTGCAGCTAGATTTGATGAATTCCGGTTCGTAGTTGGATGCGCCATACCGCTCAATCTTTCTATTACGCTATTGTCTGATGAAACTGTGATAATTATTAGTTACCATATGTTTGTAAAGTTTGGCCAAGCAGAGCCGTGAGAGGTCATAAAAATCATGTTGTTTTTTTTTACCTTTGCTAAAACAAATTGTGTGCACTTTTACTAACTAAGATTTATTATTTATTGGATACTACAACACCAGGTTATTACTTAAGTTTTTTTATGTCGTGTGATTTTATTTTTACGTTCCCACAGGCTTTACCTAAAAAACTGGTTTAAAAAATACTAATAAGAAAAAGCTCATAACATAAAGTGCCTCCACTCGCGCGAGGTGGCTCTATGCCTGCAGTGACCGAGCCTGCAGATTGACAAATGAAATTTTTATGACTGCACCCACGACTTGCTCCATGCTAATGACGCTGTGTGCATTACGACAAAGCACCTCTCACCGACACACATTAGCACACAGGCTCACGCCTAGGGTTCCCGCTGCAAACTTCATTAAAACGTTAAACAAATCCCGAATTCCAAAGAAACTCTGCGACATACGGAATACGTGATAAACATTCGAAAAAGCTTCATCAGACGTGTGAAAGGAAGCTTGTAATTAGCGCCAGGGATCTTCACAAATGTCCCATTTCCCGGACACGGCGGGGAAATGTAGGCCAGTGGCAGCCCTGGTTCACTGGTGCAGCGTGTGTCGTGTGTGCACACCCACACACACACGCACAGACATCGCCCCAGCGAAGTTAGCACAGCAAACGTGTAAACGGAAAAGATAGGCTTTTCTTTGACTCCTTTTAACTGTCCGAGGGAGCTGTAAATAGGATGCAAACAGAGATACGGCTACCTGTCGGCGCGAATGAAAAATTAGTGTATTTCTACTGAGAGCGAGTTGAGCTGTGTTTACGATTGTTGGGGCAAAAGAAGATCGCCGCTTTAATGTCCATGAGGCAGAAGATGAAGGAACGTGATTCTGAGAAAAGCAATTGTTTCATGAATTGAAAATCTAACGGGCTATAGACAGGTATATACTCTGTTTGCGTGGCGTATTTTTTTCTTCATTCTTATTTCTTAGAAGTACATAGTTTTGTAAAAAAATCCTCATTAAATCATTGACCTACTTTATTTTCATTTTCACAGTAGCTTATAGATAGATATATTTTCACTGTTAATCATAAATCTAAAGCTATTAATTATAATTTTCCGTTACCAACCAAAATATTCAACACCAGTATTTCCGGAGAAACATCTAGTAGGTGCTATAGAAATAGTTGAGCAGTACAGTCGGCGTGACATTCGCGTGCCCGGAGTTATGTCAAGTGTGATAAGGTCAGCTGTCAGTACCGCAGTATAATCGTAGCCAACTGTACTAGGGCGAACCGAATTCCGGCTATTGGCCGCGATTCTGTTGTTCACAAACTAAACTAAATTTAAGTTCAGTTCATCTTTTTCTTTCTATTTCAATACGAAAAGGACAGAAGATAAATATTAGTTTAGTCCCGTCAAATTAGATAATCCATAGACAAGTTTAGACGTGATTCAAAAATTGGCTACTAAAAATACGTCAATTTACGACAGGCGCTGACTAATTTGACAGGACTGAACTTAGTATTTATCTTCTGTCCTTTTCATAATGAAATAAAAAGAAAAAGATGCACGGAAGTTAAATTTAGTTTATGAACAACAGAATCGGGGCCAATGTCTGTTTTATTTAGTATTCAAATTGATTATTGGACGCGGAAATGATTTGAAATATTTATGAGTAGTTTCAATGTACTTAATGTTGTTAATGTTTTTGTTGTAATGTACTTTTTGTAAATCACAATATAATGGGGCGTCTGATAGTCTTATAATAGGTACGTTTCTTCAAAATTCAAGCATATTCTATGCTATCTACGAATACTTGGGAATATATTTTGAGAATTGAGTATCATCGTCTTACTTGTTGTATCTTATGTTATTGTCCCGAAATTAACTTTTTTTTATTAGTTATTGATACTATCTCGCTGGTCTAGTGGTGGCAAGCGCTACTGCCGGTCCTGGGTTTGATTTCAAGTTTAAGCAAACTATAGTTGGTTTTTCCATCACGAATTTCTCAGTAGCAGCCCGGAGATTTGAGCCCGATTGATAGAACATGGGACTTGAACATAACTGGTGAAATGTGCGTGTCCGTAGGTACAGTCACGTTACGGGAAACAAGCCGTGATGTTTCATCATGTCAGTTAGTAATAACCAATAAAGGTACTGCACAGACTATGTAGGCCACAAGCTTCTCATTGTTTCAAAAGGATTTTGCTTATAGTACGCTTCACTTTATCAATGGTAACAATTCCAGAAAATTCCTTCAAAGGAAATGTTTATTTACTTGTCCCTGCGTATCGAAGACTCCGTTTTTGTTCTGTGTGTAAGCTTCGATTCCCGCATAAGGAGGAATATTTGCAGCCCTCAGGGTAGTTGTTCCTGGTGAGGATGTGTGTGCGTCACTACAATACATTATTGTGTGTTATGTTCACGAGGACTCTTTGATTGATACAGAATATTCATGTGTCATGTAGTTGTCTACCCTCAACATGTTAGCTGGCTACACAGCTTTTTTTTTTTTTTGAGGGTGGGAAATTATCAAATAACTTCTCCCGCTCTGGGCGGAGCGGGAAAGTGTGTCAGACTTTTACTGAATAAAACCCACCCGTGTTTCTTCAGTTGCCTGTGCCAGGGGCCACGGTATCTTTCTCGAAAAACCCGCGACCCTGGCAGGCATCGGCCCTAGTGGACCCCGTCAGTTGCTGCTGACATCTCTTTGAAGCGCGTTTGGAACACAACGCGCCGTCAACCCGGGCCTGGTCCTTATCGGACGGCGAGCTACCCATTGCTCGCCATCCGCAAGCCCGCGCCTACGGTGGCCGGGAATCGGCTGTCGATTCCCGACATCCAGGGCGTCTCCTGCGGCGACTAGGGGCGTGAGGGCGCAGAGATTGCCTCTCCCTCACGCGCTCCGCCTCCTCCTTTGCGAGCATTACTGCTTCGCAGAAGGAGGTGACGGCCTCCCATGCACTCTCGCTCCGTACCAAGGCCTGGACTAGGGCCGGACGCGAGAGACCGCCGCCGCCGATCGCCGCCGTGAGGACGCGGCGGTGCTCCGCCCAAGCTGGGCAGACCTCCATCGTATGCTCCACCGTGTCCTCCGGGCGATCCATGCAACAGACTACACAGCTTGAGTCACTACAATTTCAAAAAGAAGAGCGGAAAGGCCCGTTTGGAAGAGTAGCTGAGCAACTGGCTGCTGTGTTTTAAGTCACATGTTCGATTCCCACATGTAGCAAACCTACTTATGTGCGATTTGTGTCTAGTAACGCACTAACGATAGAGGAGAATGTTGCTTGGCGGCTTGGGTATTGTGGTAATAGGTTGATTGATTGAATCGCCCTTTTTTGCATGAGACTTTTTTAATAACTGGTTAAATAAGAATAAGAGTGTACTAGGTAGATATGCACGTCTGCCAACCCCTTGGGGTAAACAGACTTGATCGTAATATATCACATAGATAGGTACTATATAGTCCGACTTTTAATTAGCTTCAGTAAAATGACACTTCTTACTGCCATTTCGTTAAAAAATGTTGCCACACTATCTCTACTAGTGATGTGATTAGATCGCAGTGAAACATCGTTTTAATTTAAATATTCGAAATTGACCAATCTTGATTTAACCGTAAACAATCAAAGATTCTTTATATTGTTCAGATAAAAATATATGTTGTAGTTTCAAATCAGCGTAAATGCATAGTCTACTAAAAATAATCTTGTTTAATTATTACTCTAAAACTCCTACTATATCTATCTAAGAAATCATTTTTTAAAATAAAGTAATTTTATCATTAGGAATATACACACATCAAAAGTGTCTAGGGATCAAGCATTTTTATGCGGATTTCTTGAGATTGAGATGTGGCTTTGTAATAAATTTATGATTTTATAAATTTATATGGATCCTTTTTGGTGCATTTCATAATTTGAATCAGGAACTGTGAATCAAATTCGAGTAAAAGATGAAAATCAGCTGTCAATATTTTCTCTATAAAAACATACAACGCATTGAAGACATTATTAGTGCTACTGTTTCCCTACTACTGATTAAAACCAACGTTATTATGGAGCGGCGACGTCATTTAAGCAGGGAAGAAATGCTCAGAGCCGTGGGAATGATAGAAGCTGGTTCCCGGCAACGTACTGTGGCTTTAGCTCTGAATACAAGTCAGAGTGTTATCAGTCGACTTTGGACACGTTACCGAAGCACTGGTACCGTGGCTGAGCGCCATGGAGGACGGTATCGCTGCACCACACGGAGACAAGACCGATACATTCAAATCTTAACTCGAAGAGCTCCAACAATAACCGCCATGATGTTAGCCGTGAGGCTTCATCACTCTTCAGGGAACTTAATTAGCGACCAAACAGTCAGAAACCGCTTGCATGAAGTGAACCTTCATTCCCGAAGACCGCTACGGGTACCACCTATAGCAATGCACAATCGTAGGATTCGATATCAATGGGCTCTTGAACACAGAAATTGGGCAGAAGAACAATGGCGTTTCGTGTGCTTTTCTGATGAGTCTCGTTTTGGTATGAGACCGGATACAAGACGTATACGACACTGGAGAACCCCTGCACGCCAACAGCGATTAAAATCCTGCCAGGAAGTCCATCCTTATAGTGGTGGAACCATCATGGTATGGGCGGGTATTTGGATCGGCGGAAGAACTGAGTTGATTTGGATCAGAGGCAACCTCAACGCTCAAATTTATGCTGAGACGATTGTATCAGACGTCATCGTTCCTCTACAAGTGCAAATCGGTCCCTTATTTCAGTTAATGCATGATAATGCACGACCGCACACCGCAAGAGTTGTAAGACAGACTCTCGCCGCAGCTAATATCAATGTCCTGCCCTGGCCTGCTCAGTCGCCAGACTTGAACCCGATTGAGCATGCATGGGATATGCTACAGAGAAGAGCTCTGCCGAATATGGAGGGTATCCAGTCGCAAGAAGACCTTTTTTTGTTGTTGCAACGAACATGGGCGGCCATTCCACAGCGTGATTTGGATGAACTCATTTTGAGTAAGTATGCCAAACCGATGTTCTTGTGTTGTTAGTGTTCGCGGTAGAAACACGGATTATTAATTGTTTAAGTTACCCAATAAAATTTTAGAGAAAACTGTTATTTCAGTCTTTTTTTCGAACTTTTGTGTTAGTGGTTCAAATGTCAAAAATCCCTTTATTAGGAAAATGGCAAATTTCTTTATTAATGCAAAGGTGACTTGGTTTATCGTTACTGTGACAAACGAAAACACTTTATTTGATGAATCCTTAAAGAAAATTTTAATTAATATCAATCAGGAGAAAAGTTATTGCAAAAATATATGTTGATCCCTAGACACTTTTGATGTGTGTAATAACGTTTACTATACAGAATTATTTGCAAAACACAAAAAAAAAACTCAAAAATAAGAATATTTAAAAGATATGTTTGTGATTAGAATTAATGCTTTTTATAAATCCAATCCGATCACTGATGTGATAACAAAACAGTAATTAGGCGTTGCTCAATGTTTTTGTTGTAAACTAATTTTAACATGGATCCATTTTGAACTAGATATTACTTGAATAATCGATTATTTTGTCACATTACTATTTAAGACTAGCTGCGCCCCGCGGTTTCACCCGCGTAAGTTTTGATCCCGTGGGAATATCGGGATAAAAAGTATCCTATGTGTTATTCTGATGTATAAACTATATTACTGTAAAGTTTCATCAAAATCCGTTCAGTAGTTTTTGCGTGAAAGAGTAACAAACATCCATCCTCACAAACTTTCGCATTTATAATATTAGTAGGAAGTAGGATAGTAGGAAGTAGGATTCGTTAAAAAGTGGTAAAACATAAGTTGTCATTTTACTGCAGCTAATTAAAAGTCCAACTATAGGTATTTCGGAAGAAACACTAAGATTTATTATAAAAAACGCACCACGTAAAGCTATTTGTTCGATCCTGCGACACGTGCTAATATTTCAGCGTGCCTCGCTCGCGGGACGCCGCGCCGTGCGTTCGCCCGCGGCCACAAAAACAATGCACTTTATTGTACGTGCGGCGAATAAAAACGTTCCGCGGAGTAATGACCCCCGCTTTGAGGGGACATGTGCCGCTTGCTGGCTTTGTGTGTGTTATTACGTGATGATTACGGCTAAATTCTCCGTGGCTAATTTAAAGGTTGTGACACTTACTTGGAAATTCCACGCACAGGGCAATTACATCTATGCAAAGAAGGCCGCGGGAATCCCCTAAATGCGAGAAGCACAGGTCCGATCAATATGTCGATACTTGGAAGCCTATGTGTGGCACTGGACGTCTTTCAGCTGAAATGTTAACGATAATGAAGTCCTGGCAAAAAAAAAAACATACGACTCAGACCTATGAATTTGAACTAAAATCTTAATATAAACATTTTTGTTGGAACTTTTCACTACAACTTTGTCATTTTTATGCTTAACAAAGCGAATACGTGCCGTGACTATGCAATCGTAGCACAGGGCGAGCTACGCCGTAGCGCCGGCGTAGCACACTACGTGCGATTTTTCGTAGAGATCAATCGAGTTCAGAATCTCTCACTCAAATTATAACGACAATTCAATTCTGAACACAAAGAATTAATTTTATTTAAAAAAAAAAGCTTTCATAATCCTGTCATCGAATGCATATTTTTAAAACAGTGAAGTGGCTGATGGTGTTCGCCGCTTTATTCATAAAATTCATCATCCATTTATTTATCTGTATTGTAAGCCTGGCTAAGCCTGGCACTTCCCATTCGAACCTATTATTACATTCTGCAATTACAGATATCTACAACAAAATTTGTCTGTATTTATAAATACATTTACAATTCGCGTAAGAAATGTAAATGTCCAGACCATAATACTCCAAACACATGTAAACAGGTTCAGTTCCTGTTCGGGATCCTGTAAGTCATATCGCTCCTTATTTCGGCAGTTGCCTAATATCAGCCGAGCAGTATTGCTCGATACTACGCTGAATAATATATGGAAAGCATCCGGAGCCGCTCGTACCGCATATACCAGTACTTGCGTGCGACAGCAAATTGATTAAGTTCCAATATTATTTGAAGTTTGTTCGGAAATGTTGTCATAAGCAATTAATAAGCAAACTTCGGCTGTTTGTGAGTTTGAACGTAAAACATGTTAATTTAAATTGGTTCTTTTCATACGTTTTCATATAGGTGCACGGAAGGTACCTATACCATAAAGTATTATGACAGTAAGTACAGAAACATAATTGTGCCTTCATTAATTAAAATTTTCTTTTACCCGCTGACGAGAGGTTATTGGTAAGGAGTATTACTGATTTAAATCACGATATGTAATAAGCTGATAATATTGGTGCTATGTTCTATTCTATTTTTGGACGAAGTTCTTTAACGGAGCTTGCGTTAGGAGTAAACTTAGAGAAATCGTCAAGAAACGAAAAAGCGTTACCCTTACTATAGCTATTTATTTATTAGGGACAAAAAACAGTTACTTGCTAAAAAATACAGGGAAATACTTAAACTAAGATTTAACAAACATGTAACCCACACCATTGTCCACGTTTTAACTAAAGGTTAAAAGAAGTGCTAAAGACATAAAAAGAAAAATAAAAAAAATAATCGCTGCCACAATAATATTGCTGTGTTACTTAGCTTAGCCTAATTTAACTTAACTTAAAATTCTCGCCAAACAAAATATCCAGATCCTTTTTCTTAAATGATTGCTTAGATAAACAAAATATATCTAGTTCTATAAAATACGTGTTGTAAGAATCAACAAGACGACGAAGAGGCGCTATGTGAATTTTTATTACATAAAATAGCGAGAGTCAGAGAGAGGGAAATAGTTTTCATGCTTTTAGAGGGTGCTGAAGCCGATGGTGAGGATAAATGAAAATCCAAGACGGCGGCTGCAAAAACTTTCAAAAGTGTCTTTATGGGTATCGTTTTCATGGTTTTCGAGGGTGTTGAAGCCAATAGTGAGGTCAAAATGAAAATCCAAGATGGCGGCTGCAAATATTTTCAAAATTTTCGCAGCCGCCATCTTGGATTTTTATTTTAAAGTTCATTCCTGCCCGGGTCCCCCTATCCTATTCATTTTATTGTTAGAAAATGGCAAGCGAAGCCGATGTCGACCATACTGCCAATATCAAAAGTGAGTTGGAAAAGCAAGTTTTGACGTTTAAAAGTGCCTTTTGAAATAAATTATTTGACTTTGACAAAGTGTGCATGATAAAAATATAACAACAATTGAAGTCACAAATAAAATTCTTCGTAATTGAATGCAACTTATAGATCTTGTTGGTTAGTTTGGGATTGGTTTTTAACGTCTATCAAACATCTGCGGGGCAATTCCCATATTTTAAGAACGTGCACATTCTATTCTCAGTCTCAAACTGTCTAAAGCACCTTTACCTTACCTACACGAGAATTGACCTTCTGCTCATTGTCTCTCCTGTCGTCAGCATGATACTTAGAGCCCTGATATCGACGGTATACAGTGTGAGTCTTCATAATGGGCAAATGTCGAAATGAGGGACAATAAGCTTCATTTTATGGAGGCAAAAAATATTTTAAAAAATCTAAAAAAACAACATTATTAAAATTCTTGTTCGCTGCTGTGACCGCTGTGTAAACAAATCGGTATAGCCTTTAAACTAAACGATGAAACACACTTAGTAACTGGAAATAACAGGGTGTCCTCATAAAATTATAAGTAAAGAGAAAAACTGCCCCCAATTGAGAATTAAGGTGTTTTTTTTTAACAAAAATCAGATAATATTTTCATAATTTTTTACAATAATTGTAATATTTCTCAATAAAAGCCCGGATCACCTACAATTTACTACTACTTTTTAAAAGTTAAAATACCATTTTTAATAATCCTACTTCCTACTATAAATAATAAATAATCCTATCCTACTTCCTACTTCCTACTCCTACTAATATTATAAATGCGAAAGTTTGTGAGGATGGATGGATGGATGGATGTTTGTTACTCTTTCACGCAAAAACTACTGAACGGATTTTGATGAAACTTTACAGTAACATAGCTAATACATAAGAATGACACATAGGATACTTTTTATACCGATATTCCCACGGGATCAAAACTTACGCGGGTGAAACCGCGGGGCGCAGCTAGTGATTAATAAATTAATTATTTATTAATTAATCACAAAATTTCCTATCAACTGTAAAAGAAAAGCCTTGCACTCGGCTACGTACAATACTTTAGCAAATAGAGATTTTTTAAAATATTCTTTCCGTCGATAAAATTAAGCTTAATTTCCCTCATTTCGATATGTGCACATCATGAAGACTCACACGGTATATAAGCACAGAGTGATAAGAACATCGACGCGTAACTTGTGACTGTGGGTTCTGATGATGATGATTCCCTTGCGTTGAAATTTTTTTAATTAGCTTTTTTTCATTTTGACTGCGTAGGGATTACATTTTTTTAAGAAACAGCTGTTATTTTTATAGCCGATGTAAAATGTCTACGCTACGTATAAAACCAATTACCTGAGAACCATGTGCTGACTTCATGGGTACAGTTTGCGCCCCTTCCACCCTACATAAATAACATCGCGAAAGAAAAAAAAAAAAACAAAATTTTAAATCCTTACGCAAAAAAGAAACATGAAAATAGATACGTTTTTAATCATCGAATCTAGTTGGTGTACTGGGCGGTGAAGCATATTTCGCTACAATATTTACTGGTGCATTTTCAGCCATGTTTCATGACGAAAATCTCTTTTTTATATCCTGTAACATGTATCATGTTGTGTTGTATACAATATATTTTTTTTACGCTGAATAAATAAACTTTATACAGGCCGTGGAATATCGAATTCATAATCGTTCAATAATATTATTTCTAACATTGTGGAATATTCGGTTTGAAGTCATGAGATATTTTTGGTGATCGAAGTAGGTTGCGTTCTGTAGTGTCTGCCTACCTGTGAGTTAATGTATGTACGTGTACACTATACACATAAAAAAACACTGCTCAATCAATCTGTAATTATTACTTTACCAATCGACAAATCAAATTAATCTTATAAATTTCAGCCGAGCGAGCGAATTGAGCGCTACATCCAAGTTAGATTTCTTAGCCACTAATTTCGATTTGTGAACTGCTCACGTGTATCTGCCTGTTAAGCCATTTTTACTGCTTAATATTTATTTAATTACTCATTCAAATATTTTATGACTCATTTTTATTTAGGTTACTGCTCAATTTTCAGTACCGAACTTATAATCAATTTGCCTTAGGTATTATACATAACAGCGACAGTATGTCCACAAACGGCGCCGTATATAAAATGACGAATTCTGCAATCTCTTGTAGAATTCGTCATTTTACAATCTGATGACAATCAGCGTGCACATCTATAATAACCTTTTTTAACATATACTTAAGAAATAAATATGGTAAATAATCTCTTATTTCATCCCATAAACGAAACAAAACCCGATACTGCCTATAATCACTTTGTTAATCTGTTGATAATGATTGACTGTGCTAAGTGGCTTGTTAAAATGGCGTGTAACGTGCGTAGGACCTCCTAAGGCTTCCTAATTCTATTAGATACTACATATTATTATTATGCCTTATATGATTTCAGATTGCCTCACTGATATATTAGTCGTAAGTGAATGCTGAACGTTAATGGTTCTGGGTACAGCTTTGGTTTGCTAAGAATGCGATGCTGTTATACAACGGCCACATAATAACAGCTATATACAGAATTATTTTTTGACACCTTTATGCCACATACTGGTGAAAATTACAAATTTTCCTGACTGCTTTTATAGTGATGAAACCCAAGCTTATGATCCCTGCCAAAGATTTTCATTTTTTTCTATCCGAGATTGCTCCGAGTAAATTAAGTTTTGATATGAAAAGGAAAATTTTCAGGCGTATTTTTAACCGAGAGAATAGGCTAGTTTCCACCATCAATAAATTGAAAATCTATTTAGTCCGTCAGAGTATTGGAAAATAATGGACACGTATTTTTTGTTTTTGTAAATCAATGAATATTGATAAAGATAAAACGCATCAAAGCTCGGGAGAGGGGGCCCGTGACGACAGAACGCACTAAAAATTATACCAAGGTGTGACGTATTGAGAATTTTAAAAGCGTCGTATCTTCGTTAATTTTGGTTTACGTAACAAAAGAAAAAATACGGGTCAAATATTTTTTGATAATCTAACTGACGGACTAATTACCTAGATTTTTTCAGTTAACAAGCCTATTAACAATTTCACCATTAGGTGTGTTGGTTATTCATTGTGTTCTTGTTGGCTAATATAGTATGTGGTGCTAATAAATTATCAGGCATTGTGTGTTGTGGTGATCTTTGTCCCAATTTTCTGGTGATGTTTTTAGTTGTCATCATTATGTCGTCTAGATTTTCATTACATAATAAGTCAAGTAAATAATTATTAAAGTAGGTAAAACGTAAATCATTTAATTCGATTACAATTAATTCCTTCAGTAGCTAGCTGCTCTAAGTTAGTTACAGCGAGTAATTATTTGCGAATTTTAATTAAGTTTCGTCTAATTACTCGCTAATACTTTGACAATCTTCAATTATTCATGTTATTAAATCTGACACTTTTTAAGGTCCCTCAGTATGTTAGATATTAAAACGACTATTATAAATATATCTTTGAACTCAAGGTTGATTTGATATTGTAGATCGTAATAGAGAAATTCCCTACCGACGAATAGTATTTCTCTATGCTGCACGGGTAATCAGTCGACAATAAATAATACAGAGTGGCGATGGAGTCACCTCCTTCCGTCAAGGGATTCTACACGTCATTCTAAACAAGTTTCGCTATGAAACTCATAATTAACCGAATTGTAAAAAAAAAACTTTTCATACATGCATCGAAATAGTCTGTATAGGATCTGTTTTCACGACTGATGTTTTTTTTTTGTCACGACTCGGTTAAGAGTTTCATAGCAAAAGTTGTTTAAAATGTCGGGTAGATTCACCCATTGACGGATGCAGGCGGTAGTTATATAATTGTTGATATGCCCGAATTAGACCACTAGATATCTACCTCTCGCGTCCGGCCCTGGTTCAAGCCATGGTCCGGGGCGAGAGGGAGTGGGAGGCAGTCGCCTCCTTCTACGAAGCAGTCATGCTAGCGAAAGAGGTGGCGGGGTGGCTGAGGAAGAGAGCCTCACGTCCTAGCCGCCGCGGGAGACGCTCCGGGCGTCGGGAGCCGCGTGAGGACTTCCGGCCACCGTAGGTGCGGGCCTGCGGGCGGACCCTGCCGGGGTAGCGGATTTCTCCGAAAGAGTTACCGCTACCCCGGAACACAAAGGGCTAAGGAAGGAACACGGGTGGGTTTTAGTCAGTAAGAGTCTGACATTCCCTTCTGCTCCACCCTGAGCGGGAGGGGTCATTTGATGATTTCCCATCCTCAAAAAAATAAACTGGTGTACAATAAAGTATATATAAATAAATAAAAATAATAAAAAAAGACCACTAGATATCTAGTGACCAGAAGAATCCCAGAGCCTTTCTAATTGAGATAGCCTTTGATGTATTGAACTCCAAAACTCACAGTTGAAATATGACCCATTTCATACACAAACATCATACATTAAAATGTGCCACGAAATATAAATTTTGTTAGCTATTTTTTTTCAATTTTGCATATCCAGGCTTAGCGATTTAATCTCCAAAAACCCGGTAACACAAAAAACGCTCCTTTTATTGTGGAAAGGCCACATTTTAATTTTACAGGACCGAATTAAATTTTAACGGGAGTTGAAAGAATCGTAGAAATGTGGTAAGACTTCGTGCTTCCGTTGCAGAGGGTTTTACAGACTTTCATGGTGTGTTGAATATGGCTTGTCTTTCCTGGATTTTCTATATCTGAAAACAAAAAATAGTTTTTCTAAAAATAGTCATGTTTATCGATTTTGGCTGATTTCACATAAATTGAAAGATGACCAACGGACGTAATACATATTTATGTTAAAGTAATTTCAAAAGCAGCATTTTTGTTCAATACGTAACCTTTAACAGTAAATAAAAAATAAGACTGTATTTTTAAATATGTGTTTGTTTTCTACTACAAAATAAAACTGAGAATTTCGTCAAAAATAAGGCTATCTGACAAAATACGGTAAAATCACAATACATTTTACAAAACAAGTTCGTAAAGAACTATCCTCAATTTTCTAAACTTCAAAACTTTAAGAGCATTCACTATCAAGCGTATAAGAAGTACATAATAAATTCCTCCAGACTATATTTCGGCCACGGCGGCCAATCTCAACGGAGAGCCTTCGGTGCGGGAGATATTATAGTGCACAAGTGTGCGCGCAGACACAGGTGCACTCCCTCTTCCCTCACTCTCATAGTCCGATGGGACGGCAATCCAACACGACCGGAGAGAGATCAGGCGCAGTACCAACGGTTTAACGTCCTTTCCGAGGCACGGGGGTATCACACCGCTAACTTCTAAACTCCGAGAAATTCCTAATGAAAAGAATAACATTTTGCCCGAACCGGGAATCGAACCAAGGACCCCACGCTCAGCAGTCGCGCTTGCGACCACGAGACCAACGGAGTAGTTGGGTAGTGTGTACGTAAAGTATATACAAAGTATCCAGAGATCGCGTTAATATTCCCGGAAGGATTTGGTCCATGAAAAATGCTACGGTCAGATTCCGCGCCAGCCCGCCCTAGCAATACACTGCCCCTGCCCTGTACGGTGACTACGCGATCGAAGCTTACAGGATATTTTAAACGATGTACTTTTTTGACACATGAAATAGTTAAGTGTAGTTGTCGACATAGCTCACAGAATAAGCTAACTCAAGCGGCAATTGGCCGGCTATATTAGCCGCAAAACCGATGTCCGTTGGGGTAGACGTTTTCTTGAGTGGAGACCGCGAATCGATAAACGTATTACGCTCTCAGGCTATGTAGATCGACGATCTTCGCAGGGTGGCTGAAAATAGGTTTAAGAGAGTTGCCGAGAATCGAGCTAAATGACGTGCAATAGGAGGTGCCTACGTCCAGCAGTGGACTGCTGCAGGCTGATGATGAGGAACGGAGACATGTTTTTACAAATAATTGTCATTGTTATAGAAAATAAATTGTGATCGTAATTTAAATTATTTACAATCTGGCCCTTGTATTTACAGCCTTGACAAACAAAACCTTGAAAAATAAAATTTAATCGCAAATCATCACAAGTATTTAGGTACTAGTTGATTACAAAGCCGCGTATACGACCACGACCAATATTCCTTAAATATTGTCACTTAAATCATACATTTGCCATTTTTTTTAACAAAAAACTTGTACCTCCCTGTCTCGCCTTATGGACACCTCACGCGGACCTCAGCGGAATTACGTAGTCCCGGGAATAATGACGTTACGTATGCACTTGTATTGCCGAGAGTCAAATATTAATAGCCGAGCTCCGGGTTATTACGATTCATTTCCTACAATTTGTATGTTTTTGTTAAGCAGGTGTTACAGAATTTACTTCCCGAATCTATAGTGGAATACTGAAATTGCTTTACAGATTTAATGAAAAAGTTTTAATACGAAATATATTAATGCAACCGTGAACACTGGCACTTGATGCTTTATAAAATATAAATAGGTTTCTGGAAGCGTGTTACCTGCGCTTTTATATTTATGAATAGTTTTTAACTAGTGTTGGTACTATAGTTAGACCTTGTCGTTTGTATGTTACTTAAGTTAGGTAGGCAGGTAGGTTAGATTACTCAATTAGCGGCTCCAATCAAATATTCAATCTAGACATTGTGTGGATAGTGTGGACAGAAATAGACTTAGAATTATAACAGAATATAACTTCATGCCTGTGTTTTTACAAGTTGGGTAGAGGTTAATAAAACGCCTACATTTTACCAGTTACCTTTGACTTATTTACGTCCGATGTAATAGGAGCTGAGTCTATTGTCATTAAGTCCGTTAAAATCTAATATCCGGACAAATATTCCTTAATAACACTCTAAACACTCTAAAGGCAAGCCCAGGGACTGAACCCAAGCTCCAACGTAAAGCAGCCGCACTTAGAAATCCAATAGACGAACGGGACAATTCAAAATCCTAAAAAGCAGTCAAAAATGAACGGGGCAACGATACGAAGTTATTCCTTTAAAATATTAGCGCAGTCATTTTCTATACCCTCTCGTTTAGATTCAGTTGAGTAGTAGTTGACATAACTCGCATACACATAACACTCATGGTGTGGCGTTCACTGCCTAGTTCACACACACGTAACACTGTTCAGTGGCCAGTTCACACATAATAGATGTTCGCTATATGAGGAGCGGACGAATCGCCGCGACTATTCATCACGCAGACGGAAATGTGCGCCAGCGCCCGTTAGGGATGGGACACGGTCAGTTTACTTGAATCGTCGATAAGTAGTAATTACACAAAGTTCGTAAAACTTAAGGGTTAAGACGCTGATGGGCTAGCGAGAAGTCATAAGCTAGAATAGTTATTAAATCCGAACTACAGACAGTAGAGTCTTTATTACGACCTCAGTTGATTGAAACCCTGATTCCGATTGATGAATTATTGTCAATACAAGATTGACAATTGATTGATGATTGACATTGAATTCAAAAATTCAATGTTTTACATATTCTGAAAACAAGTTGGTAATTCAAATAATAGGTTGGTAGGTATGTTTAGAATAAACAAATACCAAGGTTTTGTATTTCCTAGGTACTGGCTCACTATAATAATAGTGGCCGAGTAAAATCAGATATTGTTATTTTAACAAGAGCGATATTATTTCGCTCTGTTAAACTAAATAAATTATTAAGATATCATATTTTACTTGTTTTAATGATAGGTATATTTTTTTACGTAATAACTTTTCGGAAACTCTTTCATACTACGCTCGTTTTTCGACGCAAAATAGTCGATATTTTACAGTTAACAAAATTCGTTCTCTTATTAAATGTAAGGTTAAGATTTAGAAATATATTCACAGTATTATTAATAAGAAAAGAGATCCCGGTTTATAAAAGTGGAACTATATTGAATTAGTTGTCAAATCTCATATAAACTGATATGTTTGTTTTTGGTATGTTAAGGCCAAAAGACCAACCTTGAAGGCCTTCAGTAACCGGTTTGAGCTTGTGTAAAAACAGCGAAGGTTAACTTATCCATAACATGGGCGACTGTATAATGTACATTTCTAAAACAATTAAAAGAGTCAATAAAACCAGTATTTGGTGCCAAAGTTTCGAGGACTCAAATCAAATGGTTTGTTTTGACAAAACGTTTTTATTTTTTTAATATATCTTTTTATAAAACCGTTACCAAATCGTTTGCGTGAGCGTTGTTGGTGTGTACATAGTTTTATCAATACGCACGGTTTCAAGCAAATAGCATCGCCCTAAACCTGATCAATATTATTTTAACTACTATACTATTAATATCACTACTACTACTTATATTGCTTAGTATTTATTTACAACTAAGTGACAATTCTTTAAACTTCTGACAAGGTCAAAGAGGTTAAACTTGCTAAATGTCTAAAGAATTGCAACTTAATACAGTGGTAACATAGTCAAATAAAAATATTTATTTTAATTATCGACATCCATTAGGTTCTGTCCCCTCACTATCGCAGTAGTGCGTCGTCACGGTTACTCCGAGGCGCCGGATATTTGGTATAAAAATCGTATTAGTGTTTGAAACGCAATCTTTTACCACGAATAGCTGTGTATCTGTCATTTACTCCATTTTACTCGTTCGACGGTCGCCCTCCATTCTCCACACGCTATGAATATTTTAATATTTATCTATCGCCTCATTGGTGTTAGCTTCGGACTATTCTACCTCCTTTGAAGAGCTGGCGTCCTGGTACTTTTGAACAAACTTTACTGCTTATTTGTTGGAAAAATGTAATAAATTCTCCTCTGTACGGTGTTTGTCAGTCATGCGATTTCTTGAATGGAGAAAATGGCGTCGTATCTAATAGCTGGTTATATTTGTTCATACAAGCTTTCTACCGGGTTTTAAGTTATGTAATTTCGTAAATTGGTAATGCAAATTATTATTTATAGAATAAAGTTATCCTGGGTTTTACTTGAAAATGTAACACCAAACATAACGCCACGTCTGCTTACTCCGCAAGGATTATAGCGTGACATTAAACATGCATTACAAACATTCGTATTTACGTAATCCAATGGAGACTGGATCCACAATAGTTGTGCGGATTAGAATCGAACACAAGCACAACTTTGCCCATTGAGTTGCTATCGCCTCCGACAGAGTAGTTCCGATAATTTATGTTCATACCAAGATATGAGCTAAAGGAATATATAAGATTATGTTTGAGTAATGTAACAGAAGATTTGATATTGGTATGCTGTTTTTTTTCTTCTTAACACTTAAAATGTTTTTAACGACTTGCCTTGAAGTTACCCTGTATTCTTCGAAGGAAGATACAGAACTGCATAATAGCTGCATTCAGATTTCACTAATTATGTTGCATTCCCATGCGATGAGGAGACTTTTTCGTTAGACAGAAAATATGTCTTTTAAGAACTCATAATTATCTGATTTCCAAACAGTCCAATAAACATGCTGAATTGCTCATTCAGCTTAAATATAGGTACACACAATACATAATATCCACGTTTATAAATAAGACAAATGTTCAGTAGTAAGCAAGCCATTTAAAGGTAAAACCCGCAAAAATGTCCCAGAGCAGAACATTTGCAAGTCGTAAGAATAACTCGCGTAGTATTCTAAACAATGGGACTGCAAGGGTCGCCATATATTCGGGACTCATACAAATTCAAGGCATTAGTTAGCCCTCGTCCCTTTACACAAACGTTGGCATAGCCTGGCAGCCATGGCACAGAACTACACCCACATACTGTAGTATATGTATGTGTGAAATGGAGGGATTTTTTAAAGTATCATTTTAATAAAAGGTTGAGCCTTTTTTTCGGTCCAGAAAAAATATGATGCCTCGTGTCGTTTAAATATGCGTAATGTCTGAATAGGGACCTCTTTATGCAAAAGACTTTTATTATTTTGAACAGAATTAAAAACCCTACTGACAAAATCTGGAATAAGCAAATTATACCTCTAAATTGGAGGCATAATTTGGCTAATTAACGATGAAGGAAAACATAGCGGCTATGGTCTGAAATCGTCAATACGCAGTGTGAAAACTTGGTGGGCATTGCTCTTTCTTAAAGCCCCATTATACGGTGCAAGATTCTGAAAGTGCAAGAGCACCAATAATCGCATACCATAAAGCACGTCGACTATTCTCATTCAAGAATTGCATGCAAGTATTTACACGCGTGCGATTTCCATAAAATGGCTTACAATATTTGAATGCAAGGTTTGTCATTAATGCAATTGCAAAGTGACTTACACCAAGGGAATAAGATTGCATGCAAGTTTTGTCTCGTCTATCTATACGCAGAGTTGCACGTCCTTGTACTTAATTGATTCAAGCATTATCCGTATTTGCGCTGCCAAATATTTCATTGAATTTTACAAACGTTTTCTCAAGATTTTTTTTAACTTGTTTCATTTGTTCATACTTGTAATTGAATGCGATGTTATTGTACGTGCTGTTTACACCTATACCAGTTTTGAACGGCAACTAACTTTCCCGTATCGTGCAACAATTGTACGTGTTGTTTTAGACGGTGCCAGTCAATTGCTGCTTCAATTTTGCGGTATGCTGCAGGCAACGGCACACACGGAGCAACACACCACCGCTCCATGTATACAGTGTTAGTTGTCGGACAGATAGAGCCTGATATTATTTAGAACGATTCATCATATTACGAGAAGGTTGGGCAATAACTAGACGTTCTGGAGATTAGGTGTGAAAATGAAATAGAAACTAAGCCAACTACATTTCTGCTGAGCGCACATTCTTGCCATCTCATCTACTTGATTGGAATCCTGCTCAACCCGCGTAAAAAGGAAAACATGTGAACACAAGAAAAATTACCCGAGCAATGCTTATAAGCATTAACATTTTGCTCTAGGAAATATCTAGTAATATTATTACGGGCAGTCCTCTTTTATTTTCCACACCTGCAAAGAAAACTTACTTCTGGTTTTATACAATATTTTCTAATGCATTGTATATGAAAACTGTTGAAAAAAAAACCTACAATTTATGCAAGTATACGCTTGGTTGAAACTAGGAAAAGGGTTCTACATGAAAACGTAGATGTAAAGTCGATGTTATAATTATTATGGAAGCGCCATTAAAACAATATTTGATAGCATCTAATGTATTGTGTAGTACTAAGTTCGATATTATACGTCGTCGCATAGGTTCAGAAATAGTTGAAAAATAAAAGAAATACACGGCTCAGACTTTCGGATCATATGAAGTAGGTTCAAATCCAGACAGGCACTTTACTTTGTGTAAAATTTGATCACCACTGCTCTCAAAACGGTGAAAGAAAACATCGTGAGGAAACCGGTGTCCTCGGACTAAAAATTCCATTCGTTTTAATGTTCTGTAACAGGATTGTATGCATAGAGGTATTGTATCACATTATGAAGGAACGCGCTCACACTCTCACCAGTGCCAGCATTTTGAATATTATTTATTTCCTTTATTAGGCCTTTCCACAACGACTACACTGTTAATTTAAAATTTGTACATTGCAAACTTAAGTCTCACTTCGTTTCTTACAGATAAACACAGCATGCACAAAATTATGCGCAAATAATAAATAAAACAAGTAATACATCATAATAGGCTAATTATGCTATATGAAGGAATCTCATGGCACAAAGTGTATGCATAAAAACACAGCGGTGGTACATCTTATTTCTGAACTGAATAATATATACTTGTTTTAATGTATTTATTCTCAATTAGACAAGACTTTAGTTTACTGATTGACAGAAATTTTAATTTATTTCTTACCAAAGATACTACTTTACAGTCTAGAAATAAGCTACTCCATGATAATCTATCTTATCCAGTAACGCCTTGATCTCAGAGTCTATTCATCTCCCCGCAGAGCGCTAAGTCAATGAATGAAGTAAAAACTCCGTCCATCGCCGGTACAGCCACGATCAATCTTCGACACCAGAATTAATGCTGATCTTTGGGATCAGCATTAATTCTGGTGTCGAAGATTGACTTAGAAATAAAATTACCTTGAATGTTCGAGGACCGTGTAATGTATGTAGGCGATTTATTTTGTTTTTTTTTTTCTTGTGTGGATTGAAAGACCAGTGTTTTTCACTAAAACAAAATGTCGCAATGTCTTAATATATTCTAAATTATAACGCCTCGTGCACCGTAAACACGTGAGATTTAAAGAACTCGGAGAATTTTAGAAACTACCTATTAAGTTCTAATTTAACAATAAACTAAACAAAACATCATCATAAGATTCAGTTGCATGCTTCGACAAGAAATCCAATTCTATTACAAACAACACATAAGCAAACGTGTTTACACGATGCCATTTTGAAATTCCGTTCACATCCAAACAAACAGAGTCAAGATCCCGACCATAAGACCATCATTCCGCGCTCAACGCGTTGTAAATCACGTAAATGCAAAAGCAAACGTTTACTGCGGCCTACACTAACATTTATTTAGGTAGAAAGGGCAGGTATAATAAAAATGATCCGAATTATTACAAAGGTCATGCAGGGCCGGCTCGCAACGCCCGTCTCCCATTATCGTCCCACTCCGCCAAATTACATCGTATTTGCTATTCACAATGCCTTTCTGCTGGTGACCTATTTTGGCAGCGCGATGGTATTTTTGGACACGAATAGGTGGCGGAAACTGAACGCCGCTGTTTGCCGGCGATGAATATCGTTGATCGTTTGTAAGGGCTTGCGTTTGTTTCTGGTTTTTACCAAAGCCTGATTGGGGATCAAGCTTTGTCTTTGTGAGGAAACATGTTGCTAACTTTGTGAGGAAACATGTTGCTAACCCATCGGGGTTTTGAGATTATGCAGATCGTGAAGTCTTTGGTTTATTAAAAGCTGTCGTGGATTTAGTTCTCGACTACGCGGCGGTCGGCCCAAAAATGCTGTTCTTGTTGCATTGTTTTATAGGATCAGAAGAGCGAGTTTCATTAGGGAATCAAAACGTCATAGTCAAAGACTGGGCAAATATGACATTTATAAAGCAACAATGGCCCCGATTCTGTTGTTCACAAATTAAACTAAATTTAAGCTGAGTGCATCTTTTTCTTTCTATTTCATTATGAAAAGGACAGAAGATAAACATTAGTTTAGTCCTGTCAAATTAGTCAGCGCCTAACGTAAATTGACGTATTTTTTGGTAGCCAATTTTTTAATCACGTCTAAACTTGTCTATGGATTATCTAATTTGAAAGGACTAAACTAATATTTATCTTCTATCCTTTTCATAATGAAATAGAAAGAAAAAGATGCACTGAACTTAAATTTAATTTAGTTTGTGAACAACAGAATCGGGGCCAATAGCAACACTTTTCTCCATTCGCACCTCCGTTTATCCAGCATAACAAAAAACCAACATCCTTAAGAAGCGCAAAGTAATAAACACCATAAAGAAACTTCACACCGACACATTTACACAAGAAAAACTCACGAAACATACGAAAAAAACATCCTCTCGAGTAGATCCCTTAAACTCGGCGCTGAATCCCAAAGAGAAAAGTTACAAAAATGACGCGTTTAAACGCATAATTGTGTGAGAGTGACTTTTGTGCTCAGTCGAGGACACAAGTTTGACGCACAGAATGTTGTTTTAATCAACACGAGTCGAAGTTAGGGTTCCGTCGGTTCATAAGATTCTCAAGTTAGTGTCGCCTGGGAGAGATATTGGAGTGAGTTTTTATTTTGTTTGATCACCTGGTTTTGAAAGCTTTGAGTGAATCTTTTAGGCATGCTTGAGACATATTTATTTTATAATATATACGAGTATAGTCCTCCTTATGGATTTCGATAACGGTAACACTTTCAAATGATTATTTCCTAGCGTGTGTCCTCGACAGTCGCCAGATCAAATTTTATTTTAGGGGCAATTCTCGTAATTTTTGAGAACGTTCACAGTCTGATCTCAGTCTCAATCTGTCAAAAATACTTCAAATTTCCCTACATTTTGACAAGTTTTTGACATTTGCTTGTCGCCGAGATGAGACTGCGACTAGATTTTGAACGTTTTAAATTAGCAGAATTGGCCTAGGTCACAACTTACTAATGCAATAGAGTTGGCCGGCAGAGTTAAAGATATAGGTATAGAGGTGGTCTCTTAACATATTTGATGTTTTTCGGTTAGTTTATCGACGCGCTTTTATCAAAAGTTATTGTTGTTAATTAACTAGCTGCGCCCCGCGGTTTCACCCGCGGTAGTTTCGATCCCGTGGGAATATCGGGATAAAAAGTATCCTATGTATTAATCCCGGTTATAAACTTTAAGTGTGCCAAATTTCACCCAAATCCGTTCAGTAGTTTTTGCGTGAAAGAGTAACAAACATCCATCCATCCTCACAAACTTTCGCATTTATAATAATTACTAGCTGCGCCCCGCGGTTTCACCCGCGTAAGTTTTGATCCCGTGGGAATATCGGAATAAAAAGTATCCTATGTGTTATTCTGATGTATATACTATATTACTGGAAAGTTTCATCAAAATCCGTTCAGTAGTTTTTGCGTGAAAGAGTAACAAACATCCATCCATCCATCCTCACAAACTTTCGCATTTATAATATTAGTAGGATAGTAGGATATTAGTAGGATTTTTAGTAGGATTAGTAGGAAGTAGGATAGGATTATTTATTTTATTCACTGTATGTGAAGTCATGTAATGATGAATCAGCCCGTCAAGAAAATGATTTATTTGATATTTTTAAGTATAATTTTACAACAACAAATCAAAAGAAATAATTAATTTGCTTATTGGAATTAACAGTATGCTTATTGCAGGTTTTGAGTAAGTATAAGTAACGCATCAAGAGACTAAATGCCTACAACCATCACGTTTAAACTTCACTGCAAGAACGAAACACCATAATAAGCCAGGAAGCCCATGAAACTTAAGAAGCACGCCACCTGATCCCTTTCACTGACCATCTAAACTTCTGAGCACCAATCACTTTGCGAAACGGTTCAACTTTAAACAAATGCTTACGTTTTAATGTTATGTAGGTTTAGTTCGGCATGTTCTGAGGTTCTTGATATTGATCTTAGGTCCCAGTATAATATAGATTTATCTTCTTCTTTACAGTTATTGAGTTGAACTGTGATCTTTAAATAGCAAAAATTACGTATTGAGCTAACATCAAATATTTCAAGAACGGTGAAGATTTACCAACAAACTCGTAAAAATGATAATGAAGCATTTTTTGTACACACCTTTCGTGGCATGCAGTTGTTATAAGTTAATCATATGATAGTAATAAGCCAAAAGTAGTCCACTGGTGGACATGATATTATGCTATACAGAACCAAAATTGCCATCTTTGTGACTTTTCTTAACACGTCGAAAATACATCAAAAGACAGGAATCGACGTAAGAACTCCTCAGTCACGTTAACCGCGGATCTCAAAAGTTTTGTTCTGCCGTTTTTTGTGAGGTCTTGTGTTTATTTTGGAGAGGACGGTATTACGGTATTTTCTTTGTAAGGCTCTTAACTCAAAGCGACTCTTCACGTCGAATGCCTGTGCTGGGCGCTTCTTGAACCTTCCACACGTGTAGGTACATCTCACTTTTAAAATTGTTTAAGGATGTTTTTGTAGTAAATAGAACTAAAAATATTTTATTGAGGTACTTATTAAGGAGTAACACTTTAAATAGAAACTCATTTCATAATTTAAAAAAGTAAAAATAATATTTAGCTCGTAAAAGGGGGCGATTTATATTGATAGGAACAGATT
Organism: Globia sparganii; assembly: GCA_949316385.1. Classification (NCBI taxonomy): domain Eukaryota; kingdom Metazoa; phylum Arthropoda; class Insecta; order Lepidoptera; family Noctuidae; genus Globia; species Globia sparganii. The sequence continues at coordinate 762,250 of OX438659.1, forward strand.
TATGTTCCAATGGAACCATAATCTGCTGACATAGCAATAATAAAAGTTTCGTTTTGAACGTCATAGAACACAACTTGTAAGCTAATGACGTTATTCTGCAAATAACAAAAAACTCAATATATATGAACTATCCCCTGCACGTCCTCTCTCTCGCCCTCCGATTACAATTTCATACAGGGCCCGTTTTTCTGGGCGTACAACAATAAATCAACAATTCGATTATCATAATCTTTTACAGCGAACAGGAATCATCTCCATCACTCCAGAACGACTTTATTTCGATGTACCCGGGTGACTTTGGAGTATTAATAAGACAAACTGTAGAGCACAGTTAGGATAGTGCTGTAGTAGTAGCTATAAGCTTAAACAAGCTTAGCTACGTTAAGCTATAACATTAAATAAAAACATACAAAGAAGAAGTTGCCATAAATATTCCCACACATGGCAGGCCTCCTTTCTTCGGGAGGGAGAGGTCTCTTTGACTGCAGGTAAAACTGCCAAAAGTGGTTGCTGAATTGCAGTAAACGGGCAACCAAAAAAGAAACACAGGTATTTAAATAAAGCGCATATTGTTGTGATTGGTAAGCAGACACTTCATAAATAAAGCCTTACCTATGAATAACCAACGCAATTTCAACCAATAAAAATTGTATCACCCGATTTTGTAATTTTGTAATTGGTTTTTTTGACCTGCCTCCCACTATAGAAGCAATTTTAAAGACATATAAAATTTACGTCAAAATAAATTGAAAAATGAGAGCGACGCTTGCTCATAGAGGTTATTGTTTTATTTCTTTATTATAGTAAATTTATAATAATTTAAAAAATATTGATATAATTCCAACCTAGTGAAGTTGGACTTCCTCGACGGATCGGTAGCAGGGTTGTTGCAGTGCTGTTTCGCAAACCATGCTCTACTTCCCTCTGTATCCCAAAACTTGCTGTCAAAGTGACCTCTGCGCTGCCACCGACGACGCCGTGGAAGTGGTGAAGTTTTGGGCTAACAAGATTTGAGAAAGTCGTGCCAGCAACACGAAGAAGAAGAAGATTGATGTTAGTCTACTTGTAGATGTAGTTTTTGCGAGAAAGATATATAGTTGCTAAAAGGTTCTTGCTTACTCCTACTAGTTCGCGTAAGTTATCTATGAATAACTTCATACTCAAACCCACGAAAATCGGAACAGATATTATTGGTGCAAAGAGCCATTTGTTCAGACTCGAGGCTGCCAATAAAAGCGTTATCGGATATCATTGCAAGTACAATGATAGAGATAAGGCTTCTGCCGCCGCCCGCACCGCCGCCGCCGGCGCACACTTAACAACTCATATGTCTATTACCGTAAATCAGAAAAATGTTAGAATTGGTGATACGCACTATGGGAGGTTCTCACTTGGTGGAATAACTGCTTGTAGAAGTTTTGACAATTGCGGGTATTTTCGTAATTCCTGAAAGAAATAAGGAACATATTGCGTGAAGCGTCGGTTTTAATTATGACCTTATGTTCAGAAAACTTGTAAAAACTAGTTTCTTATGAACTTAGTTATTAGTTTCTGAGTAAAATGATTTTCAGCGAATACACGTAACGTAACATAACACCGCGCCTTGTTCCCCGGACGGGTTGGGCAGATGCGTGCCTATAGGCCAGTTGTGTTTAAGTTCCATGTGATTTCAGCGTATAAGGATAATTAATTAAATGTACTGGACAAACTCAGCTCAAGACAATAGCTTATTATGTCCAAATATTACCTAAATGAGCTTCCTCTGTATCCTTAACTAGCCAGCAACGGAAGTGGAGCCCCATGTTACCTACACTAATTGATTCCACGTGGCGGAGAGGGTGTTACTGCCCTTTTCATTTACCCTATTACAGCCGACGCCTCGCGCCTGTCGGTCGCAAGTACTTAATAAATCCTTCACTGACAACCGCGGACTGGGTCAGCAGACAGGTGTGAAGAATAGGAGATGTATTGCGGAAGTATTATTGTTAAATTATAAAACCTGGAGTTCGGACACCGTTTTATCAGTTTTAAAACTGATGTGTAGTTTTGTAAGCATAGAGAAAAGGAGTTGATTTTGTCTTTAAAAAAACCCAGTGTCATTTTCAAAAGAAGCAAACTAAAACAAAAGAAGCAAAATAGAAAATAAAGCTACCGATATATTTATTATAAATATGGTGTGTATAATAAAGAGTATTTTATTTACCAAGATGTAGGTACTGTAGAGATTCTTAACCTGCATTACCGAAATTATGAATACGCGTTATTTCGGAACATCTTAATTGGCAAATAGATCCTAATATCAAGAAGTCCAGTATGTATTTATGACTCAATTTTGCCGTTTTAGTACCTAGCCTAAGCCTCCAAAGACCAATATAGCCTTTATGTAGTGCTATTAGAAAAATAAAATTGTTTAATAAAGGTATCCTGATAATTTATTAAAACCAATCTTGATAAAGTGATATTAATAGGTATCTACAGAACAAGGTTTGAATAAGCTCAAGCTCATATTTATATTGAAACTATTGGGTAAAACGTTTTTGACGTAAAACAGTAGCGTTGCGCCTTTTCAGTGCGTAGATGAGAAAATATCAGAGAAACACAGAATTAAGACCATTCTGTTCCCGGGGGAGTCACCAACAAGTCGACGCGGCCGGTTTATAGCAAGTTCTTAGACCAGCACTGATAAGGAGATCGCTCAAGAAAGGTGTATTCTTTGATGAAACGTCACAAAATGTGACGAGAAGTTTTAGTCTCTGAAGGCTTTATTGTATGGTCAGTGATCAATTTTTGTTTGTACCAGACGAGAAGAACGGGTTCTTTAAATTGGTCATTTATACTCTTTATAATACCAAATAAAAATTTCATTTAAAATAGAAAACGCACAAAAACTTCTATGGGCATGTCTAAATTAAGAAACTGCAGTGCAATTCTGTAACCATCTCACTGTGAAAACTTAGGTGAAGTGAGCGTGGAGTGAGCTGTCAGTGTCATCTTGATGCTAGGGATTGATACTCTTGACAGCTCACTCTAAGCTCACTTCACCTAACTTTTTACGGTGAGATTTTTACAGAATCGATCGGCTGTTCCTAACTGTGCTATTGTACAGTCAAATCGGCATCCACACTACTTATTTAAATAAAAAATGATTTCTAAGTTATCTCAACATACACCTTATGTTAGAAACAATTCGTGCGAGTACCAGGCGCTCATAGATTTACAAGAGTTCTCCCAAGGGGCTCACCAACTAGTCGACGCAATGGTTTATGACGTCACACAATGTTGAGGGTAACTTAGATAGCGGTGTCCAGTGGACTTTCTTCATAATTATCGGGTTTTAAGATGATTGAAGAGAAGAAATATAGTCGAAACACCTGCACATCAGTGGTAACAATTTGACGTTGACTGCGCCTTTAAGACGGTTTTCGTAATAAAAAGTATTAACACATGATGTGTGGTTAATTGCATAGGGGCATTAATTCTTTAATTAGTTCTCTCTAACAACTAATAGATCTGTTTAGAAATATGTGGATAACGTTGTGAATCGTGTATTTGTTACCGCCATAATTAAGTTCTAACCTAATTTTTACTTATTATTACACTGCTGTTTGTTGTCCCTAAATAAATAAGTAATTTTATGTGAGTCATCACTGACCACTGCTTCACTTAAAATCGTGTTATACTAGAAGCGCCTACGTCACATTTTTGTCCCACCCGCAAGTTTTATCGCCTCTAACTTTTTATTTTGATCGAAGAAACTTTTTGACATTTACTTATTTTATGTAGTGAACTAATTTAAAATGATTTCAATTTTATATCAATAATATTTTATGAAAAAAGAACTGCCGCTGGGCCATTTTTATCCCGTCGTTGTTTTAAAAAGAATAATTCTACATGTACGGTCTGCGCTCCAGGGAATTGAGGGGGTGGAGGGGTTCCAAAATATTTCTTTATCTTAAAAAAGATGATAATAGACCAAATAAGTTTTTAGGTGACTGGGTTGTTGAAGAAATTGACGGACCCTTACATCAATAAGGGCAGAAATGTTTTTGTAACAACTTTTTCACTTTACTTTCATAAGTATCGTGGTACAGTCGATAGAGCTCAGATAAGTAACTGTTTTCGTGAAGACCGCAAAACAGGAATTATATGTAGTAACAACCGCAAAATTTATTACTATTTTATAACTAGCAGAAAAAGAAGCATTCCTGTAGCAATTGCGGAATAAATACTTATACAAGAGAGACAAAAAAGGTACAAGGTAAAAGTCATGTCAACATGCTCAAATAATAAATCATCTGTGAAGCACCTGTGCAAATAAAACTGTCTGCAATAAATGCACTTCTAAAGAATATTATACAGGGTGGAATTGAAGTCATGGGCATTATTTTAACCTAAGGCACTACTCACGATACTGATGGCATTAGGGCTATTAATACGCAAATCAAAAATATTATTAATGCAAGTAAGGAAAACCTTAAAAATGTAGTAAGTCAAATTGCACAAGGCTTAAGATAGAAAGGTTAAAGTTCAAGTAAACGGCATAAACTCATTAGGGTCTGAAATGACAATGGGCGTTCCTCAAGGTTCGATATTGGGTCCATTCCTCTTTTTAGTTTATATTAACGATTTACCCCAATTACTTCAAAATCAACCAAAGATGGTGTTATTTGCAGATGATACATCATTGATCTTTAAAATAGACCGACGGTCACAAAATCTTGACGACGTGAATAACTCTATTCTTCAGGTCCAAGATTGGTTTATGGTAAATAATTTAGTACTTAATGAAAAAAAAACCAAATGCATTAAATTTAAATTGCCTAATGTTAGAAGCAGCGAATGTGACATCATATTGAATGGCCAAAAACTAGAGTTTATTGATCAGACAGTTTTCCTAGGAATCACGCTAGACGAAATTACAATGGGGGCCTCATATAACATCTATTGCGGGGCGGCTAAGCTCGGCCGCTTATGAGGTTAGAAAGATAAGACAGTTAACAGATGTAGAAACCGCGCGTTTGGTCTATTTTAGTTACTTCCACAGTATTATGTCATATGGCATTTTACTGTGGGGTCGGGCTGCTGATATTGAGTCCATTTTTATTTTGCAAAAGAGAGCTGTCAGAGCCATTTACAATCTACGTCGTCGTGAATCTCTTAGGGAACTATTTAAAAAGGTTAATATTATGACGGTACCTTGCCAATACATTTATGAAAATATTATGTATGTAAGAAAAAATCAACATCTTTTTAATAAAATAAGTGATAGACATAATTTTAATACTAGAAATAAAGATAAATTAGATCAACCTTTTTTTAGATTATCTAAAGTGCAAACATCTTTTATGGGGTACTGTGTTAAATGCTACAACAAAATACCTTTTGATATATTACAATTAAATGAAAGAAAATTTAAAACTCATATAAAAAGTACACTTTGTAAACAAGGATATTACAAATTGGAGGATTATATTCAAGATAACAATGTTTGGAAACATGCTGGTCCTGCTCCATAGGACAATCTAGAGTCTAGACAAAATCAAACTGGTTGCTAATTTAATTTATACATACGCATTTTTTTTTTTTACATTGTTTTTTACATTCTTTGACAAATGTAACTCACACTTTTTAAAATACTAGTAAAATTTTTCAATCTTTGTAAATATGTGGACACCATGTATCTATCACATAATTGATTTACCAGTCTGTTATATTTTTAATTCTTTTACCATTTTTGGTAGACTAAATTTTATTTTAGGTGCATCGTCTTCACATATAATTATATAAACAATGTATACAAAAACTTGTAAAACATTTTAAAAGAGTAACGGTGGAGTTTCTTGCCCATTCTTCTCCACACGAAAACTACATTTTGGAATGGGCGACTAGAATCAATTCTATTTTTTCATTTTAAATTTTGACGTTCAAAAGTGCCTTTTGAGTGCCTATTTGAAATAAATTATTTGACTTTGACTTTGACTTTGCTTATTAGTGTAAATAAACACTTACAGTAATTAAAACAAAATATTTCGTTAACGCCAATAAATGTTGAAGTATCAAAATCTTAAAGCGCAGTACAGCGCAAAGAAATGTAAACAAACATCACCTGCGCGCGCGCGGGTTTTTCCTTACAAGTAATAATAACAATGGGCTACAAGACATGCCGTCCGGCGGGATTCCCTGAACTCTCTCCGTCCCGCTCCCTCACTCGCAAAAATACGAATATCACCCCCGCGCGGGGTCTGCTTGCCTCCGAAACACGAACCCGGAACCAGTGTCATAACGACTGCGCAGGTGCATTGACGCGTAATTGATTTATTGATCCCGTGACGTAATCGCCGTACTCGCCGCTCGCGTCATACGGTGCTTGGATTGCAGTGTATTAAGTGTTAGTGTAGTAATTGTGTGTTGTGTGTGTGTTTGTGTACACGATGCCTCGACCGCGTAATGTGCAGGCTAGGTACACCAACCAACAATACCCACAAAGGGTTGTAATTTGCTATCGCACAAGAAATTTAGTATGAACTCGTGAAATGTTCCATCGCCGCCGACCCTATTCCTTCACGGGGTCTCATTCCACCAGAACCACTCAGAACCTGTTGGATTTTTCGTCTTTTCACGTGCCAGCACATGCACAAGCTCGTGGAAGAGCACCCGTTTACCCTCTGTCACTTTACCGACAAATAAGGTTTTTTCAAAACAATCCACAAGCTAGGTACGTAAATGTTTTTTTTTAATGTATGTTAGTTGACGTAGTTTTGACCGTCCTAAGCCGGCAAAGTACGAAGGGAAAGTTGGTATTTATTATGAATCAATTCATTGGCAACTTACGAATGTCACGTGAGTCGGGCGGGGTCAAAGAATTCACGCCCAATGACGCGTACGGCGTAGTGTACCTACGCATTTGCTATCGAGAAGCGCTAAGTATTTGATACTTTGTATGACTTACTACATTTTAAGGTTTTCCTTACTTGCATTAATAATATTTTTGATTTGCGTAATAGTAACCCTAATGCAATTAGTATCATGAGTAGTGCCTTAGGTTAAAATAATGCCCATGACTTCAATTGCACCCTGTATATGCGTTATTTGCTCTTCAAACAATATTATCTAGTTTATAGAATTCAATTATTTATTACAATAATTACAATTAAGTACTATGTAAGTTGTGATGATTTTGTTACTAAACTAAAAACTATTTCAATTATCATTCCTAAGTTGTCACGTGTTTGTTTTTCAAGTAAGAAGAATTTGATTTAATTCGATTAATAAACGTGTTACAAATATCCTTCGTACCTTATAGCAATGATTATTATAATGAATAGACTGGGACAAAATTGTCACGACGGCGGTTTAAGGGGTCTTAATCTACGGCGCTTCTAGTGATAATTATTAAATCTTAATCCACTTCAGAACCAGCCCACAATTGTTTTCCATCAATAACAAAAATATCACACAAACCACAGAACAATTAATACAACTGACCTTGTCCCTTGTCCTTATGCCTTTGTGTGTAGTCTAGACTGTGTCAGACTGTGTTCAACACAGTCTAAACTAGTCACAGACACGGTTGCGTGTTTGTGTTGCCGATAGTACCTTCGTTCGCCAATTTATTATTGACTGCCTCAAGCAAAGAAAATAAGCTCGTGAAGTTAAGTCTTGACAAGTATTACATAAGTGACTTTGTGACTACCTACATAATAGGCATTTGTTTTCGAGACTTTGAATACTTTTGTATTTTATTTGTGTTTGGTTGGCTTACAGCTATCAAATACAGAAGTAGTAGTGAGGTAATTGACGACAAGGCTCCACAGTTCGCAATAGAGTATTGTTGTACACATTGTGTTGTTCAAATTGACTAACTATTCACTAACCATAACACTAAATATAATATTAACTTACTTAACTAATAAACTAAGTACAGACGCCAGCATATAAAGCTACTACAATCTGTCAAATTTCTTTAATAGATTTTCAACTTTGTCGCTAAAGCATAAAATTCAAAGTTGATTGGGAAAATTTAACAGTTTCGGGTAGCTTGATTTGCTGGCGTCTGTAGCTTAAGGCAGATACATGCGCAGCCGCTGTTAGAGTGAATGAGAAACAATATTATACTGTTTAGATGAAACAGCTGCTTGCAAACAAATTGTACTGTTAGCTTGACATGTAAGTTCGTGGATGTGTACGTTGAAGGCTTTTGAGAACGACTGTGGTCTGATCTACACGGGGTACCATTCATAGGCTAATTAACTAAAGGTATGATTTGATTGACGTTCATAACTTATTAAAAAACTCGAATTATAAATGTACATACAAATTAAATTATAGTTTTGAGGCCTAGTTACATAGTTAACAGAAGTCAAAAATAAAACAGTGTGCCTACGCGCATAATGCTACCCTAGACGTCAAGGTCCATGCATTCAGGGTTTTAATGACTAAGTAAGAAAACTGACTTTAGTATGTTTTTAGGGTTTCGTACCTCAAAAGGAAAAAACGGAACCCGTATAAGATCACTGCTTTGTCAGTCCGACTGTCTGCCAACACCCTTTTTTTCAGGACAGCGTGGAGGTACCAAGTTGAAATTAATATCAAATACTCTACGTATTACGGTCACTTAGGTTTAAAAAAAAATCAAGATTCTAAGTCAACGCAATGAAAAAATGCGGCCATTTAAGTGACATATTTTAATACCAAATTCCAAATAAATCAAAACCTACATATAGGGTATACTTCCCGCTGACCTAGAACCATAAGAAGGTAAGAAACCAAAGAGGCAATTCTCGTAATTTTAAGAACGTTTACAGTCTGATTTCAGTACCTCTAAAAAACCCCTACATTTTTGACAGGTTTTTGACGCTGATTGTCACTGAGATGAGATTGGGACTAGATTTTGAATGTTTTTAACTATGGTAACTGGCCTTCTGATCTCATTCATCATTCATTTGTAGTTTTATCACATTTTTTTTGCGATTATAAACTTACACTCACAGTTGGAGAACTGACCGTGACGTATATCGATCTATGGGAGAATATTTTTTCAACTAAAAAGTTAAGTTTGTTCTTGGGATTAATTGATAAGGGGATTATTAATTTAATTTATTGATTAATTAATTACTTTATAGGGGCCCGTGGCTAAATGATAACAGCCACACAGGTCGATCGATCAGGTTAAGCTACGCTTGCCGCGGTTGGTCTGTGGATTGGTGACCATCTTTACATATCGAGACCCCTCCGTGCCTCGGAAAGCACGTTAAGCAGTTGGTCCCGGCTGTCATTCATGGATCTTTGACAGTCGTTACGGGTAGTCAGAAGCTCGAAAGTCTGACAACCAGTCTTACCAAGGGGTATCGTATTACCCAGTAACTAGGTTGTGGAGGTCAGATAGGCAGTCGTTCCATGTAAAATACTGGTATTCAGCTGCATCCGGTTAGACTGGAAGCCGACCCCAACATAGTTGGGAAAAGGCTAGGCAGATGATTTTTCTTGGGATTAATTGATCCCAACTACGAAAACTTTCATTGTGCGTGGTCCGACACGCACTTTTTTTTTATATACATAACATTATATACAGTTTAAGCTAGGAAAGGCCAACAACTTTTGTTATTCGAAAGATTTTTTTAATATAGAAACTTTCCATAGAGTGATGAAATACCTACTTTCATGGCTGAAACTAATATTGTCAACAATGCTTGTACTATTTTTTACAGATCTTGTAATTTGTTACCATAAAAGAACATTCACTAACACCAACCAAATAATTCAGCCTCAGGACATGTGCCTTAATTTGTGCAGAAAGATCACAATTTATCAATCAATGAAGGTAGTTACATATCCTGAAGTTTGTTCTCGCCCACACAATATTTTTATTTCTCAAAGATAGTACCTACTATTTAACAGACTTCAAAAAAAGGAGGAGGGTCTCAACACCGATGTTATTTTTTGTTTTAGTTCAAGTGTGTAATTTTTGGCAGTGAACTCTTGAGTATGAATTAAGTCAGTTCCAAGTTATTATTATACTAGCTGCGCCCCGCGGTTTCACCCGTGTAAGTTTTGATCCCGTGGGAATATTGGGATAAAAAGTATCCTATGTATTATTCTGATGTATAAACTACATTACTGTAAAGTTTCATCAAAATCCGTTCAGTAGTTTTTGCGTGAAAGAGTAACAAACATCCATCCATCCATCCTCACAAACTTTCCCATTTACAATATTAGTAGGATTAATAACTAGGAGCAACTTCTAGAAGCTCCTTGTATATGTACGCCAATAGCATTATAATTGTTAATAATGGAATGATACCCATAGTCACCCACAGATATGTTAAATTTAACAGGCCGACAAACAACATAACCTTATAAAAGAAATCACACAACTCTGCCAAACTCCCATCAAGAAGTTCGTCAGTCACAAACAAACACCAAAGAAACAGGCACATAATGAAATATGTATATTTGAGGAGACAATCAGCGTCTCCGTTATTTTTACGGGTATCGTCCCGAGCCAGATGTTACTTTGACAAAATTTACATACGACCCCCCCCCCCCCCCCCTCCTCTGCCCGTTCCATTCTGCCCTGTTCAGGAGTTCCCGCATCGCCCTTTGATCCCGTAGGAATCCGAACCCTCGGTACAAATATTAATACGATTTTGTTGTTGTTCTTATTATGTTAATACGTTTCGCTGGTTATGTAAGATGTCCGTCGTATTAAAGGGTCAATATATCGCTTGTTATGGGTTCAGATGATCGGTAGGTCAATACGTTTGTTTGTTTTGTATGTTTGCATTGTCGTAAATTAAAAAGAAATATTTTTTTTTATTATGCACAAATAAGACGCACGTCATAACGAATATAAAATACACACAGTTAACAAAGTAAACATAAAAAAACACACAAATAAAGAAATCATAACACAAACAAAGAAAAAAATATATTTTGAAATCTTTGTACAAAGTAATCATAAATAAATTAAAGCAATTCATTTCACCTCAGCAGATTCAGAACTATTTTTCTTTGTTCAATTTATTTTATACATCCTATTTTACACTTGATTCGCCCAACTTCTAAAGTTCTCGAATTTGAATGCCTATTATCAGGCAACCCTTTGCCCTAATGTCCAGCAGACACACGAAATCCGCCGAAATTCGTATGAACCCTAGGACAACCATTAGGCTCGACATTTAAGAACTAAATACGATCGCTCCGGTCCTTGAGGAGCGTTTACTTTGAATTTACTGAATCGTTACATAAGACGTATGTATATTTTGAACTCGGAAAGTTACACATGTAGGTACATTTACGTACACAAACATAAACTCACGTCTTCCTCACTACAGAACACCAACTGCTACGGTCCTTACATACTCCTTTTGCTTCATTTACGTTGTTAATAAGTATTTGTATTTTAAATTCACCTAATATAACACGTAATTTAAAATCAAATGTAACAATTTCCGGCAACATGTGATTTAACAAAGCAGAACAAAATAACTTTCGGATTGACAAGAGAAAATGTAGACAGTTGACCTTATACAATGTAACAGGCTTGTATTTAAAATAAGAATACCTTTGCTTTAAATTTGGTAACATTTACAGCTTTGATAGCAGCTAAGTAATCAATTTGTTACGAGTTATAACTTAACAGGTTTTTCACCGACGCGAATCAGAGTTTCAAATTGCAGTCAATCGGAAAACCTAATCGCTGTCCCGAACGCCACTTTATAAATCTCTATGAACATTTAAATTTCACATCTTTCAGTTATATTTCCCAGCTCGCAGGACTGTATAATGAGCGAACTTACCATTAGTTTCGAATCGTATGGCGAGAAGTCGATAATTACCTACCGATCAGAGGTCGATGATATGTGACGACGGAAAGTGGTGATATCTGGTTAATTAGTGGAAATCCAATTATACGAATAGTCCTGTTATTTTATTCAAATGAGAAAATTTAAAAAATATCTAGTTTTCAAATAAATTTTGTTAGGTACGCTAAATGATTCCATTTTTCGGTACGTTAAATGATACCATTTTTTGGTCTTATTTGTGACGATGATCGGGGTTGGATCAAAACTATTTTTAGCACTGTCATTATAAACAAACACAGCACAGATTTCCACTGCGCATAGCACCTTTTACCGTCAAGTTCAAGTTGTACCAGGAAACTATGAAGTGTACCGCATAAACTCATTTCTCAGTAGGTCCTCAACTCCTGAGGTTCGTGAGCGAGGCTGCCAACAGCTACAATAGCTACACTTACACTTATAAATCAAAAGTTTATGTTTGTTGTAGTTCTCATTAGTCTGAATTTACAAAAGGAATACGGATTTCAGATGCAATTGCCTGGTTGCTTTAAGCGTGTTTCACTTACTACCAAGATAAGCTCCAGATTTCAAGAAATACGTATTGTTTGCTTCAACATTCGTGGTATGCTTGAGCAGCTGTGGTCTAAAACTTGACACGTCCTACACCCGAAGACAGCCTCTAGGGGTCAAGACATAACACCCTGATAGATGAGTGATCATACAGACAAACTTTAGTCTCTTGTGTATGTGTGTGTGAATTTACGCATACCTCTAAAACCGAAACACATCAGATCTGATTAACAGTTAGTTTAGTTACTTTAAACTCATTTAAAAGCGTTGAATTTCGGTAGTCCATCATCTTGTTATGAAGCATAATCAGCCTATAATATTCCCACTGCTGAAATACAAGCCTCCTCTCTACGAGAGGGAGTGGGCCGTAATCCACCACGCGGGCACAGAGCGGGTTGGTAGATGTCACATGTCTGCATATTTTGTTTATTTTGGTTCTAGGATAATCCGGTTTCCTCAATGTTTTCCTCCAAGGTTTTGAGAGCAGTGGTGATGAAAGTATTTACACACAAAGTAAAGTGCCTGGCTAGGTTCGAACCCACGACCTACAACTTGTGAATCAGGGCCGTTACCAAGAGTTATTCCGGTGTGATCCCCTGGACCACCCTCCATTCCTCTGGATTCCCCGCTAGTTCTTCTTACCACTGCTCGCATTTCATAAGCGTATATCGACACCTCCATGTAATAACATCGTAACTCACTTTTTTCCAAAAATTGAGTTACAACGGCATGGTTATGTAAAAAAAAAATGCATTTTTTCTGTACTATCATTGTAATTCTATTCCCTTTCGTTTCTAAAATTTATGTAACTTAACACCTTGGAGTTACAATTATCTGACCACAAAAATAAATTAAACTACAAAAAAACTAAATTGTAACTCAGATGTTCTCTGATGTTTGTCCTCGTAACTTATATGTCATTTCACTGTTTTGTTTTTCACATAAGTCATGAAAACCCATGAAAACAATTTTTCTTTTACAACTTTACCATACCTATTTATAGTCCGCCTAAACTATATTAAATAGAGCCAGCTTCAAAAATTGTACGGGGTGTTTTGAGTTTGCTATAATTTTTCAAACTTTAAAATCGCTCTCCTGTAAAATCACAAAAAGTGAGTTACGATGTTATTGCATGGAGGTGTCGATATTATAAATAACGTCCAATGTTTAAGGATAGCCCTTCAATGAGCATTACCTTCTCTCGAGGAGGACAGTGATACAAATATTGATAAAAGCCGTTTGGTAAACGTGGGCGCGTCAGACCGTCGCGAGCGCAGCAGCCAGCTCATTACGTGACTGCACTGCTGACAGGCCGGGACACACTGACAACAATAACAACCAACTTGATGAAACATTACATGTATCATCAAGTATACCTGGCGACAGCGATGCGAATGAATTTTCCAAGCCATATTTTAGTTTGTGAATAGTTTTAGTTAAGTTAGGATATAATTTTGTTATTTTTATTAACTAACTAAGCTTACCATGGGGAACTTCTTATCGCCTCAGAATCAGTATGAACTAAAAAAAATTTTATATTAATAATTTTTTTTTCGTGATGTTTTCCCATGTTTTAGTTATTCTGGTATTCGGGGCGGAGACAAATCAAAGATCATAAAAATTGGTCCAGCCGTTCTTGAGTTATAAATGATGTAACTAGCCCGAACGTTTTATTTATATAGATTTATTATATTGTTATTTACTTACATATAGGTATTATATTAAACACTTGATAATCAAGTAACTTTACGGCTGGTTGAGTAATTCTACAGATTTAACACCAGGCGTTTGCCTGAAAATCATAACTTGAAAAACTGTGAGGGGGAAAGTTTAGTAGACTTATAATACATCTACAACGCCGTATTACAAAAGAGACGTTATGAAAATAAGTTTGGGTAAATCTGAAAGTATTATATAGTATTTGTATCAGTTAAATTAGTAAGTAGGATAAAACAATATAATCAAAAATTTTATGGTTGCTAATGACGCCAATGGCAACCATAAATAAACATGCTGGCAGGGACATCGCCGTGCAAACTGAGACCATGAATTCAGCAATTGATTCTAGACCTAGCGTAGAAGTTTTCGTCAGATACCAAAAAAAAGCGCAGAGGGGCATGAAAAAAGCGCAGGGGGCATGAAAAAAGCATCATGGAAAAGTGTAATCCCTACACGGTCAAAATGAATGGCAAAGATATTTTTTTTAAGAACACGTGTTCTATATGGTCAGCAACGATTTGATTGTCAACTCCTCTAAGACGGTGATACCCGCTTTGTACCAAGTCGACTGTTGCCTTTAAGCAACTTGCTTGCTTTACCCCGGAGCTGTACTACCCACACGCAGTGTAAGGACTTGTGACGTCACAGAATGCCTCTCAAAGCGCAGTCTCGAACGCGCGCCCGAACCACGAAAATTAACGCTTAGCACCTGCTACTAATAACTACTACTACATGTACCCGCGACATCGCTCCAATTAACTTAATTGCATATATTATTAGGTGCGAAACGAGACCGGCGTCATAAATGCCGCGTTCTGGTTGCCAGAATTATTTCATGCGATTTGATGGGATATTTCAACGCCGCAACATGGCCGTGTTAATTTGTGTAATGTTAATTTGGCTTTGTTTTTTCGAGAAATTGAATTTTTTACAGCTCGACCCCTCAGTTCAAAACCACTTTATTTAAAATAGACACAAATAAAAGCTATTTTCGATATCAACATTTCTGTAAGCTAAGTCACACGTTAACCAACGCTATTGGTTTGAACTCTAACAAGATGACTGACACCATAATACACTAAAATGCTGGGACAGTTTCGATCTCAGCTCGTATCAAACATGAATCTTTCTTTTTCTATAGTAGTTTACACTCAATTTGTCTTCATCACAGTCATTACATTGTAACCAATACCCCTTACTATCAAAACAAAGTAGGTACCACAAAAGTATCTTAAAAGCCTTTAAACACACTAACCGATCCATCTTGCAAGCGCAGTGTTAGCACAATACGTTTACTCAAACGTGGGGATGAGACTGCTCCATCCATCATGCGGGCGATGCATTGACGGCGTGATAAATCTTCCGGTGTGAGCCAGCGATGTATGGCGCGCTCTGCGGGGATATCGCCTGGACGTGCGGACGTGGCTTCGGATTTCGGAGTTCTGCTTAATGTGATGGAATCTTATTGGACTCCTGTTATTGTTGGAGGCGATCATGTGGAAGACTTTGTGTCGAGTTTTTATAACAATGTTGTGGGCTGGGTTCCCAACCTCGCTTTCTACAATTTTAAATTAGTGACTAATACATTGAGGTAAGAAAGAGTGTTAGGTTTTCAGTCTGCTGCCGACAAATTAATTATTTAACCTTAACAAATATTCAGAGGAAACGTATGGGGTAAATGTTTGCCCAGCACTGGGACAACGCAGGTTTATTAAAGAAAAACTGATGTTCAGAATCAGAACATTCTTGTTGCATAGACAACGGTCAGGCGTGATAATAGTAAATGATGTCAATTGACTACTGTGGTGCGCAGAATTGTTTTCTGTATGGCCCCAATTATTTACAATAAATTACCAAGTGGTAGGAAAGGTTTAAGAGTAGAAAATGTAAATGTTTAAGAGCCTACACTACCTCAGCTAAAATTCACTCTTTATCTCGCTCGCACGATACTGCTCGCGGACTGAGTGAGAGCGAGACAGAGTGCGGTGCTAGGCGGCAGACAGCGCCAATAATTTAGGTATTTGCTTTTTACGGTGAAAATAATGGTAATTAAAAAAATAAATAACAGAAGACCTGCTTTATAGTTAGTTCGGTTAGTATACAAAGTTTCAAGATCTAATTTTGAAGTATTTTTTTAACTAACTTTGGATTTTTTTTTATAACGAGAAAATTTGATGAAATCGTGTTTTCGTCTAACATAAGACCTAACATTAATCCTCAACTCACTGCTGTTCCCTACATTTTGACGAGATAGACGAAGATAAATGTAGGGAACAGCTGATTTTTTTTCGCGATTTCAGGTTTGGTCCCATAGTAAAAGTTGTTCATAATGATGAGTACAATGACCTCTTAAGAGCTGGTGTTTTACAAATAACCCTGTATATTTTTCCTTCGTTAGTATTAAGAGTTTATCAAGATCATCAATCTGTTGACGATGTGTATTACGTTTGCCAAAAGTGTTGCTTATTATTTTCAAATAATAATTGACTATACAGGGTTAAATTAAATTAGCTAGCGAAACTCCGCAGACGTGATGGGTATCGATATCTAATCTAAACACGACTAACTAAAAGTAAATTATGATTTTTATATACAAAGAAAACTGTTTTTTTGTTTACGTATATTTCAAGTGACTACACTACCTGTGGTTGATGACCCAAAAAAACTCGTCAAATTAATTTACACACATCAAAAGTGTCTAGGGATCAAGCATTTTTATGCGGATTTCTTGAGATTGAGATGTGGCTTTGTAATAAATTTATGATTTTATAAATTTATATGGATCCTTTTTGGTGCATTTCATAATTTGAATCAGGAACTGTGAATCAAATTCGAGTAAAAGATGAAAATCAGCTGTCAATATTTTCCCTATAAAAACATACAACGCATTGAAGACATTATTAGTGCTACTGTTTCCCTACTACTGATTAAAACCAACGTTATTATGGAGCGGCGACGTCATTTAAGCAGGGAAGAAATGCTCAGAGCCGTGGGAATGATAGAAGCTGGTTCCCGGCAACGTACTGTGGCTTTAGCTCTGAATACAAGTCAGAGTGTTATCAGTCGACTTTGGACACGTTACCGAAGCACTGGTACCGTGGCTGAGCGCCATGGAGGACGGTATCGCTGCACCACACGGAGACAAGACCGATACATTCAAATCTTAACTCGAAGAGCTCCAACAATAACCGCCATGATGTTAGCCGTGAGGCTTCATCACTCTTCAGGGAACTTAATTAGCGACCAAACAGTCAGAAACCGCTTGCATGAAGTGAACCTTCATTCCCGAAGACCGCTACGGGTACCACCTATAGCAATGCACAATCGTAGGATTCGATATCAATGGGCTCTTGAACACAGAAATTGGGCAGAAGAACAATGGCGTTTCGTGTGCTTTTCTGATGAGTCTCGTTTTGGTATGAGACCGGATACAAGACGTATACGACACTGGAGAACCCCTGGACGCCAACAGCGATTAAAATCCTGCCAGGAAGTCCATCCTTATAGTGGTGGAACCATCATGGTATGGGCGGGTATTTGGATCGGCGGAAGAACTGAGTTGATTTGGATCAGAGGCAACCTCAACGCTCAAATTTATGCTGAGACGATTGTATCAGACGTCATCGTTCCTCTACAAGTGCAAATCGGTCCCTTATTTCAGTTAATGCATGATAATGCACGACCGCACACCGCAAGAGTTGTAAGACAGACTCTCGCCGCAGCTAACATCAATGTCCTGCCCTGGCCTGCTCAGTCGCCAGACTTGAACCCGATTGAGCATGCATGGGATATGCTACAGAGAAGAGCTCTGCCGAATATGGAGGGTATCCAGTCGCAAGAAGACCTTTTTTTGTTGTTGCAACGAACATGGGCGGCCATTCCACAGCGTGATTTGGATGAACTCATTTTGAGTATGCCAAACCGATGTTCTTGTGTTGTTAGTGTTCGCGGTAGAAGCACGGATTATTAATTGTTTAAGTTACCCAATAAAATTTTAGAGAAAACTGTTATTTCAGTCTTTTTTTCGAACTTTTGTGTTAGTGGTTCAAATGTCAAAAATCCCTTTATTAGGAAAATGGCAAATTTCTTTATTAATGCAAAGGTGACTTGGTTTATCGTTACTGTGACAAACGAAAACACTTTATTTGATGAATCCTTAAAGAAAATTTTAATTAATATCAATCAGGAGAAAAGTTATTGCAAAAATATATGTTGATCCCTAGACACTTTTGATGTGTGTATTTTTATTTGATCATGTTCCGATATCGATACCTATCACGTCTGCGGAGTTTCGCTAGCTAATTCAATTTGACCCTGTATATACATCATTCAGATCAGTGTGTTCAATACGTACATGTAGATACTAAATAAATATCAATATTTCTGTGAACACTGTGATCCCTTTCAAAATAAAGGACAAAAATATTCAAAACTTAATTTTCGTGTTGAATAATTTATAGATTGCTTTTAAATTTACTTTCAAATCTGACCATCAAACGGATAGCTCTTTGTTTACTAGTCACACAATCAGCCAAAACAAACAAAAAAATCACTCATATCTAGATACGTACGTATAGTCTGTTAAAAAAAAATCAGGTAAAGTGTAAACAAACCTTACTCGGATAATACATTCATGTGTTACAACTTACTAGATGGTTTCAAGTTCATATCTCACCACTTTTTCCAAAAATTAGCATTTCAATAAATTAACGCAAAATTTAAGTTCCACCCCATGAGGTCTCGCATCAATGGCTTTAAAATAAGAATTTCTAGTTTTGTTTTCCAATAATCAAATCTAAGCATGCAATCTGTAAGTGGCACCACAAATTAGTAACCACAGGTACGTTTTCTGATCTGTTTGTTTACATTTTCATCAGACACTTTTGAAACAGACTATAAGCGTGATTATTTCTTTTATTTTTCAATTTCATGCAAATCGTGTTTTATTTATCAAAGGATAATCCGTTCAGATATTCCCGCACAAATTGTTATCGATCCCGTCTGCGCCCTGAGAACTCTTGAATAAACCTGCATACTTGATGAGGACTTTAATAACGAAACGAACGATGCAACTGACTCTTGTGTCAAACAATAATAAAATCATAGTACTGTGCTAGAAACTTACCTACAGACCACTCGCAAAAGGCCGTGACTTCTATAAACAATTTAAGTGTTTGGTACTGTAATAGGTAAGTTTCTTGCAGCTATACGACGACCCTGATTGAATAATGTATGGTGGGGTGTACCCACCACAAATTAGATGGCAAAATGAAATAAACAGTCAGGTCTATGATCTGTTCCAAAAGTATCTGATGAAAATCATAAAACGTATCTTTGGATCCTAATTTGTGGTGCCAATTACTAATTGAATGCTTTAATTTGATTATTTTTTGTACATGACGTATTTATAATAATAATAACCTTAAATCCTTTATCAAACAAATCCTTAAATCCCTTATTAAACAAATCCTTATTCCCTGGGACTGAAGGGTTCATGACAGCAATTCAAGACTAATTTATTGAAACCCGTAACTACCAAAAGCACATCATGCGAGTCCCTCTTTCAACGGATATTTGCAGGCGATGTCATAGTTCTTCTGAAAATATTCAACATAATATCACTGGAGCATGTAAAGCAATAGTTCAAACTGACTATAAACACAAGCACAATCAAATAGGCTAACATAATACATCAAAAACTTGCCACAAAATATAAATTCAAATTCAAATTCATTTATTTGCTAATATGGGTAATTACATAAAGTTGTTAAAATAAAAACAAATAGAGCATATTACCAATTCGTAATCAATTTATATTTTAATAGCGACCCGCCCCGGCTTCGCACGGGTGCAATGCTGATACTAAATACACTACATATAAACCTTCCTCTTCAATCACTCTATCTATAAAAAAAAACCGCATCAAAAACCGTTGCGTAGTTTTAAAGATTTAAGCATTCAAAGGGACAGAGAACGCGACTTTGTTTTATAATATGTAGTGATGGCAAGTTTAAGCGCCCGATTATACGATCACTGGTGATTATGGTATTTGATGATTAATTATTATTAATATTATTATCTATTATTATATTATTATTATTATAATTAAAAAACTTAACAAATAAATTACCGTGTAGCAAGTAAAGAAAGGCGGCGAAGAACATTATCATTGTGGGTTAAAAATCCTTTTACTAAAACTACAGTCAGCTCAGTTGCGTTGCGTGCGTGCATAAGATTAATTTCCTTTATCTGCACTATTAGACAAGTATGTCGCCGAACTACCGTAATAGTCTTACCAGTGTCTACAACCGCCCAGTACGTACCTATCCTTAGCGCGGGTCTATTCACGATGCAATACATATTCATGTTCAGTTTGTATTCATGAGCCTACAATGATAGAAAAACATCAGCTGTCTAGATGACAAAGTGTTAAGAATCAATCTAGGTAACAATAGACTTATAGATAGATTCAAATTCTTCAACGGCCCATTATTTCTCTAGCCAAAGAATATCTAGGTAATGTTTTGCACAAAAGGACCAGTCTTGGGAAAATTCCTCTAGAAGTATTTATTCCCATTTCTATTGCATAGCAGACTATTAGCGGAACCTCATCAATTACAATTGTTATTGAATTTAGTTAATATTAAAGACATTATTTAGCCTTTCTCGGAATCATACTCACATCCATTCAAAAACTTGCAAAAAAGACAATAAAGGACAGAAAACTAAAGTAAAGCCAAAATAATAAGAAAAAAGAAAAGAAGAGAGAGATGAGCTTCGTTGACACCAAAAATTAATCCCAACCATACTTTTGTACTTATAAAACACACAACATATCAGAAGTATTACTCGCCCACATCCACCTGATGTTCATTCCTGCAGCGTTTAAACCGTCTCAGCCACATTCAACCGTATTCACGCGAGCGCCGCACAACGGATCAAGTGGACGGAGCAAAGCGTCGCAAAACGTGCCGATGCGCTTCGTGTGGGTAAAGCCGATTGTGTGCCGCGATACATACTTCAAGAAAGATTTCAATATGCATGGGGATGATATCTTTTGGTGGGAATTTTTGTATCGAAACATGAATGTTTTAAAGAAAAAGACGATTACTTATTGACACTATTCTTTTATCAGGTGCGTTGGAGTTGCCTAACATACCGTAGTGGACCAGGAAAAGTTATTAACTTAAGTGTTTTTAATTTTACCGAGATTTTAATATCCCATCAGACTTCAAAACAAGAGTGAATAAGCATCTTCTGGGCTTGCTCGTTCGTTCCATCATAGACCTCATTCATCGTTTTCCACTAGGCGAGATCGAGGTAAAGAATAAAGAGTTGGCACATAACGCAATAAAAAAAAATAAGAGTTATTGACGAATAAGTTTGACCATCAAGAAAATTCAACAGCAAGGTAAAAGCGGGAATGCACAAGACGAATATTTAGGAGGAACGTTCGACGTGAAAGAGTTTAATTCTCAGCTATTGCACATCGTATTTAAAAAGACGAGAAATCGTCTTCTCTGAGAAACCATTCTCCGTCACTGTTGCAGCGCAACTTCCCGTTTTTATTAACTTCCGACCTTTGACTCGCGAAAATCGTCACAAAAACAAGGACAAAGTGACGCCATGCTATTTTTATTTCACTTAAAATATTAAATGCACTTCTGCAGCTCTCTACTTGAGCGATTCTTTTTCAATTACCCACTTACTCTTTGTCACGTTTCGAAACTTTCTAAGAGAAAGATATTTTGTCGGAACTTTTAAGACAAATTAAAAGTCTTGTAAATATTGTTTCTTAGTATTCATTGCTAGCTTTTGGTATTAGTTTTATTTTCTCATTTTCATAATGGTACTGAGATAGAGTTAAATTGCTAGAAAATTGCAAAATAAAGTCGTCAACATAAAGTAGATAGAGAAAATTGAATAGTTGTGTGAATGTGTGCATTGTGAGAGGCAGATGAATTAATAAAGTCAATCTACAGTACTTCATTCACTCCTATTAATATACAATTGAAGAGATACTTTTGCGATAATGTTAAGTACATACAATTTAATTTAAAACGAGTCTTCGGATTACCAGGCAAAATTCTACGGGAAAATTTCATAATCCCTAATCTCGTAATCGAACATTGAGAGCCACAATCGCGTACGTTATGTCAAATGGAGGCTGCTCAGTATTTATAACATCCTTTATCAAAATTGAGGAAGGTACTTTTGAGCTTATTAAAAGACCTTCATAATTAATGTTTAACGTAAGCTCATGATCTGTATAATCTGTATTTGATCCCAAAAACACTTCACCTACAAGGATCTTTTCTATTTCAGCACACTAACCATTTTAAGCAGAAACGTTTGCACACTACTCGCCTACATCAATAAAGCTTTTAAATCCTACCCCTACATAGCCTAACTGGCGTAACCGTAGATACGAGTATATCCGTGGACGTAACACATCCGTTTAACGCGTATATTAAAAGCCTCAAATTCTACACAAAAGCTGTACTAACAGCTGAGTGGCAAAAAGCTTTTTTACGCAAAACTCTAAAGTAAACGTACATCTCAAAGATGTACATTTCTGACAGAATAATGTGACGTTAAAAAACCAGCAAATATCAAATTGCAAATTATGAAATCTGCCTATTTAAATGCAAATGAAAGAAATAATTATTTATATTAAGTTTTCTTATGCAAGTAAGATTTATTCACATTGAACGATTTTTACCTCTGCAATACTGCTGTGGTTTTTAAACCTCACAGATACTTACAGAAGACAGAAGTTATCGTATAACCTTCAAATTCATATAGGTTTAAACCAACATTTTTATATGAATATCGATTCAGATTTCTTTCTGTGGAATATGAACAGAATTCTCAAACCAGTTCCAGACAATGTATAAAACATCTGCAAAATGTCGATGAAAGTCTAATCCAGCACATTTAACGCCAGTTAAACTCAGCCCACTGCGCACAGTACCTCTATCACTATTTTAAGCTTCAGGTACACAGTAACCGACAGCCTAGACGTAACAAAACAGCTTTAAAAGACGTTCCTTCTGGGAACCTGTGTAAAAATATCCGAATCAGTTCAGTGTGCTCAACACCTCATTGGATGGATTCGGACGGGATCGGACAAATTCGGACGGGCCGCTTCTTTGTGCAAATTGAGCGTCTGCGGAGCCCGGCTTTGTATCGCTCAGTTTATTGGACTTTTTGCCTTGAGCTAGATACTATTGTCGGTGTTAATGGTTATCCTGGTGTAGATATAAATAACTTAAGAAGTTTTTTTTATGTCTAACAAAATCTTCCACAATGATCCTAGAGTATTTATGTTTGAATGTTTATACAGGATGTCCCTGGAAGTATGGATGAAATCGAATAGGGGCGTGGGAAAGGTCATTTCCAAACTTTTTGATCCTGAGAATGATTGAGAATTATTTTACGGTTCAAAAGTTGTGACCAATTGTTTTCAATCGTTTCGTATAGTGCTCAAAGAAAAAAAAACATTAAAAAAAACTATCAGGGCTGTCTAAAAAACTTAAATTGACAGTTCCTGGTAGTTTTTTTTTAATGATTTTGTTCTTTGAGCACTATGCAAAGTGATTGAAAATAACAAAAGTTTGTCATAACTTTTGAATCGTAAAAAAATTCACCAACATTCTCAGGATCAAAAAGTTTGGAAAAGAAATGAATCAAATAGGGGCGTGGGCAACCACGCCCCTATTTGATTTGATCCATACTTCCAGGGACACCCTGTATAATAAAAATAGACAGTACCATCCTTATCCACACACGCCTCCACATTGGAGTAAAAACCCTTGACGAACCTAAAACAAAATCTTAGCTCCATTTCTCACACGCTTAAACAACTTCGACAGCATAAAAACATCAGCAACCTTATCAAAAAATCAGCCCCCAAATACCATGATCACATCAAAATTCTATTACACTCGTCCCAATGCTTCAAAGCTATCATAATGCTCCATAACTGAATCTCCAGAACTCTTCGCTTGAAAGACGCTTTTATCCGTCTAAAGCCAATGATACACTTGTAACGAGCAATTACAGTTTTCAAAGTTAGGGGTGGCACACGCTACAGGGATGGGAAGGGACCGACGGCGACATGGGAACGCTTCTACGTTTAGTGACGTTACATGGCGATTTAGGTAATCGTTTGGACGCGTTTAGTGGTGCACTCCGCACGTGTGTCCGTTCTTAGAAGACCTGATGGGCTTGGTTGAATTTTTACTTAGTGTTTTGTTGTGGTCAAACTAAGTGCCGTAGTAAAGTTTATAGTTAGGACTATGGTGGCAATAGTCACTGACTTTCTCGAATTCTTCACGTAGAAAAATGTTGAGTCGTTTAACCTTGAGAAGGCTGTTACTTTAACAATGCTTTAGTAAAATCAGCTTATAATGTTCCAACTGCTGGAACACACACCTCTCACCGAGAGGGTCACGCGGGCCCAGTACAGGTTGGTAAATGTCACAGGTCTTCAAATTTATGGTTCTAGGACATGCCGGTTTCCCCACGATGTATTCCTTCACCGTTCTGAGAGCGTAATTTACAAAAAGTAAAGCGCCTGACTGGATTCAAACCTACGACCTACTACTACACGTAAGTAACAATGCTTTGCTGCTCTCGTATTCAAAAAGCTAAAATAAGATAGTCTTATCACCAAAAGCTTTACCGAAAAACCAAATGTTAAACAAAATATTTGTGCACATCATTCTGAATCACAAATAAAATTAATAACATATCCAGACCCCATTCGCTCACTCTCAACGTTCACAATCATAATGATACACTGTCGATCCTCCTTGTGTTTTCCTTTCATTTCGATTATAATAGAATTTTTACCACTATCGGGGAGCCCCAGGGAGGGGCTTGTGGCTAAATGATAACAGCCGCACGGGTTGATCAATCAGGTTAAGCTACGCTTGCCGCGGTTGGTCCCTGGATGGGTGACCTCCGTGCCTCGGAAAGCACGTTAAGCCGTTGAACCCGGCTGTATGTTTGATGCCGTGGATCTTTGACAGCCGTTACGGGTCGCCAAAAGCCTGAAAGTCTTACCAAGGGGTATCGTATTACCCAGTTACTGGGTTGTAGAGGTCAGATAGGCAGTCACTCTGTGTAAAATACTGCTACATCCGGTTAGACTGGAAGCTGACCCCAAAATAGTTGGGAAAGGAAGGGGTCCGTAAGGGCCGTAGCCTGTCGGGGCAGCGGGATTGTCCGAAAGGGTTACCGCTGCCCCGGAACATAGAGGCTAAGGAAAGAACACGGGTGGGTTTTAGTCAGTAAGAGTCTGACACTCTACTCACTCTCCTGCTCCACCCTGAGAGGGAGGGGTCATTTGATGATCTTCCATCCACAAAAAAAAAAACATAGTTGGGAAAAGGCAGGCAGGTATTTTTATCGGGGAGCCCCACGTGTCCCGGAACAGTTCCCATATATCATGACATATCATCTCTATACTCCATCGATGTGCGTCCTGTCGATACATTGTACTCACCTACAAATTTCCCCACTTGAATCGGATCATATAAAACGTAAACACAAAAACACATCTTGGCATGGAACATAGAAAGGAAGATGAACTGAAAATGGAGACTTAAATATGTTCAAAATTCGCATAAAGAAAATTTTTACCTTATAGGCACCTCAAAATTCCAGAAGATAATCCTGTAAAACCTATTTCGAACCGCTTTTTTTAGGGTTCCGTACCAAAATGGTAAAAAGGAACCCTTATGGTCTCTCAGTCTGTCTGTCCGTCTGTCACAGCTGGATATCTCGAGAACTACTAATGCTGTAAACTTGAAATTTGGAATCGTTTGAGATGACGTTTGCCCAACTATTTTGCAAATAAGTAAGAATTTTTTTTTTTTGTTTTGCAACAGGGTCTGGAAGAAGGGCTACTAGGGCATGTGGGGTACCATATGAAAGAGCGCTGTTTGTACATTCTCAAACATTTTTTTTTAGGCGTATAGTTTTCGAGTTTTGATGAAAAATGTAAAAAAAATACCGTTCCCCCCACCTTATCTCCGAAGTTTGCATAGAGAAAAATCTGAAATTATTTTATGCGATATAAGTTTATGTAAAGATTACAGGAAAATAAGAAAATGTCTCTAAATAGCACACTTTTTCAGATATCATTAACAAAAATTACATTGGTTCCACTATCGGTCAAGAGATGGCGCTGACCTAAAACTTAAATATTCTACAGCGCACTGTTAAAATTCTCTGACGAACATAGGCCTCGCTGATGAAAATTTAAAAACATCTGATGGTACAGAACCCTCGGTACGCGAGTCCAACCGGTTTTTTTATAGTTAATTTTTAGAATCAGTGAGCATTTTAGTAAGTTTATGATTGACGCGAATACAATTATTCAATATAAGTGTTAAGTTAGTTAAAAACCTTCTGAATACAACGTACAAGTTTATAGAATTTAGGATAAGTTTTCTTGAAAAATACCTAATACATTCGACGATGATATATAAAGGCGGACGGTTTTCCCAATAGGGTCATGAATTTATCGTATTCTGTAAAAACTACCGGACAGCTTCAGAATTATCGCCCTCTAAGATACCTTATATCCCTTGCTTCTATTATCCGAGAATATAACGGAAAAATGAGACTGTTTCCACGAGCGATGGACCAGCTCGCGTCACATTGACAACGCGTGACATACGAGAACGTCACTCGCTGTGACGAACAGGAACGTCACATACAGGAACGTCGCTTGATGTGACGTACGGGAAAGTTGCGTGCCACGAGCCAAAGTGAAGTAGAGAAGACTTTTTGGACGAAGAATCAAGCGTGGGCTGCCAATTATTTTGTAGTGTACTGTAAACATTAATTTGTAATAGATTGGTAGTTCATATTGTAATCCAGCAATTTAATCTTGTATATAATATTCAATAAGATGGTTTTACTAAACCCACGTAAAGAAAAACTACAAAAACAGTATATATTGATTTTCTACAAAATAGGAACTCCATCATTTTAACATACATTAAATATTTAGTTTCATTCTGAGTTATAACGACTAAATGAGTGTTAATTGGGATCGTTTCTTCTACAGGCCGAGTCTCGGCTTTCGGCACTCGGCACTCACGGGCAAATCACCCAAAGTGCCAATTAATCGGATCATTACCCAAAACAATGGCGTCTTGAGGCAAGACGAATTAATCGCACATAAAAATGAAATTGCTCAAATTATTAATATTTTAGAACAATAGAGAAAATACCATCTCGACAACTGACCTCCTTATCCATTATAATTTGACATTTTAAAATGCTCGATCAGTCCTATTGAGGGTTCTCATTAAGCTCAGTTTCAGTTTTCACGTCTATTGTAGAACTACTTAGTTATTATTTTAGGTAACAGATACCTTCAATATTTAATGTGATAATAGACCCGTTATAAATACAAATTATTTTATTTAATAGGACTAGGACTTCACTAAATACGTAATTTGTTAGTTTTCTTTTCATAAAACGAACATTCGCTAACATAGAACTGTCATGGAGGACTCATCTTGAAGGGGTTAATTCGAGAGCCCTTGACTTTGTCTATCAAGAATAACAAAATCCACTTCACAATGAAATGATTGAAGGGTCGACCGTTCATAAAACCGGGATTTTCTCCAATAAAACCAGAAAATATACATAAAATATAAAATCACACGACGCGAGCAAATCCCGTGGATATTTCTGTGAAATTGTGAATTACGGGATGATTTTTACATGATCTTAAAAGCCGCTGTGAGGCCTTTTTACTGGTGAACGCTTATACCTACATAAGGATAATGTATTTATTCGCATGAATTTACAGAGCTAGTCTAAGAGTCTCTTTGTTTGTTGCCCTAGCAAAAGGACGTCAAAAAGATTTTATACTTAAAATATCCTCTCTGGAATTAGCACGAATTTTAAAAACATCTCTTATAGAGATACCATTTCTTATATATCTATACCATTCCTTATATACCATTTCTTATATTTCTTATATATCTAGATACGCCGTTTTTAGCACCACAGATGTAAAACAACATGATGAAATAGAATAGATCAACAATTTTATGAACGAAGGTCTTTGACGCAGCTTGCGCTGGGAGTTGATTGGTAGAAATCGTCACGTTACGGAAAAGCTATATGTCCCCTGCATGCGACTACTCTGTCTGTTTCCACGTCTAATAATGAATACGGCTGCGTGTGTGCGCGCGAGTATCGCGTAAGGAACTTCGTTCCTTAGTTCGAAAAAGTAAATAAAAATTCGCGGGGGTCCCCCGACCGCATACATTTCTTAATCGTTTTGGGAGAATTGAACCCTAGCAACAGTCCAGAACAATCACAAGAAACATAAAAAAACACTTCCTACGCATTTAATGACATTTTCAAGTGAAGTAGCTCTAGTTTAACTGCATGATATAGTGGAGCAGGGGCAGCGTTATTCCCGGCGTCACCGGCCAGAACTTTTGATTTGTCGCAATAAACTCGCCTTCACAAGGAGTTATACAGCGTAGTTTCAACGAGAAGACGGTCTGCTCAAAGTTTTGGGTATAGAATTGTGAAAGAATTGCCCTTAGTTTGGTTGTTTGAATTATAAAACAGATTAATAATTATTATAATGATTACTAAGAAAAAATCCAGTAACAAATTAATAATAATTATTAATCTGTTACTGGATTTTATCTTAGGTAAAGACCGGCCGAGTGCAAGTCGGACTCGATGCAAACTAAACTGGCTACCAGAAAGGGGAAAAAGAACCCGCTACGTGACAGACAGATGATTTAGACTAAGTAAAGGACCCATTTGCACTCTTTGAGTACCGTAGCCCTAAGTAGGAAATGGTAAATAGCTTGCGCTTTTACTACTACCAAATGAACAAGGCAACCATAAAAATGACCTCTTCACTTAGTATAACCAAGCCAGACAAGGGTAGAAAATAGCTACATACAAAAAACAACAAGACAGTCCCTTACTCGGCACCCAGCATGGCCGCCGCTCGAGTTTCGAATAAATCTCAACATTTTTCCTCCCGCGTTGAATCCGAAGAAGTTTCGGAGTTTCAAACTGTGTTGATACATGTGATGAGGATTAAAAACTTCAGTCTCTTTGACGGGCCGTTTTACGTTTTACTTTTATTTTAATCTACGCAGTTAGGCTCTCCCAAACACCGCTCACTTGGTACTTTGGCGTAATAGTTGCTATTAAGGCCACGTGAGGCGCGTTACCTTTGATTTTGTGATGGAACGTTTGTACTAAGTAAACTGTTTTGCACCCAG
Source organism: Globia sparganii (assembly GCA_949316385.1). Classification (NCBI taxonomy): domain Eukaryota; kingdom Metazoa; phylum Arthropoda; class Insecta; order Lepidoptera; family Noctuidae; genus Globia; species Globia sparganii. Next base: position 791,627 of record OX438659.1, read on the forward strand.
TTTGAGTGCCATTATATAAACGTAAATTATATAGGGTGACTGGTAATTAGTGACCGATACCTAAACACGTGATTGTACTCATGATAACAAACAACTTTTACTATGGGACCAAACCTGAATCCGTGAAAAAAAAATCAGCTGTTCCCTACATTTTGACGAGATAGACGAATATAAATGTAGGGAACAGCTGATTTTTTTTTCGCGATTTCAGGTTTGGTCCCATAGTTAAAGTTGTTTGCTATCATGAATACAAGCACGTGTTTAAGTATCGGTCACTAATTACCAGTCACCGTATATATACGAATGGGTTTGAGACAACAAATATTTAAGCAGGCCAAAAAAGGTATAGAACTAGATTAATAGAATAAAAGCCATTTGCTTTTCGATCATTAGCAGATCATTATTACTTCACATCCTGGTGTCCACACACAGCACGTAAATCCCCCTCGCTATCACCAATTAGTTATCTAAGCGTGGTGATTATGGCATTACCGTAATAGATGTTGAGGTGTCTATGGGTCAATTTATTTATTTATTAAGGTACACCAACAGCTTCTATGTATAATTTATCTTAAGTACTAAAGATCACAATAGTCTCTAGTCTAGTCTCAATTTATCTTTTTAATTTTTGTTTTTTTTTTTATTTCATCTTCTTTTTTTAAGTACCTACCTGTAGGTATTACGTCTTTTGTTGCACTGAATAAACATTTTATCTATCCATCTATCTATCTACTGCCTCATGTCGTATCCAACTGAGAGTCCCATTTACAAACATTCTTTTTTAAAGGGATTTTAGAGACTGAGCTCATAATATAAAGATACGTACTACTCGTTAGATATTGTACAAAATACATATTATATTAATTAACACAGTTTAGAAACTTTGTTTATAGGACCGTGTGATAATAACGTCCTAAAACGGCATAAAAACCCATGCGATACTATATAACACTAGCTTTTGCCCGCAACTTTGTCCGCGTGGGTTTCGTACTTTCCTCAAATAAATTTAAAACCATCTCCACCTCCCCTTAATAAAATTAATGTTTACGATCTTGATACTTTATTTAGAGAAAAGTTCTTATAAGTCGATACTAACGGGAACTGAATCTTGTTGCCTTATTACCCAATAGCAAAAACAGGTAAAGGCTAGCAAACAGGCGCGACGCGATGACGGTGCGACGCGATTCTGGTAGAACAATTTCCTTGAAGCTTTCATCGAAACTGTTCTACTAGAGTCGCGTCGCGCTGTCGCGTTGTGCCTGTCTGCGGGAACCTTAATGTTTTTTATTACTGAGAAATCTCCGATAAATATTCATTTCATATACCTACACATAATTATTTAAATATCTAAATATCATTTCAACGGATAAAACAATATTGCTAAGAAAAAAAGTTTGTTTTTAAAATATTGCTAATAAAATCTACAGGTATAAGAATCGTATTTCCTAACGCGTTTAAAAATGAACGAACTAATTGCCAATGTTTAATAATAAAAACCTGCAAAATCATAGACAAAGGGAAACACCTAAGAAACTAGCATCTTAGACAAACGGTAGTAACAAATACAACTTTCTCAGTTACAACCTGAAGTTAAATTAATTAGAAACCTGACCGGCATTCTGGATCCTCACGCCACAGGGCAAAAATTTACAGAAGTGTTAGGTACTACCAACATAGTAGAACTCGATAGGTGAACTTATAGGTACACAAACATACCAACAAGTATAGTGGATTGGACTTTATACCTATATAAAAAGGTTGCCCGCAAAAGTCCACTTAATGTTGTGCAGACTGGCAGAAAAATAACTCTGGCGAAATTCTTATAGCGTTTTTTTGTTTAAAAAAAACAGCGATAGAATAAGCGCATTGATGTAAATACCTTTTCTTGGAATAAACGTGACAAATTATAACGCTCATTAAAAAAAAAAGTCATTTAATAGCCTTACTGATGTATTTGACAAAAATAAATTTACGATTATTTGCAGCCTCGGTGGCTGCAAAGACGTAAAGCTACGCAACGCCATATGTTTATCTTAAACACGTAAAAAAAAAATTAAAAGTCATTCTATCCTGCTATAGGTATAACATACTTAGATAAAGCGTATTTCAAACTAGTTCCCTCAAGTAAATTTCTGAGACATTCCTATTTCCACATTTAAAAACCTGCTTCCAACCTTTTAATATTTTGCGCATGATCTCAGGTCCCGATCGTTGTAGTATCATCAGAAATGGTCCTTCGGCTCTTATCTATCTAATGACCTTAACCCAAATCCAGCCAGCGCCATCTAGCTGGAACAAGGCAACAGCCTGCGAGGGCCTGATAAGCGCGATATTGATGTTCCCCAGGGCTGAGTGATTCTCGCCAGCCAACCATTTTTATTATTAATATTAGATCACAGTATATTTACTGGGCCCTCAGGAACCAAATTGAACAATATTTTTCGGTATTTTTGATCGTGGTGACGCGGTTTTGTGGTGCTATAAATATTTGGTATGTCATATGAAGCGCGTCATCATTTTATCTTCCTCGTTTATTTTCTGGTACAGAATGCTGCTAACATTATTAGTCTTTGTATATACCGCATACTATAAAAATATATCGATAAACTCCGTTTATACAATTTTATTTTAATAATAAACATTTATGAAACTTTTAAAATACAAAAAAAAAATGTTTCTGAGTTCCGACGAGTCGAGCACTTTTTAATGACACGCACACTGCTCAAGAGTGTCTCCTATAAGAGAGTAAAAATACAGATGATAAGAATCGACAGAATTAAATCTAAATCTACATCTTTTAAATACAGATAAGCCACCAACTCACTAAACTCCCACAGAAAATCCGAAAAGCTCAACACTCAACAATGCAGCAAAACAAAATAAAAACAATACAGAACTGGAAACTCGGTCCATCAATCAGCACCACACATCTCGGAACAATTAAATGCGGATCTCGAACCGTCGAAGTCAAACCTTGGACCACGGAATAGGTTGGTACAGAAGGCCGGGTCCATTCAACGAACGAAAACGCACGCACACATTGACACGCGTCTACGTACGGCGAGTACAAGCGCTCTAGCGAAAGGCATTCGTTTGAGATGTCTATAGACATTTCACGCGTCTATGTGTGCGTACGGCCGTTGCATGGACCCGGCCTTCTGTACCAATATACTTCGTGCTCGCACTAAGCCCAAGATAATTGGTCCAGATTGTCTCCCATTGGCAAAGTTTAAAGAATTGACTACAGTTATCTGGTCGGAAATGGCAAGGGTTAATGTGGGTAGGCAGCAATTAAAGTTGGTGATCCCTGGCTCGTTTGTTCACTTAATGCTGATACTCTTTGTTTTTATAGCTTTAGGGATTAAAATCATATTAGGTTAGATTATTGAGTTGTGACGATTGTGGGTGAAGATAATTAAGTGGCGGGTGGCATGTAGATTAGAGTGAACTGAGATTAAAGACATTTAATTAAAATATTAAATAATAATCTAAAAAATCCATAATAATCTAAAAAAATAAAATAATAAATTCTATAATAATCTTTTCTATATAGATCTTAATGTACCATATACCCAGAAATAAATAAATTTTATCTTATCTTATCTTAAATTATAAGTCCACGTATTGTCTTTCCGTGAGTACCTAAAAGCCATTTTAGGAGTTAGGACAAGAGAATACGTTGCAAAATTTTCACAATGCAACAAATGCCTTATTGATTGTCTGCAATGAAATGATACTGAAGTACCTAGGTACACATAACTCCCACGCATAAACAATGATCAAGGAATTGTGTATTCTACTTATTCACTCAAATATACATATATGCTCACAATACCGGGAAACGCCTTTGCAAAACACAACCTAACTGCAGTGACATTCAGATCCGAATTCCGAATACGAGTACCAATACAAACTCATAACTCTATCAAGCGGAAAACAAAATTGTACAGCAAATAAAATACGTTAACTGTGTTTTCAAACCAGCAGTAATTGGGGGTCTGAGAGGGGCGGAGAGGGGCGAAGGGGGGTGTAGAAGGATTCTTATTGGTAATTACCGGGCGACGAGGCACGCAGTTAATTCTGACGTCTGCTCCGAAAAGTCAAACAAAAGAGAGAAGACTTCAAAGGACTCATTAAGTTGTACTCAAATAATGGCAGCGAAAGGCGGGCGGCAAGCTACTGTTGCTGGTTTCGGCAACTGTCTTTAATAAAGTGGTTTTAATAACTGGGGCTGTGGTGCAATCTTTGCTTTGTAGCATACGTAAGATATTGCGGTATGCAGTTTACACAGCTTTCTTTATATTAAATACTAGCTGTTCCCCGCGATTTCACCGGCGTCAATTTGAGTAAATAACCTACTAAAATAATTATATTCCATTACTTTAAGAGTATTATTACTTAAGATTATTACTTATTATACCCTCATGAACGGCCGCCTTGCGGGCCCCTTATAACTATGATATCTCCTAAGATATTCATTGAAATCAAATTATGTAAAAGGGAATTTTGTTCAAAATAAAATACTTTTGATGATTAACGTATTTATAAGGATTAACATCATGTTAATAAAAACACCTTCGCAAATAATGCATTATTTTAGAACAAATTTGATTACCATAAAAAAGGTTATAGTAAGTCAACCTTAAAAGGTAGACATATACTATTAAAGACTTATTTTTAGAACTTTTAAAGGGTAACAATTCCGTCATGCATGATTTTTGTGCAACTTTAACCGTTTACTCTCAAGCTCTCAAAAGGAATATTTTTTCCCGTTTTTGCAACATTTTTCATTGAAGCTCCGCTCCTATTGATCGTAGCGTGAAGTTATAAGACCTATAGCCTTCCTTGATAAATGCCTCCTGATCAGAAGGTCTAGGTAGCTAAATGTCCAACAGCACGAAACGTCTAATGAGCAGTAAGTCTAATTAACAAAATGTCCATGTAGCAAAACGTCCAACTATCAGATGGTCTGTATAGCAGAACATCTATTTAGCAAAAAGTCATTTTTAATATGTGTGCACTCATGATAGAAAACGGACTATCCAACACAAAAAGATTTTTTCAATTCAAACCAGTAAGTTTCTGAGATTAGCGCGTTCAACCAAACAAACTCTTCAGCTTTATAATATTAGTACCTATAGATTTATCTAGCTATTAATTGCAACGCTATTTTTAAATATTATTCATTGTATTATCTGCTTATGTAACATCAAAATAGAGTTCAAAGTTCATCATAATAATATCATTGCCGATGGTAGGAGGAATTTCAAAGGCAAAGGCCTTTGAAATTCCTCCTTCCGCAAGCCTTCTAATAGTTTCTGACAATTTCAATTTAGGAATCATGTAAAATATGGAAGACATTATTTATAAATCCCTAAAGATAAATTACACTAATTTAATATTCTCAAAGGCCAACGACCGGTCTCCTGACCTTAGATTGTTACAATCGAATTTGAACGTCTGCTAAAATAGATAACTTATTTTGGATAACAAAAACAAGTTTCCGTAGTGTAGCGGTTATCACGTGTGCTTCACACGCACAAGGCCCCCGGTTCGATCCCGGGCGGAAACAGTTTTTTTTTACTCCCTTCTAAGCTAGTGGCAACTTTTTGTAAACCAAAGTTTTGAAAAACAGCGTTTTATCAGCATTTCAACTGTATGTTAATAAAAAAGCAACTTTTAACAGCAATAAACACAGCGGTTGTCGGCAACAACCAGAATCATAATAACATAAATCAGTCACAAAGCAGACAGTTTCAGTTTCAAGCCGCAACAACAAAATCAATCTGTTCCAAAAATAAACGGCAATCCGACGGAATCAATGAAAGTAAACCGAATACACTGATTAAAAGTTGCGCCGGGCACGAGAGTGGGGTCGAGGTACAACGAGGGACTGTCGTACGTGCCTTACGAAATGTTATTAATTGACCTGGCCACGCCAGTCCAAAGGTCACATTAGGTAACGAACTACCCAAAATTGACAAATTTCATACGTCAACTATGAAAACGTCGGTCAAATTTTAAAATTAAATCCGCCGCGCACCAGAGGCTGTACATATAATCGTTTTAAAAATCACCGAAACTGAATATTTTTTGGGATGATTGATTGCCCGTTAATTGGGGAAATAAATTGGGTGTTATTATCGTGGGGCCGAATAATTGTGAGGGTATGAAGGCTAGTACTACTCGTATTAAATCAGCGACTATTGGAATGATCATGACGGCCAGCACATACACTGCTGATTTATGGGATGTCTAAAGAAGCCTTCTCGCGTAGCGCAGTTTGTTCCGCCAGTTACTCACCCGAACCGAGCGGTCGGCGCATCCTGGACAGTCACATCCAACACCATATTTGACCGGCAAATAACGCCCGCCTGGTTTGCGACTACCACCCACCTCACCACTTCGTCGCTGCGTGGGAGTTCCAGTGCAAAGTCAAGGTCAAATCATTTATTTCAAATAGGCACTGAAAAGGCACTTTTGAACGTCAAAAATTTAAATTATAAAATAGAATTGATTCTAGTCGCCCCTTCCAAAAGGTAGTTTTCGTGTGGAGAAGAATGGGCAAGAAACTCCACCGTTACTCTTTTAAAATGTTTTACAAGTTTTTGTATACATTCATTATATAATTATACTAGCGACCCGCCCCGGCTTCGCACGGGTACAATGCTGATACTAAGTATAGGTACTTCAAGAATGTCAGCACGCGCCGCCGACCCCCCGGCCGCGGCCGCCCGCCGGCCGGTACCCCAGCAACCGCTATGTCCCTGCATTTTAAATGTGTAATATCTTCGAAAATATTCATTTAAATTACATGCTGTAAAGGGCCATATTTATCTATATTAATTGCAAAATGTATATAAGGTACTTAATTGGATAAGGATTAATGTTGTATTGCTTAAAATCGCTTCGTAAATAAGCCATTATTTCTCGTAAAAAGTAAAGGATAAAAAATGGTTATTGTGGGTTATCCCTAAGAGTTAGACATATACCATCGCGGATTTTTTTGTAGACCTTTTTAAGGTGTACAATACTGTAGTACATTATTTTGACCTATCTCGTAGGGTTCAGCCAGCGTTTGAAAAGTAAGCGCAAAAAAATGTGTTTATTTACGACATCACATTAGAAACCTCTAAAATGATCAGTGTTTCTTTACTATATTGTGCATGTATTATATATATAAACCTTCCTCTTGAATCACTCTATCTATTAAAAAAACCGCATCAAAATCCGTTGCGGCGTTTTAAAGATCTAAGCGTACATAGGGATATAGGGATAGAGAAAGCGACTTTGTTTTACACTATTATATACGGTGACTGATAATTAGTGACCGATACTTAAACACGTACTTGTACTCATGATAACAAACAACTTTTACTATGGGACCAAACCTGAAATTGTGAAAAAAAATCTGCTGTTCAGTCATTTATGTTCGCCTAATTGGTCAAAATGTAGGTACTGAAGGGCAGATTTTTTTTCGCGAATTCGGGTTTGGTCCCATAGTAAAAGTTGTTTGTTATCATGAGTACAATCACGTGTTTAGGTATCGGTCACTAATTACCAGTCACCGTATATGTAGTGATGTGAAGACGATGCACCTAAAATAAAATTTAGTCTACCACAAATGGTAAAAATAATTAAAAATATAACAGACTGGTAAATCAATTATGTAATAGATACATGGTGCTCACATATTTACAAAGATTGTAAAATTTTACTAGTACTTTAAAAAGGGTGTGAGTTACATTTGCCACAAAATGTAAAAAACAATGCATGTATTAAAAAAATGTGTATTTATAAATTAAATTAGCAATCAGTTTGATTTTGTCTAGACTCTAGATTGTCGTATGCCTTGGGTATCTTCTGGGCATGCTCGTTCCATCATAGACCTCATCCATTGCTTTCCATCAGGCGTGATCGAGGTTAAGAGCGGGCCCATTCTGCAAAAAAATAAATAAATAAATAACATTATTTTTCACGCCGAATTGAATACAATAATCCATTTCATTTCCAATTATATGGCAGAAAAAAGCATGATTGGAAATGAAATTCTTAAATAAAGCATCGAATTTCTTAAAACTTCCATAAGGAAGCTTTAAGAATTTCGATGCTTTATTTTAAATTGTCAGAAATTTTACGTAATCATTTCAGCTATACGTAAGTACTTATGTTTCTGATTATAATCTTTTTATTGCCTTTTACGACACCTGAGGGAAATTGGGGTTGCATTTCATTTTTTACAAGGGGAAAAAGTGTAGTAAATCTTAAAAGAAATTGTGATTTTACTTATCTATGCCGGAATTTGAAAGACGTATTTTCTTCACGTAAAAATATTAAAAAAAAAACTAGCTTCTGCACGTGACTTCGTCTGCGTGAACCCACCACGTCGCATCCCATCGCCCGTCCGCGCTATTTCTTCATTTTCACTTAACGTTTTTTCTGCCTTTTTAGGGTTCCGTACTTCAAAAGGAAAAAACTGAACCCTTATAGGATCACTTCACTTTGTTGTTCATTTGTCTGTCTGTCAAGACCTTTTATCTCGAGAACGCGTAGATGAATCAAGTTGAAATTAAAATCATATACTCAAGTCTACAGTTCCTTGAAGCAGTGAAAAAATCAAACTTCTAAGTTAACGTAAAAAAAAAGATACGGCCATTTATGCTGCAAAAAACGTAAGTAATTTATTTCGACACTCTCGAACGAATCAAAATGTATAGGGTACTTTCCGTTGACTTAGAGTCATGAAATTTGGCAAGAAGTAATTTCATGTAATACAAGCGAAGAAAATAATCCGAAAACCGCAAATTTTTTGTTACATACCTACAAATTTGTACTAAACCGCACTTGACCGGTTTTTTATTTGCTCGGCTCCTTGGGTTCGTAGCGTGATGCTAAATAGCCTATAACCTTGCTCAAGAATTGGGCTAATAAATGCAAATGGATTTTTTTTCAAATCTGACTGGTAATTCTAGAAATTAGCGCGTTCAAACAAACCAACCCAGCTCTATTATTCGTATTAGTATATTTTTCATATCCGACTGCGCGTTCAAACACAAAAACATACAAACTCGGTTATTATTCATATAGATATTACGATATAAGCAAATTGACATTTTCGTAAGCATTTTTGGTCAGTAATAGCTTTAATCGAGCATTCATATTTATTGATTGTCATTTTTTCAAATTAGGTTCCGTTCCCAAATCACCTGGGACTGGCCCTCTGACCTCAATGACATTACTCATCAACGTAAAAACCTTCTGTTTATAAAAAAAAATATTTTTAAGCGGAACACGAAAACCTTGGATAAGCTTACGTAACAAAACCTACAAAAATACGGTACGTTTTTATAACGACAGGAAAATAGGTACCTGTAGGTATGTCGCCTTTTTTTAGCCACGCACTTGACACATTGTAGAAAGATGCAGAAGGTCAATTTATTTATTTACTACCCTCGATTTCGATAGTATTACTTTGCACTGCAAAGCCTTCTCTCACCAATAAAAGTGATGCCAGCATTCTAGTTGAGTATCACACTTTCAAACACAATCTAAATAATTTTGAAGGATATTGCTAATAGGTTGCTTCTTATGTTCGAAAAATGTGTCTGCTCAGCAACGTAAATAACGCAAAGAATGTTGTTCAACTGGCGATGTAAAAGACATCGCTACTGTTATTGTGTTATGCAATTACCCCGCGGATAGGTATCATAGATCATCAAGTCCTTTAGATTTCTATGTAGACTGCAGAGATTATCAAACCAAGTAGATTTTGCACCGTGTATGTCGTGTGGTGACTTTTCGAAATGTTAATGATTTCCTATTTTCTACCGAAAATAGTAGCTACTACAGAAACTAGATACAGTATACGTGTAAGTATATATGTGGGTAGGTATTCTAAATGTGGCACTTAAATTTTACATAACAATATTTCTTATCATTTTTCGTCGTTCACAAATTATACCTTCTGTTATCATTTACTTGGTGTCTCTGCGTAGATTTTAAACCCTTTGAATTTACTTTGGTGAGCTCGCTCCATGTTCCTAGAAGGACGCTCGAGCATATAGCCACAACTTTATTACTAACTATGTTATGTAGATTTAAGTGGCTTTGAGGGGAAAGTGTTGAAACAAAAGTACACGTAGAAAATGTTTTTGTTAATACTTCTTATTACTTGGGGCAACTATCAGCTAGTCTGCCTAAAAGTTGTGAATTAATACGACATAGATTCACAAGAGTTATCGCAGCTACCGTGGCTGTTCGAAGATATGCTTGAACAGATCTCTATACTCGTAGAAATAAGCATCACCTTTGTAGGTAACTATTTTTCTGTTCTTTTGTTTCTTGTGTATTTCTATATGTGTGTATGTACAGACGCTAGCAGGTCAACCTACCCCAATCTGTCAAATTTCTTTGATAGATTTTCAACTTTAGCACAAAGGAATAAGATTCATATTCAATTGGGAAAATCTGACAGTTTGGGGTAGCTTGATGTGCTGGCCTCTGTACATAAATGCTTAAATAAATAAGAGGAAAAATCAGTAAAGTTTTTTAGACATGCAAAATGAGTAACAATAGACTGTTAGGTCAAAAAAACATCACAGCATTCATTGACATTTATCTGACGAATTATTGTGACGAAAACCAGCAAGAGAACATATTGCACAGAATTTCAATTTCAGAAACAATGTAAAAGCTGTGTTTAATTACTAACAGTTGCCCTGTAAATAAGGGAATTCCTAAACTAATATGTAGACAAATCTAAAATGGCGTCAAACAATTGCTCGCCAAATTGTAGAGCTGTGAAAATGTCACAGGCTACGGACTAGGGATGTGCTTGTGTTGTGATGTATAAATCGATTGTTTAAAAGGCTTTAATTAATAGAAAATGCTTAACTCTATTTCCTTATCGTACTTAACTGAAATGAAATGCCAACAAATAATAGGAAACCAGTAACTACGTTTCCCAGTTCGAAGTTTGTTCTGAACTAACACATACAGGTGTTTATGATAAATCGAATCCAATGTACTTTAATTCTCGGTTAAGCAACAAAGCCACAAGAAACTTATGTATTATTTTTGTTTACAGATCGTTTTCTTTTTCACACTATTCTTCAAACGATACTTTAAGAAACTAGTCACCCACTTAGCTTTATTAGTCGATAGCCACGTGCTTGATGCTTCGTGCATTATCTTAAATGACAGCTATGCTGGAACCTGATTACCGGTTGCATTTCTCTTATCGATACCTAAGAAGTCAATAGCCAATCGATACACATGACACATCACTTGACCAAAACAAATGAATTGTATGTAAATGAACGGGTGATTAGTGAGCAGCGGCGGTGAGCGATCGAATTATACTTAACGAGCTCTACTGATTGTGGCGATGCGTTTAATGCCCGCCCGGGCCCCGCGGAGGCCCCACGGGGGCCCCGAGCTGGCCCCGCTGGCCCCGCTGGGCCACTCTATGTGTCATTGTGTAGTAATAGAAATGAAAATTTGTAGTGCTTGTACCTGTTAATTGTATTAAAATGTATGGAAAGTCTTTCTCTGATGACTATCGGCACATACCATACAGAAACTCATGCCTCGGTGAAATTGTAAGCCCACCAGACCTAGATCCATTATTCCGATCATTGCAGGTTTTCTCACACCCGCAGTATTTTTGAACGGCTTATCCATCAACACTTCACACCAAAAATCATCCCTACTTTACGTGCAGGTACTCTAAATATTTTTTTGCTCAGGTTTTATTTTATAACAAATTCGATTAATATGTATACCCTACATGCCAAATTACAGCTTTCTAGTACTACAAATCTCTGAGCTAAGCCGCGGACAGACTGACCGACGGACATGGTGAAACTATAAAGGTTCCTTGTTGACTACGGAATCTTGTCGCTCCATGTAAAATATTGGTATTCAGCTGCGTCCGGTTAGACTGGAAGCCGACCCCAACATAGTTGGGAAAAGGCTAGGCAGATGATGATGATGTTGACTACGGAATCCTAAAAACGGAGGCAGTAATTTTAATGCATATTTCTCAGTTTAGAAGCCTCATATTATGCCTGCAAAGCGTAAAGCGTAGCTTTCTTGCCCTATCCGATTCTAGACACCAATCAAGATATCAAACAAAATCAAATTGGAATCAAACCAGAGTCTAAAAAAAATATCATTCGAAATTCGATATTATGACTTAATTATCTAGTATTTTTTAACGTCAACGCAGGCGATAATGAGAGATTACAGATAATATTATAACAAGTACAGATAATCAAGTTCAGCCGAGCTAATAATCAAACAGCGCGTTGATTACATGGCCGTGTCGCCATGTATTTAATTAACTATTGATGCTACACTGTCACCACCTCGGTGTACGTATTAACTTAATTTAGGTATGATGATAATAATAATTGGGAATTTAAAATGATAATAAATTCATCGGGGTGAACTATCATAGCCAAATCGGTATTATAAGTTATATCCAACTATAATTAGGTAGTTTATGTGATTTTATTTTACGAGGGTCTCAATGTAGTATCATAGAGATGGAAAAAAAGGCGATTAAGAATGAGATGGGGGGATGAAATTTCAAAAATAGCAGGATCAACATGAAGAAGAAAAGCCACAAACAGAAAATTATGACATTTGCCAAAGGGCAAGCTGATACTAATGTTACCGATATCGATGATTAAAAATAAATTTAACAATAATAATAAATAAAATAATTTTATTTCGGACAACTTTAAGATCCATAAATTAATTATGAATTTATTATTTTTATAATTAATTAAACCAAATAATTTATATCAATATACATTTTAATTTAGATAATTAAGGAATACATGGAATGTAAATGAAATCAGTAAATAAAGTAAAAAATAAATTGAATAAAACTTTTAGATTAAATGTAAGTAAATCACAATTTGTATTTCATAAATAATGGAAATGGAAAGATTAAAATCAATAATAAATAAATAATAATAATAAATATTAATTAATTTTTAATTACTATTTGTTTTAGTCAGTAAAAGTCTGACACTCCTTCACACACACTTCTGCTCCTCCCAGAGCGGGGGGGGGGGTTCATTTGATGATTTCCTATTCACAAAAAAAAATACTAATAAGGCCAGCTGTATGAGTTCTTCTAACCTTATGCAGTTGGTGTAGGATTTCCAGAATATCTCGCTTTATGAATATAAGTCAATGATTTAATAGTGATTTCAAAGAACAAAGTACATGTAAATTAATTTAAAATATGTGTAATTAAAAACAAATTAAAAGTAGTGAGTAAATGTTATAAAAAGTGTTCGCAGTCGGTAGGATTCGAACCTACGCTCCCAGAGGGAATCTGATTTCTAGTCAGACGCCTTAACCGCTCGGCCACGACTGCTACATGCTGGTGTCTTAGAAAATATTATCATAATCACTAATAGAAAGTATTTATACTGCTGCTGGCATGAAGTGGAGGTTATAAGTCATTGCTAAATAGACATGGTCAAATTACGCAACATTGCTGATTTTGTTATTATACTGCTGAACAGCATTGAGTTGAATGTATATTGGAGCTAGTAACAATACTATGCTCCAATTAATAAGTAATTCAATTAACATGTTGAATTATTGACACTTTATGTCATGCATCCGTGTACGTATTTAAATGGCATCCCTTTTTGTAATCTGTGAAAATTACAGGCTGCTAATTAAAACTGACCAGCCCTCTCGATCTCTTTACGAGAATTATAATTAACCAACTAACAATCACGTACACGTAAAAATACAACCTGCACCTTCAGAAGGGTAAGCAGAAAACTAACGCGCAGCTTTCAATAATTGAAGCCGTAACCACAAGACCGGTGACCGGGCGGCCATTACCCGGGACCCAATGATGGCTTCCTCTATAGAAATAATTGAGATGTTCTGCTCTTGCCTCGTCGGCGGAACTGCTCGATGAAACCTCTATCTTATGGATAATACGTGGTTTCAGATCAGCGGTGAAATTAACTGGAAGTTTAGGAGGATTTTTTTTTGTGTGAGATTAGCTGTTGGCTCCTTGTTGGCCCAAAGACGTCGGAGTGAGTTGATGACTGATCATTAAAGATTGTTTGTAATTAAGTATCTTGGGACATTTAAGCTGTCGCTCGCATGACTAATGATCCTATCTCATTTTTTAGCTGATTTGAGTTATTACAAATACATGTTTCTATTCGTGATTCTTTATATTTTGTTGCTTTTAACACCTAATAGAGATACGACGGTTAGTGAATCATGTAAAGAATCACGAATAGAGAAATATAGTTGTCCCGACTCAAATCAGTTAAAACATTATAAAAATGAGATATGACTTTTGACTAAAAGTCATATCTCACTTTTATAATTTTAGTTTAAATAATTAAAATTAAATTAATAATGCGTTAATTAATATTTTTTTATTATATTTTTTTTTTCAATTTTCGCATGACTGCGAGCGATGATGTATATGCCGTGTGCTGTATGCGGAAATGCTCTGGAATGGCTTAATTATTAAAGGATTGACAGAGACAAAAGTATTATTAAGTTTATAGACAGTTCCAAACCTACACGTGGTAATTGCGTAAAACCCTAACATTAGCAATGGCTTTCATTTAGAAAGTTCAACACTATTCATTGCGTTATTTACGTTAATAAGTAGACAATTTTTTCGAACATATGAAGCAATAGATTCGAAATATCCTTCAAAATTATTCAAATTGTAGTTGAAAGAGTGTTACTCAATTAGGGTGCTGTTTGTATGTAAGATATTAAAATATCTATAAGCGATACTGTCGTTAACTTATTACACACGTTACAAAATACCCGTAAGCCGTAACAACAATGAATAAAAGTCCAGCACAAACGTATCTCGCAAATGACATATGTAGCAAGAACGAAGGCTTTCGATTGCTGGCTCTCAAAGAATTCGCTTTGCTGATTAGACTCACCGGCTCTTCGCATTTAGTGTGCGAGTCAAAGCATCTCCTCCTCCGTTCTATTATCTCCTAGTACATCGTTTTCAGATCAAATATGTCGTTATTTGCAATGTTGTTCCGTTATTGTGTTGTAAAGCAAATCTTGGAGAGCTCTCTGCATGCGAGCAAGTAGGTACAATATGATTATTTTCGTTACGGATTTTGATGTAACATCAAGTATTAATACATGTGCTTTGACTTTGTAATGCTGGCGGGCGTAGAATCAAATAAAGGTATTACAAAAAGACGTTTGTTTACTTCTTTGTCTACAGGTACCTATATATACAGGGTGCAATTGAAATCATGGGCATTATTTTAACCTAAGGTACTACTTATGATACTAATTGCATTAGGGCTACTATTACGCAAATCAAAAATATTATTAATGCAAGTATGGAAAACCTTAAAATGTAGTAAGTCATACAAAGTATCAAATTAGTTGCGCTTCTCGATAGCAAATGCGTAGGTACACTACGCCGTACGCGCGTCATTGGGCGTGAATTCTTTGACCCCGCCCGACTCACGTGACATTCGTAAGTTGCCAATGAATTGATTCATAATAAATTCCAATTTTCCCTTCGTACTTTGCCGGCTTAGGACGGTCAAAACTACGTCAACTAACATACATTAAAAAAAAACATTTACGTACCTAGCTTGTGGATTGTTTTGAAAAAACCTTATTTGTCGGTAAAGTGACAGAGGGTAAACGGGTGCTCTTCCACGAGCTTGTGCATGTGCTGGCACGTGAAAAGACGAAAAATCCAACAGGTTCTGAGTGGTTCTGGTGGAATGAGACCCCGTGAAGGAATAGGGTCGTTCGGGTAGCGCCGATGGAACATTTCACGAGTTCATACTAAATTTCTTGTGCGATCGTAAATTACAACCATTTGTGGGTATTGTTGGTTGGTGTACCTAGCCTGCACATTACGCGGTCGAGGCATCGTGTACACAAACACACACACAACACACAACTACTACACTAACACTTAATACACTGCAATCCAAGCACCGTATGACGCGAGCGGCGAGTACGGCGATTACGTCACGGGATCAATAAATCAATTACGCGTCAATGCACCTGCGCAGTCGTTATGACACTGGTTCCGGGTTCGTGACTTCGTGTTGCGGCGGGAAGCATACCCCGCGCGGGGGTGATATTCGTATTTTTGCGAGTGAGGGAGTGGGACGGAGAGAGTTCAGGGAATCCCGCCGGACGGAATGTCTTGTAGCCCATTGTTATTATTACTTGTAAGGAAAAACCCGCGCGCGCGCAGGTGATGTTTGTTTACATTTCGCTTTGCGCTGTACTGCGCTTTAAGATTTTGATATTTCAACAATTATTGGCGTTAACGAAGTATTTTGTTTTAATTACTTTAAGTGTTTATTTGCAATAATAAGCCTTGTGCAATTTGACTTACTACATTTTTAAGGTTTTCCTTACTTGCATTAATAATATTTTTGATTTGCGTATTAATAGCCCTAATGCAATCAGTATCGTGAGTAGTGCCTTAGGTTAAAATAATGCCCATGACTTCGATTCCACCCTGTATATATTACAGATATAGGTACAATTTGGCTACAATGGTATTTTCAAGAGTGATGTTAAGACTTATGAATTATCAAACATACATCCTTGCAAACTTTACATTGCAAATAATTGCCTGTTATGTCACCTGTGTTAATAATAACATGTCTTTACTACAGCCTCCAAGTCTACAGCCTACACATACTTCAGATTTTCTAAAACAACACCATGTAGCAGTCGTGGCCGAGCGGTTAAGGCGTCTGACTAGAAATCAGATTCCCTCTGGGAGCGTAGGTTCGAATCCTGCCGACTGCGAACCTTCTTTTTTTTTAATGCCCATAAAAACTAACAATGTAAAACGGTATTGGCTAATGTACTGGCTGTAGACTATCAGCTTTTACGATTTATCCCGAAAGCACATGACTTTGCATGCAGTTCTTTTACAGTTATTATACCACTGTTTTTGCATCCAGTGATGTTTATTGTCATTCAAATAACGTTACTATTAGGTAGCTGCCACGACGAGTCTGTCAAAATTATTGTAAACTTTATTCTCATCACAATAAGGTTACTGTTAGATTGCTGCTATTAGAGGTAATAATAGTAAATAAATAACTGTGAACGGACTGTAGCTATAAGAACCAAAATACTTAAAATCTGAAATCTATTTGCATAAAACGACCTCCACAAAATGGACATTTTGTCATTCATGCATAACATATGGAACAGCAGCAGTGATGATGATGAGTATGAGCAGTGGTGGCCCAGTGGTAACGGCCGCAACTTACGAGTTGTAGGTCGTAGGTTCGAACCCCGTCAGGCGCTTTACTTTGTGTAAAATTATTTCATCACCATTGCTCTTAAAACGGTGAAGGAAAACATCGTGAGGAAACCGGCATGTCTTAGAACCAAGAATTCGAAGACATGTGACAGCTACCAACCCGCACTGGGCCCGCGTGGTGGATTACGGCCCAGTGTCCCGGCAGTGGGAACATTATAGGCTGATTATGTTATGTTGTATATGGAAATAATAACGCTATCCGACGTTCAAAAGCCAATCAACGGCACGTAACATCAATCGAGAAAATGTAGCTGCAGAACTAATTACCTACAGCCGTTTTAGTTTGGACATGCCCAAATGTGCACTCCATGGCACCAAGTAGAAGGATTCAGAAATCCAACTCTAGGCAAACATAACAAAAAAACAAAGCAACAATAGGTACATGGGTAATCAATGAATCAACTCAGCCTATGGCAGTCCACTGCAGGACATAGGCCTCTCCCAGGCTGCGCCACAACACCCTGTCCTCCGCCTTCCTCATCCAGTCTATTCCAGCCACTTTCTTGGTGCCATGGCTTATCTAGCTGTGGGCGTCTCATGCTACGCTTGCCGATACGCGGTCTCCACTTCTGGACTTGTCTGCTCCACCGGCCATCGGTCCTTCGACAAACATGGCCAGCCCACTGCCACTTCAGATTGCTCACTCTGCAAGCTATGTCGGTAACTCTGGTTCTTTTCTGGATAATTTCATACCGATGTGTATGAAATATGGTAGAAATGTAAAAAGTAGAAAATGAATGTTGAAAATGGAACGTTTGAATGTTCGAAAATAATTTTCCCAGTTTTCTTATCGGACCTCTCCGATAAGAAATATGTGGTATTGCCCTCACAATTTCTCTAAAATTGTTTAACAGTAGAGGTTTTCCTGGACTAGAATGGCCCAAGACAAAGAGAAATGGCGAAAGATGGAGGAGGCCTTCGCCCTTAAATGGGCACCCAATACTAATTAAGCAAGAAATTATTTATTTTACATTATTCAATTCATAAAATCGATTATTTATTTTATATTATTCAAATTCTTAAAATGCATGATTAAATTATTATTAGTTAGATTATAATGAGGAATGAAATATGTATACTCGTATTTATGATAATATTGTAACTAATTTTAAAAGTTTTGGGAAATATAAGGCTCAAATAATAATAATAACAAATAATAAAAGAGGTTCTTATAACCAGTAAGTCTGCACGTCCCGAGCATATCAATATTGATCACGAGTTTTCAATATTTTCGAATGACCCGACATGCAAAGGTGAAGAGAACCATCACAGCAGTAGCAGTGATGCAGAAATAGTTACTTGTCATGGCGGGAAGGTCAGCACACTGATTGCGTAACACACTAACAATCACAATCGGAATCATTTTGATGGATATTAATATGTATGGTTTAATATGTTCGTAAATTTGTCTGTTCACCAACATATATACCGCAATGAATGTTGTTGAACTGTCAAAATGAAACTGCTACTGTTATTGTGTCACGCAATTACCCCGCTGTTCTACAGTGACGTTGCAAGCTTAAGCGTTTTTGAGACAGACCATTTCAGCCCGAAGTTGCCCATTGAACCTTCTGCTCCTACTTTTAAAGTGTCATGGACGACCAGCACGGGAGCAAACAGGCCACAATCAGCGTAAAACAAACGTTACAGGCTGCCCGCTGATTGCAACCTCATAAACTGATTTAGGTAGCCACCTAATATTTCAGTCGCTCCACCGATGGGCGAGCGTTTATCTTTGCCGTGTGCTCTTAACGTTCTTGCTATTCACACAGAGTTGGGGACTGGTCGGTTGTGGTCTGTTCCTGGTCGTGATTTGTGGTTAGATTTGCTTTAGATATTTCAAAGTTAGGCTTTACGTTGGATAATATAGTCGACTTCCTAATGTAACTTGCACGTCTTAAGTCGTTGATTTGCATAAGTTCTGAGTTGAGCTGCACGATTACTGACAAATGCGTGCACTGACAAGTCCACTCAATCTGTGCGGTTCTTACCTCAAAAGACCTTTTTAGACACGAATCTACAATATGATCTGATCAAGATTATGCGCAAATAATCATGTTAATCATGATTGTGAAGACTATGTAGATTCGTGTCTGAAAGGTCATAAAGTGGTGAAAGGTTATAAAAGTCCAGAAACTTTAATAGAGACTGACCTCTCAGTTTTTTCACATGGTCTTCACATGATCTGACCGGTGTTTCTTCTCAGAGTAGGAAAGGAAAATAGGCTTAGGAAACGCCAACCTCATCTAGTTTTAAAAAGAAAAGTATATACCGGTGGGCAAAAAATCGTGGATCAAACGAAACAGGGCGACAGCTGGGGTTAATTGCAGAAAATATTTTTTTTTTAATATTTTAAAACGCATCATCATCATCGTGCTTTTATGATAGTGGGTACCATGATTTATTAGTATTGGCACTTTTTTCAATATCTTTTAAGACTCACGAAAAATTATTTGGAACTTTAGAACCTTTCTGTAAACACTCAAATTGTCATAACTTTTAAGGAAATCAAGTTAGGGCACTGCCACGGAGAAATTTTACCTGCAAATAACCCCAACTGTCACCCTATTTCGTTTGATCCACGATTTTTTGCCCACCCTGTATATTTTAGTGTGTGTGTGTGTGTGTGTGTCTATGTGGCAGTTAGATAGTTTCAACACTGTTTTAATATAGGTACTGGGATTTATCGAAAATTGTAAAACAGCTGATGCGATATGATAGCGGCCCACATGGTCTACTATACCTACACTGCTGTCTACCGCTTAGAGAAATATTATAGCCGTGATATTGTGTCATAAGTTATATCAAAAGTAAAGCTAATGATAAATAAGATAAAGGTAAATGCTTACTTACTTTTAGCTTATTTACCTCGGTTGTTTTAACTTTTGCTTGTGCAGTCTCTAAAGATGCTCATAGGAGCTTTCCTGTGAGCATCTTTCGAGACTGTAAATGTAAGGGGTTGTAGTACAATTGTTCTCACCTTTATGTCTATTGTTAAATAATGCCTCGTATAAATAAGAATAGGGTTCATAACAATAGAGTATTTGTTAGGGTTCAATGCATTTGATGTAAGTGCAATATTCACAGACCGCATTTTGACTTTACTTTGCTAAGGAACTTAAGCGATTCATATAAATATGAACAATAAAGTTATAGATATGAAAAATATTAGCATTCGTACATTACTTTATTAAGAAAATGATTTAATCTTTCGTTTTTCAGAAAGTATTGTGACATCATTTTGTATTGTAATCTTTTTGTATTGTCATATTTTGAAGCAAGAGCCAGTTATCAAGTCAAAGGGGTAGGTAGGTACCTACGACCCGAAAAGGGTGAAAATTGATGACAAGACTGATATTCAGTGAGTCAAATATGAAGTTAACAACACTGTCATCCTTCTGGTACAAATAAAATAATTCAGACGTAATAATATGTCAGAAGAATACTAAATTAGTTAATATCTAACAAGCCGCGCGCTAGTCAAATGGGATTTCCCATCCTCAAAAATGACAAAATAAAAGTGCTCTTAAATTTAACCCCTTGAGGGAGAGAATTTTCAAAAATCCTGCCTTAGTGCTCACCTTCGTTATGTAAGGAACGCTTTTGCAAAATTATATGATTTATAGACCCAGCGGTTAAAGCTGTGCGTTGTCTGTCAGAGAATTTTATACACATCTCCATTGAAATTCTACGTATTTATAAACCCTAGTCGTTGAATAAAATTACCTAAGAACAGCGTCGGCGTCAGTATTTCCGAGTAGCAGTCAAACTAAGTTTCTTCTCTGCAGTATAGTAAGTTTTGATTTATAGGCAAACCTAGCGGAACATAAAAGTGCATGAGGAAATGTACTGGCGAACTGCCTTTTAAAATTCTGACGTTTCAGCTTAGAGGTAGAAGGGAATAGTTTTGAAATTAATCTTATACATTGAGGAATTTCATTGAAGTCTAAACAACGCTGACCTTATCGTGCAAAGAACATAAACACTGATTTTTGTAATTATATAGACCAAAATGACAGCTAATATACAACGTGGAAACAATACTTAATACCTACGACAATTAATAAAAACAATACTTAATATCTACGACAATTAATGAAAACAATACTTAATATCTACGACAATTAATGAAAACAATACTTAATATCTACGACAATTAATGAAAACAATACTTAATATCTACGACAATTAATGAAAACAATACTTAATATCTACGACAATTAATGAAAACAATACTTAATACCTACGACAATTAATGAAAACAATACTTAATACCTACGACAATTAATGAAAACAATAATTAATACCTACGACAATTAATGAAAACAATACTTAATACCTACGACAATTAATGAAAACAATACTTAATACCTACGACAATTAATGAAAACAATACTTAATACCTACGACAATTAATGAAAACAATACTTAATATCTACGACGATTAATGAACACAATACTTAATATCTACGACAATTAATGAAAACAATACTTAATACCTACGACAATTAATGAAAACAATACTTAATACCTACGACAATTAATGAAAACAATACTTAATACCTACGACAATTAATGAAAACAATACTTAATACCTACGACAATTAATGAAAACAATACTTAATACCTACGACAATTAATGAAAACAATACTTAATATCTACGACAATTAATGAAAACAATACTTAATACCTACGACAATTAATGAAAACAATACTTAATACCTACGACAATTAATGAAAACAATACTTAATACCTACGACAATAAATGAAAACACTGGCAATAACAAATAATGAATATGAGTATATTGGGGCTATCAAAACAATCAACAATTTTTTTTTACATCGTTCTCACATTTTATAAATGCAACATATATGATGTAACTAAAAATTTTGTAAAAATACACACATATTTATAAATTCAACGTAACTAATCATTTTGTAAAAATATAATTTAAAAAGAGTGTCCGTGGAGTTTCTTGCCCGTTCTTCTCCATAGGTACGTACTACGCTTTGGAATGGGCAACTAGCTTCATTTTTACTGACTGACCGACTTCTTGATAATTCAAAAGTGCCTGTAAATGGTTTCATTGAAATAAATGCTTTGAGTTTGAGTTTGAATTTGAATCCTAACATCGAAATTAAAGTAAGTGTTTTTTTTTTCAAACAAATGAAATAGTACCTAGTGATGGACCAAGTGTGAGTTTTGCCAATCTGTGACTAAACTATGGAATATAATTTCATTGAATTTTCATATGCAGACTGGTAACGGCATTACATGCGCAGCTTCATTTATTGTCGTCTCCACCTTGTATACTAAATAATGTCATGTTGACAAAAAAAAAGTCAATCGCAGCCTTCATTTTAGTCTGAAATCAGAGTTTAGAAGGGTTGAAGAGGGAAGTTGGTGGTTCCTCTGCTTGCATAAAGATAGGTACGATTAAAAGGCAACAATTTTTCTTTCTTTCTTTCTTAAAAATAGATCTACAGTACCTACATAAAGTAAGTAAGTTTTAAAAAGACGAAAAATTCAATAACTATCACTAGGAAACAATATAAAGAATTAAAGTTATGATAACATTAATCATTACAATTCCTCTAGATTACTTTTTAATTCATTTACCTAATGTGGTATACTAATTTTATTTTAGGTGCATCGTCTTCACATATTATTATATAATAATTAATGAATAGAAAATATTGTAAAACATTTTAAAAGAGTAACGGTGGAGTTTCTTGCCCATTCTTTTCCATACGAAAACTACCTTTTGGAAGGGGCGACTAGAATCAATTCTATTTTATTGTAATTATTTACGTTAAAAATTGCCTTTTATGTACCTACTTGAAATAAATGTTTTGACTTTGACTTTAATTTGACAGGACTAAACTAAAATTTTATCTTCTGTCCTTTTCTTAATGAAATAGAAAGAAAAAATGCACTGACTGAACTTAAATTTAGTTTCGTTTGTGAACAACAGAATCGGCACCATTGAATACAATCGGCTGAATAAAAATAGAACAGCCTTCAACGTATCAATGATATACGATATTATTATTATACCTTTCACCGACTCATGCGCTTGCAAACAAGTTTTAATTATGACAAGTGAAAGTCTCTTTGTGAGATGTAGACGCATATTTTGTACTAAAGATAAGCAGCAGTCGTGGCCGAGCGGTTAAGGCGTCTGACTAGAAATCAGATTCCCTCTGGGAGCGTAGGTTCGAATCCTACCGACTGCGGATACTTTTTGGTAAATGGAGTTTATTTTTAGTTTGACCTATTTTTATTGAGTCAGTTCCAAAATAATTTATCGTGAGAAATATTGTATCCATACGGAAAAGAAGTTAATAGAATAGTATTTTTCTAACTCCTCGACAGTTACTCGTAACTTTCTTAGCTTGTGGTTTTGCTTGTTAACGTTCTTTTATTATTTACATCGGTAAATAAACAAGCGTGGTATTATTAATTTTAGAAAGGTAACAGGATGTAGAATAATTATTTAGTAATAATAGGTAAAGGGGTATTTAATTGAGAAATTTTACAATTTATTGTAAATATTGATTCAAATAAAAAAAATACCTGCACCCTAATTGCGTAACACACTATCAATCGGAATCTGAATCATTTTGAAGCAAATTGCTAATCCATTGCTTCATAAGTTCGAAAAATTTGTCTGCTCAACACGTAAATCACGCAATGTATGTTGTTGAACTGTCGAAATGAAACCGATTCAGATTGATAATGTGTTACGCAATTGCCCCGCTGATTTAAGTATGTAAAAAAAACCGGTTATAAATAAGGTTTTCCGTCGTTTCGGTATGTGTATAGGTACATGATAAGGACTCTGTATATTGATACTGTATATTCATAATAAAGAACCTACTTGCTCAATGTGGGCACTCGAAAATTTCGGCATATGCACGTGTAGCCTTTCACTTATCTAAATTGCGATGAATTGACTGGCCAAATATAAAACAACACCATGTAGCAGTCGTGGCCGAGCGGTTAAGGCGTCTGACTAGAAATCAGATTCCCTCTGGGAGCGTAGGTTCGAATCCTACCGACTGCGAATACTTTTTAGCATTTGAAAGTAGTTTGTTGCTACTAATTTTTGGCATTTAAAAGTAGGAGCACTGCATGTTAACAAAACTGTTGACATGCAGTGTTTCTGACACAGATAGTGCGAATCAAAGACGAGAATAATCAACATATACAGGCTGCGTAAAAAATCGTGGATCAAACGAAAACGATAGTTTGCAGTAAAACAAAAGAAATTTTTAAAAAAATTTAAAAAATTGTACGACAGTGGGTACCGTGATTTATCAGTATTGGCACTTTTTTCAATATCTTTAAGGTCTCACAATAAAATATTTGTAACTTTAGAACCTTACTGTAAACACTCAAATTGTCATAACTTTTAAGGAGATCAAGTTAGGTCTGTAACAGAAAAATTGTTTACTGCAAATAACCCCAACTGTCACCCTGTTTAGTTTGATCCACGATTTTTTGCCCACCCTGTATACTTAGTAACAGAGCCAAGGAATATTGAAATGCACAAAAATGAGTAGCTTAATCAGTCTATACTTAATGTTTCGACTGCTGGGACACTGAATTCCTATCTGTGATAGGGCGTTGGCCATAATCCACCACGCGGGCCCAGTGCGGGTTGGTGGATGTTTTCGAATTTTTGGTTCTAAGACATACCGGTTTCCTCACGATATTTTCCTTCACCGTTTTGAGAGCAGTGGTGGTAAAATAATTTACAAACTCAAACTCAAAGCATTTATTTCAATTAAAACATTTACAGGCACTTTTGAAATGTCAAGAAGTCGGTCAGTCAGAAAAAATGAAGCCTGTTGCCCATTCCAAAGCGTACTAGATACCTATGGAGAAGAACGGGCAAAAAACTCCATGGACACTCTTTTTAAATTATATTTTTACAAAATTATTAGTTACATCATATGTTGAATTTATAAATATGTGAACACGATGTAAAAAATAAATAAAAAACAAGTACGCGTTAAAAGCGTCTCGAGTACAGCAAAGAGTAACAAAATAACAATCCAAAAATAAAATAATTAAAAATAAGCCGTGGCAGCTAAAAAATGACCAGCCCCAACTGACGGCGCTCGTTCACGAACATGACGCATATACAAAAAGTAAAGTGCCTGCTTAGGTTCGACACTAAGACCTACAACTCGTAAAAGGAAGAAAGTTAAAGTATTTAAAATCATAAGCATAACAGAACATGGGGTAGAACACAATTATGTTTGAATCAATACCAATATCCCCGACTACTAAACGATTCGATGTTCAGTAAAGAAATGGTAAACAAACAAGTTCCTATACACTTTTCAAATTAATCTCTTTGTTATAAGACGTCAATCACAGACAGGAAATACAATAACAACAATTATTAAGGAGTGGGCGGTGCCCAGGTCTACGCTTTTTCGTAACGAGTACCAACGGGCATGTTCTGACGGAATAACTTTGTTGAAAGTAAGTAGGTATAGTCGATCTCGTAAATGTTTTACCATATTTGACAACAATATCCAGTATTTTGTTTTTTTTTTTTTTTTTTTAACCGCGTAACTCAAAGCATGAGGGATGCATTGTAGACTTGACTACAATTTACATATTTTTAAGGTACACGGACTTGTAAAATTTACAAATTTGTGAATTGTAACTTTTTAATTGCAATTATAAAGTTTTCTGGTATAGGTCCCAGGGGGCTCAACCAATTTACAAATGCCTCAGGTGGTATCTGATGATTTCTCCATGGTGATTTTTATACAGACTCGCTATACAAAATCTGACAAAAATCACAATGGAGAGACCATAGCACCGTTTGTAGGTATGTTTGTTGGTGTATTTGTTCTTCTCCAAGAGATCTACGTTTTGGAATGGGCAACTAGCTTTAACTTTCTGATTAACTGACTGACGAGTTAATTTTGACAATTCAAAAGTGCCTATAAATTGAAATAAATGCTTTGAGTTTGAGTTTGAGTTTTGTAAATTAGTGGACTGCCCCGTTAGTATGTGAACATCGGTGCTATTGTAGCGTTCTCTGTAAACGAGTACAATATTGTCACTTGTAAGTCAATCTGTCAAGTGTCAAGTATATGTCATTTTTTGTTTGAAGTTTGTGACATTCTCTCTCTCTGCTGATGGCTGTCGACGTGACCTAATGTATCTGCGCTCTCTGAGATTACAATCATATTTAATCTTAGTGCTGTGTTTACTTTTCGCCCTAAATCCATCAGTTGCAATATCTAGTTTTTGACTGATCAGCAAAAAACAAAGTTACACGTGAAGATAGTGAGCGCTAGCACAAACAGTGATAAGTTAGGGTTGCCATCTCTAACGAGGCCATTACCTCACCCGTTACCCTCATTTGACTCATACAATATGCAAGCGAGGTGAAATTCACTATAGCCATCGGAAGCTATGTTTTAGTCTGGCCCTGAATCTATCAAGAATTATTATTATCTTCTATTATCTTTTATTTTGTTTTTTGGGGCGTTAAATCTCAGCTTTCATAAAAAAAAAACCGGCCAAGTGCATGTCGGACCACGCACAATAAAGGGTTCCGTAGTTGAGATAAAATAATCCCAAGAACAAACTTAACATTGTAGTTGATAAACAAGTTCTCTCATACATTGCAACTGCAAATATAAGTTTGTACGCACAATATTGAGAGATTTATCATGTTATTTCATGTATTTCCTTACACGCCCATGTTTGGGTCACATAAATTAATATGTATAGCCTTTCACTTATCTAAATTGCGATGAATTGGCTGGCTAAATATAAAACAACACCGTGTAGCAGTCGTGGCCGAGCGGTTAAGGCGTCTGACTAGAAATCAGATTCCCTCTGGGAGCGTAGGTTCGAATCCTACCGACTGCGGACACTTTTTGGCATTTAATAGTAGTACAAAAAAAACAAAAAACCGTTGACATGCAATGCTTCTAAACGCAGATTTTTCAATAGTCAGATAACTTTTACAGCTTTTGGGTGGATAATTTGTCAAACTGTCATATTTTTTCTTCAGATAAAACTATTTGACAATTGAAAAATCAAACCTACAACAAGATATTGTGAATCGAAGAGGAGAATAATCATCATATCAGAAAGCCTAGGTATATTGAAATGCACAAAAATGTGTATACTATATTGGGATAAATTTATCCCAAGAACAAACTTAAAATTGTAGTTGAAAAACAGGTTCTCCAATACATTCCAACTGCAAATTGTAGCGAAAGAAAGGAAACGAAAAAAATTCTTCACTAGGTATATCACGTTTAATTTTAGTTGAAAGTCCGAATACAAAAAAAAATAAATCAAAAATAATATTAAAATGTAGAAAATACAAAATAAAAATGACTTGAAGAAACTTGTCGCAACTTAACAAATTATGGAATCAAGAAATACTTTAGGTTTTTAACAAAATATATTGTTTTAATTTCGCAACGCGACGAGTTTAAATTTTAGTTGCAACCAAAACGTTCACTACGTCCACGTGAATAAAATAGACCGCATAAAACAAGAAAAAGAAACCGTTGTATTTTTTAAAGATCGAAGTTATAATACAAATCGTAGTAACGTAATTTAAAAAAATAACTACTACATTATGAGTTAAAAAAAAAAATTAATATCTGTTAGATGGTCTTCGAAACTTGGATGGAAAGATGTGGCGACTGTTTTAACGGCGTCCTTGAAGAAGAACATTTCAGTTTTGGTGCTGGAAAGTTCGGTTCTTTCTGCTTCCACAAGGAAATCAGTCAGGTGTAATATTGTAGTAGCCTGGGAGGGTGGAGCCGAATGAATCGGCTTGCAAAATGTTCGGGTACTATACCTGGGGCAAAAATTAACCATAAGAACCCGAATAGCAAGCAGAATCCAATCAATCATGAACCCAAAAAAAGCGTAGAATTATACATACCAGAAATAGAAAGAGTTCGAGTTTATTGTGCCTTTGAAAGTCTCAACTCGCTGACTTTAATGAGGAACCTTTACCACAAAACAGATAGGATTAAAATATTGCAACAAGAAGAAAGAAGGACTATGAATAATCCAAAGAACATAAAAACACATACCGCAAATCAATAAAAATCACCAGCAACAATAAAATAAGTATTTTAAGTAACACAAGTCAATAAAAACATAATAATTTAGGCTTAAAATTCCAAGATAAAAAAATTCAGGCCGTCATCTGTAACAAAATTTCGACAAGTAACCCATATTTGAAAGGAAAAATAACAACCGACTAACAAACAATTCTTAATTTTAAAACATTACGAAAATAAATTTTCTGGTTAGGCAAAAATATCAAAGAAGAGGTAGAATGTAAACATAAAGAAGTATGAATGTGTATAAATTAACATGCAGTATTTATTAATACTGCAAAATTAAGTGTTGCAGCGTTACCTCTGCGGTTAAAACCTCACCTCTTAGATCAAAACCTTTTTCTAAATAATGACTGGTTTTTTAATTATTTTTTTTCAAATGGAATTCGTAGTTTTGGCTTGACAGCAAGTCATATTTGATTATTAAAGAATGATGGGCGTTTTGGCCCGTATGTCTAATAAAAACCACACATCAAAATGAAAGTTTACAAGCATCAATTTTCATTATGAGCAGAAGGCTGTGAAATATCGGGATAAAGAGACATTACACCTGCAAGTATCATGTAAAAGTATTAGTTTATGACGCTAAGGTTCACTGGAGTTCTCAATAATATTAGTTATTGACTCATAAAAATGCTTATGACTAAGTCATAACAGCATCACGGGTCGATCGATCAGGTTAAGCTACGCTTGCCGCGGTTGGTCCCTGGATGGGTGTCCATTTTTACATACCAAGAACCCTCCGTGCCTCAGAAAACACGTTAAGCCGTTGGTCCTGGCTGTCATTCGTGGATCTTTGACAATCGTTACGAATCGTCAGAAGGCCGAAAGTCTGACAACCATGCCAGAGGTATAGTATTACCCAGCAACTGGGTTGTGGAGGTCAGATAGGCAGTCGCTCCAAGTAAAATACTGGTATTCAGGTGCATCCGTTAAGATTGGAATCCGACCCCAACATAGTTGGGAAATGGCTAGGCAGATGATGATGACTATACAGGGTGCATTTGATATCATGGGCATTATTTTAACCTAAGGTACTACTTATGATACTAATTGCATTAGGGCTACTATTACGCAAATCAAAAATATTATTAATGCAAGTATGGAAAACCTTAAAATGTAGTAAGTCATACAAAGTATCAAATTAGTTGCGCTTCTCGATAGCAAATGCGTAGGTACACTACGCCGTACGCGCGTCATTGGGCGTGAATTCTTTGACCCCGCCCGACTCACGTGACATTCGTAAGTTGCCAATGAATTGATTCATAATAAATTCCAATTTTCCCTTGGTACTTTGCCGGCTTAGGACGGTCAAAACTACGTCAACTAACATACATTAAAAAAAAACATTTACGTACCTAGCTTGTGGATTGTTTTGAAAAAACCTTATTTGTCGGTAAAGTGACAGAGGGTAAACGGGTGCTCTTCCACGAGCTTGTGCATGTGCTGGCACGTGAAAAGACGAAAAATCCAACAGGTTCTGAGTGGTTCTGGTGGAATGAGACCCCGTGAAGGAATAGGGTCGTTCGGGTAGCGCCGATGGAACATTTCACGAGTTCATACTAAATTTCTTGCGCGATCGTAAATTACAACCATTTGTGGGTATTGTTGGTTGGTGTACCTAGCCTGCACATTACGCGGTCGAGGCATCGTGTACACAAACACACACACAACACACAACTACTACACTAACACTTAATACACTGCAATCCAAGCACCGTATGCCGCGAGCGGCGAGTACGGCGATTACGTCACGGGATCAATAAATCAATTACGCGTCAATGCACCTGCGCAGTCGTTATGACACTGGTTCCGGGTTCGTGACTTCGTGTTGCGGCGGGAAGCATACCCCGCGCGGGGGTGATATTCGTATTTTTGCGAGTGAGGGAGTGGGACGGAGAGAGTTCAGGGAATCCCGCCGGACGGAATGTCTTGTAGCCCATTGTTATTATTACTTGTAAGGAAAAACCCGCGCGCGCGCAGGTGATGTTTGTTTACATTTCGCTTTGCGCTGTACTGCGCTTTAAGATTTTGATATTTCAACAATTATTGGCGTTAACGAAGTATTTTGTTTTAATTACTTTAAGTGTTTATTTGCAATAATAAGCCTTGTGCAATTTGACTTACTACATTTTTAAGGTTTTCCTTACTTGCATTAATAATATTTTTGATTTGCGTATTAATAGCCCTAATGCAATCAGTATCGTGAGTAGTGCCTTAGGTTAAAATAATGCCCATGACTTCGATTCCACCCTGTATAATAACATTATAATTCAGGAAAATAAATAAAAAACAAAACAAGCTGAGCTGAGTCCATATGAAAAAAAATTGTTATTGCAGTCATCTTGTAAAACTGTGATTAGTGTGTTGTACTTACTTCGTAGCAGGTTTGGTACCTGCTACGATCCCTACATTACTCCCTTTGCTTTTGTTTTTGCCTACCCCCTTTGGAAAGAAGGCGTGAGTTTATATGAAGCTTGCGTTCACACTTTTAAGTTTTATATCGTACTATCAAACATCCAGCACCTATAACTTGCTTCTTAAGTGAACACTAATCTGCTCTAAGTCGTTAATTCTTCAAATTATCGCCTCAAATATACAATGTGTTAATGAAATAACCCAAAACCTGAAACTAGTTTGTTTAGAATCGGCAGCAAAATCGAATACAATAATTTTTAATATGGGTTATTTTTTTCCAAAAAATAATTATTTGTCTTGCCATGTCTAATATTTTTTAACGACGCTGTACGCTATTGTCCAACGCAATGAAAACAAACAGCGCGGGCGAGGGTGAGGAGAGGGGGTGCTAGAGCTGGCGCCAAGGCCGGGAGGCGCGCCGGCGGCGATAGAGCTACGAATCTGAAAGAAGTAGTGCGACAACAATATTCACAAATATCTTTTACTATAATTATTGAAAATAAATAATTATATGTCATATCAATTTATTAATATAAAAATCGGTTGGGGTGTCCGAGGTTTTGGGTTATTTTATTAACACTTTGTATAACTACTAGCTGACCCCGCAAACGTCGTTTTGCAAAAAAAAAAATAGAGAGTAGCTGATTCTCAGACTTACTGAATATGAATATAAAATTTCATAAAAATCGGTCAAGCCGTTTTGGAGGAGTATGGTAACTAACACTGTGACACGAGAATTTTATATATTAGATACTAGTGGTCCGTCACGGCTTCGCACGGGTGAAAAAAAACCTATATTAATCAGTGATAATGTAGCATTCAAATGGTGAAAGAATTTTTAAAATCGGTCCAGTACTTTTTGAGCCAATTCGTTACAAACATACATACAAATCTTTCCTCTTTATAATATTAGTATAGACTAGCTGACCCCGCAAACGTCGTTTTGCAAAAAAAAAATAGATAGTAGCTGATTTTCAGACCTACTGAATATGCATATAAAATTTCATAAAAATCGGTCAAGCCGTTTCGGAGGAGTATGGTAACTAACACTGTGACACGAGAATTTTATATATTAGATATTATTAATCTGTCACTATCAATATCAGTTAAACAACAAAACCAAAAATATGAGTTAATCTCTAAACCTAAACAACAGTTCAACCAGTGTTCTTTGTTCGGCCGGTAGTAACCGGATTAGTCAATTAGCCGGTCAAGCCGGTCGTCCGGCGTCCGGTGCCGGGCCGACCGCCGTACTGCACTACATCCGGGATCCGGTCTCCACTTGATTCACTTCACTACGATACGGATACTGAGAACGGTTTGTTGGAAACTGAAACATAAAGACAGAAATATCTTAAGATGGTTAGTGTAAGTACCTACAGAATAGACTGAATGCCTGACGTGTGCAATGGCTAACTTCGAAGTGGCACAAGAGAATGGAACATCCTGGCGAGGTTATGGTTGCTTTTAGAGTCATGATGATTTTTTTTTCCAAGCAAAATACATAAGGAATGAAAGAAAAGATAACATTTATTTGGCAACAGTTCGCGAAACACAGAATAGAATATACATACAATCTTACACACGCGAAAAAAAAACCAGTTGGTCCCATACATTTATGATCGCATAACTCGCCAAAATGCAGGGAACAGCAGATTTTTTTTTTCGCGATTTCATGTTTGGTCTCATAGTAAAAGTTGTTCGTAATGATGAGTACAATAACCTCTTAAGAGGATAACGGTGATTAAAATTTCAACCTGTATAATAATAGGTCGGGGCAAAAATATTTTCGTATTTTGAATCTATTGTTAGTAATCCGATGGCCGGTGGAGCAGACGAGTCCTTGAGTGGAGACCGCGTATCGGCAAGCGTAGTGTAGGACGTCCCCCAGCTAAGTGGACGGACGACCTAAAGAAAGTGGCTGGAACGGACTGGATGAGGAATGCGGAGGACAGGGTGTTGTGGCGCAGCCTGGGAGAGGCCTATGTCCAGCAGTGGACTGCGATAGGCTGAGTTGATTGATTGATTGATTGTTAGTAATCAAACCTCTTTGGCAGTACTGAATGTAACTGGCTGGTTTTAATACTATTAAATGTTGACATTCTAAAGATGAAATAAATTTAAAAAAAAACTAGTTCCCGCCATTTCTCAATTGTTTTTCAAGCAAGCAACATGAACATATGTGACGAAGAAATTCGGTACATTTTAAAATTTTATTACAAATAAAGTAAAAATGCGACGAATGCCGCGAATAAAATTTGTGCGGTTTACGGACCTAATGCGGTATCAATACGAGTAGCACAAATGTGGTTCAAGCGTTTCAAGTCAGGAAATTTTAGTGTGAAGGATGAAGCTCGCTCTGGACGCCCTGTCACGGATAAAATCAGTGCCATTTTTTGAAAAAGTGGAGCAAGATCGACATATTAGTAGTTATGATATTGCTGAAGAACTGGATGTTGATCACAAAACAGTTTTACGGCATTTACAAAAGTCTGGGTACAAGAAAAACCTTGATATTTGGGTACCACATGATCTCACTGAGAGAAACTTAATGCAACGTGTTTCCATTTGCGATTCTTTGTTGAAACGTAATAATTCCGACCCATTTCTTAAACGGTTGATTACGGGTGATGAAAAATGGATCACTTACGATAAGAATGTCCGAAAAAGATCGTGGTCGAAGCATGGGCAAGCCCCACAGACCGTGGCAAAGCCCGGCCTGACTCGGAATAAAGTGATGCTGTGTGTTTGGTGGGATTGGAAAGGAATCGTCCACTATGAGCTTTTGCCGCCGGGTAAAACTATCGATTCTGACCTCTACTGTCAACAACTGATGAGGTTAAAAGAAGCTATTGAGAAAAACCGGCCGGAGCTGGTGAATAGGAAGGGCGTGGTGTTTCATCACGACAACGCCAGACCGCACTCATCTATAGCCACTCAGCAAAAATTGAGAGAGCTTGGCTGGGATGTGTTGATGCATCCTCCGTATAGCCCTGATCTTGCTCCATCAGATTTTCACCTGTTTCGGTCACTTTAGAACTCTTTAGGAAGCATAAAGTTAACCTCAAAAGAACACTGTGAAAACTACCTGTCAGATTTTTTTGATAAAAAATCTCAAAACTTCTACAGCAATGGGATTATGGCATTGCCCATAAGATGGCAACAAGTCATCGATCAAAACGGCACATACATATTATAAATAAATAAAAAATTAAACCTAAAACTATTTTTTTTTTTTGTATGAAAAATACGAAAATACTTTCGCCCCGACCTAATATATAGTTGAAAATTAATTAGCATAATCAGCCTATAATGTTCTCACTGCCCCAGCAGTGCGGAGAGAGGAGAGCTCACAGAGTGAGCGAGTGAGCATGAGTGTGAGAGGGAGTGGGCCGTGAAAATGAAGTCTGAACAATTCACTGAATTTTGAAACTTGAAAACGTAACAAACAAGGTTTTAACAACATGGAAACTAAAGCCCTCTTCAAAACAAAGCCATAACCATCATTCCATCATCACGGGAACATTCCCAGTCATTAGTTGGCATTAGGGGCAGTTTACATCGCTCCGTTAAAATTGTAATAATCTGCGTAACGTCTGGAGGGGCCGTAAATAAGCTAAATAGGCCGGTCTCGAGCTTGTATCAGGTCCGCTTTACTTTCAGCCCACGAAAACAGATGGCCTCGCAGTCCTGGTTTATTTGTTCAATTTTGGATCGTGATTTGGTGAATTATTTGTTGTGACGAATGGGGTTAAATTCTGTATAACACGACTTCTTTTTTTCACAGAATTCACCTTTTCGTTTGGTTTATCAAATACGACCTAAGTAAGCGAGTTATGAACTAAAGACGGTAATGTATAGCACTGTAAGCTTTATAAATATTAATAAATGCTCAACTGATGACCTTTAAAAAGTAAATAACCGAGGATGGCCATATAAAAGAAAAAAAAAAATATTTGGGACGCGTACAGGAGGTACTTACACATAGTAAGCATTATCTATAAAACCGGTCAAGTGCGTGTTGGGCCACGCGCAGTGTAGGGTTCCGTAGTTTTCGAAAAAATTTCGAGTCAAATACAATTGGTCGACTATAACTCGTAAACTTGTAAAGCCTACTAAGTGTGATAGTTTTCCTTTAAACTTCGTTGTATATAGGTACTACTGCCGTGACATTTGAATTTCTAACTACACCCGTTTAGTTGGTAAAGTACCAATTTTCGTTAGATTCAAGTGTCCCCCACTTGACTCTAACGAAAATTGGTACTTTAAAGCTTGATAAGTCACGAACGGTTTACTTAATCAAAAAACGGTCTTCCTGAACCCCTAATATTTGAAAGACCTATACAACGATAGCGCACACTATGGGAAGGACGAAAAAAAATTAGAAAACTATTTCAAGCGTCTCTAAGTACTACATGTTGCTGTTATCAATATCGAGCAAAAAATTACGTTTGTTGTATGGGAGCCCCCTTTTATTTTATTCTGTTTTTTAGTATTTTTTGTAATAGCGGCAACAGAAACACTTCATCTGTGAAAATATCAACTGTCTAACTATCACGATTCATAAGATACAGCCTGGTGACAGACGGACAGACAGACAGATGGACGGACAGCGGAGTCTTAGTAATAAGGTCCCGTTTTACCCTTTGGGTATGGAACCCTAAAAAGGAGCATTTAAAACTAATAAAATTAACGTTATAAAAACCAAAAAAACAAGACAAAAAACAACCGACTTCCAAAAAAACATTACAAAGTGAAAAATAACTTTAATTTCGGAAGTCGGTGTCGCTGTTTGCGCATTGTCGTTTTTTGACACCGACTTCCAAAATTAAAGTTATTTTTCACTTTGTAGTGTTTTTTTTTTGGAAATCGGTTGTTTTTTTTGTAAAAAAGTTTTTATTTTTCACTTTTTAGTTGTATCTACCTCACACAAATTCATTTAACACTACTTGCAACAGGGAAATGAGGGTGTATAACGCTAGTGTTTACATACTCTTTGTGAGGTGTACCATGGTATACTGAACTCATCTGCGTACCCCTTTAAAGGGTACAGACGTGATGTTATGTTGTATGATTGCGTAAACAATGGAACCATATGCGATAGCAAAAAACGCGGTTGATTTGCTGGCATTTATTGATGAGTACTGTCTCCGAAACTCATCATCAGTAGGCCAATTCTGCTAATTTAAAACGTTCAAAATCTAGTCGCAGTCTCATCTCGGCGACAAACAAATGTCAAAAACTTGTCAAAATGTAGGGAAATTTGAAGTATTTTTGACAGATTGAGACTGAGATCAGACTGTGAACGTTCTTAAAAATTACGAGAATTGCCCCTCAGATCTTTACGAAATTTAAATGGAACCTTTTCGAAATACACATCTTTCAAACAAAAAAAGAATTTTGCAAATCCGTTTATAAATGACGGAGTTATGCCTGAACCCGTGAACCCGTGAAATACTTATTATTGAGTAGTTCCGATGGCCATCTGTGGTCTTCATCATCAGTTCCACTTCACCAAATGATGCTTTCCAAGAGCAAATGCATGAGTTACTATAAAAAATACCGAAATCGTTATAGGTGTGCCTATAAAATTTGGGGGTTTCCCTCGATTTCCATGAGATTCCCTCATCAGATTCCGATTTGGTGACAATGGGACCACCTCGGGAGTATACCCTTTCAAACGAAAAAAGAATTTTGAAAATCGGTCCACAATTGGCCGAATAATCGCGTAACAAACACACAAAAAAAAAAAACATACCGTCGAATTGAGAACCTCCTCCTGTTTGAAGTCGGTTAAAAAGATCTGTGCGATGCCCAACAGGCTCCTACCACAGGATATTACACAAGAAGGGTGGGTAGGTATGACCAATTGTCTACTTATTCACCAAGATTAGAAATTTTTATATAATAATTGTAAATAGACTACCATAACCATTGTTTTAAAATCAGATGATTTTAATTTAAGTCTTCGTGTTCTTTTCAGTGAACAAAATGTAGTGTATGTGTCTCTTAAGAACATTGCTAATATCTTCCGCTGTAGCGTTTTTCGTGGCCGTACAAACTAGCGTCCTCTATTTAGAATTCGTATTTATTATTATTGTTTTAGTTTCGCGCCCCATCCCAAGATTTAGCGCCGGCTTAGTTCAGCAAACACTGGACACTTGCACCGATGTCCACACCACTACTGCTTTTGTTAATCCCTTTAGAAGATTAAGTTATTATTACCTAATGGTAACAGGCTGTTTTATTATTATAATAAACAAACTGTTGGCAAGAATTCACTTGCATTGGGGAGCTAGTTCCTGTAGCAGAGAAAAAAGGATCTAGATGTTAAACTTGGCCGCAGTCAGTCCATAGTCTGTCTGAATCATCATCATCTGCCTGCCTTTTCCCAACTATGTTGGGGTCGGCCAGTCTAACCAGATGCAGCTGAATACCAGTATTTTACATGGAGCGACTGCAGATCTGACCTCCACAACCCAGTTGCTGGGTAATACGACACTCCATGGTAAGACTGGTTGTCAGACTATCGGGCTTCTGACTACCCGTAACGACTGTCAAAGATCCACGAATGACAGCTGGGACCAACGGCTTAACGTGCTTTCCGAGGCACGGAGGGGTCACGGAATGTAAAGATGGTCACCCATCCACAGACCAACCGCGGCAAGCGTAGCTTAACCTGATCGATCGACCTGTGCGGCTGTTATTATTTAGCCACGAGCTGAATACTGAGTTTAATTCAAATCTGTTTACCGAATAAAGGTGTCCAACCAAACACACTCATACATCCATCATAAAGTATTTATTTACGTAGGATTTCTTTAAATTTCTATAAATTTTTTACGGTATAGAAACTTATTTCCCCTAATAACCTTCAAGTTTTTTTTTATCGTTGTAGGTATATCAATAATCTTTTCATATAAATAACATACCATCTCAAATTCGTTTCATTGACGGAACAATCTCCAAAGTACACTCAATACAATGTTTAAGTAATCGTGAAGCGGAGGAAAAACAGCGTGTGACGATTTCCGGTCCATCGGCCGTGGTTGCGGCCTGAATGCGGCCCGCCGGAAGTACGTAAGCGGTGGGTACGCCGGCTTCCGGCCTTGTGACAATCCCAAACTTTCGTTGAAATAACTTTGACGTTGACGGCAAAAACGAGGGTTTTGTGTCAGGTGAGTTTGTATGAGTGGGAACGTGTGGTGGGCTATTTATATCTCTGATGAAACAGACGCCTTCCTATCGTGATCTTGACAACTGTGTATACACTTTGAAATTGAAAACATGCGACAAATCGAAATGGGAGATTGTACTCAACATTAAGAACAACTTTTACTGTGGGACCAAACCTGAACCGTAAAAAAAAATCATCTGTTCCCTACATTTATGCTCGCAGAACTCGTTAAAATGTTGGGAACAGCTGACTTTTTTTTCGCGATTGTTGCTTTGGTCTCTTAATAAAAGTTGTTCATAATGATGAGTACAGTCTCCCATTTCGGTTTGTCGCATGTTTTCAATTTCAACCTTTATAGCAATATAGCACAATAAATATTTTGACTTATTTCATTTTAGTACTACTAATACTTTACTTTCGTGCATTGTTCATGACTGTTTACTTAATCTAGTGGTCAGAGACTACTCAACATTGGTTCTCAAAACTGTTTTTGGGTTTTTCAATTAAGTAATAGTTTTTCAAATAAGTAAAATTGTACTTCTGCATAGCTGCTTCCTACTCAGAAGTACAATATCCCAGCCCAGGAGTCAGGGTTTGTGCTCAAGCGCGATGCTATGTTCAGTAATTTTTAGGGTTCAGTACCCAAAGGGTGCCAACGGAACCCTATTACTAAGGCTCCGCTGCCCGTCTGTCTGTCAGCGGGCTGTATCTCATGAACCGTAATAGGCAGACAGTTGAAATGTTCACAGAGCATGTATTTCTATTATTACTGTAATATTTTTTTCTCCCAATAGGTTAAAATCATGTAATGAAAGTATAATTTTATTTGGGGATTTTAATATATATATTTTAGATGTTACTCCATTAGACTTCTTAATCTGTTTAGGTCTTATAATTTAATTAACTTGTTTTTTTAACCTGCTAGAATCACGGCATCTTGGTCAACTTGTCTTGATACATTTTTAAACTTGTTGCAACGACTAGCTATATAAGCCCTGTACGAGTATTCAAGTTTTTTCGGCTACCACAATGGTCGAACTCAATTAGTCAGTTAAACTAATTAATTAATAATTCGTTATTAAGTCAGTTAGGCTTATTAATACAAATTTATTAAATGCTATTTTTTTTTTATTAAGGTGCAATACTGGGTCTATTCTTATTTTTAGTGTATATCAATGACTTACCATTCTATTTATGACGTTGTACTGTTTGCAAATGATACCTCTATCTTATGTAATTTTGACGTTCGATTTTTCTTAATATGGTTTCAATATTGTACGGCGGTACGGAACCCTTTGTGTGCGAGTCCGACTCGCACTTGGCCAGTTTTTTATCAACACTTGTAGCTTCCTCCTGATAATCTATACATATAATAAATCTGTAGAAAAGTCATTTTTGTACATTGAAGAAATTGAAACAAAAAATAGCCAGCGTGTGAAAAGATAAGTAACAGAACCCATTTCTATCATTTTTGAAATTTTTGTCTGTTTGTCTGTTTGTCTGTTTGTTTGTGCGCACATCACGTAAAATCTACGAATTCAATGCTGACAATGTTTATATACAAAAATTATACGCAACTTGAGGTTTAACTTAGTTTTTGTTTCATCGAAATCGGTTCACTCTATCAAAAGATATGATTAATTTAGTGAGTTCAAGAAGTAAAATATTACGTTACGCAATTAAGTATAGTACTTGCAACGACATCTTAAGACTAAAAATAGAACTAATGTTGATAGTTGAAATCTAAATCCGATAGATGGCGTTGTGCAAATGACGTCATTTTCTGAATCGCGGTGTTAAGATTTTCCGCGCGAGGATGACGTCCACCGTGTTTACTAGGCAAATTGGGTTTCGTTAGGTGTCTAAAAAGTTCTTGCGTGTGTCGTAAAAGTTCTTTGGTTGCTTGGTTTATCGATTTTCTAAATTGGTCGAAAAAAAAGTATTTGCTTATCTTATTGGTTTCGTTTGGTCAACTTTGGTCATTGGTTTGAAGTACGAAGTAAAGATTGTATTTGATTTACTTCGTAGTTTGAATCCAATAGTGCCAATCGTTATACAGTAAGTTAGTGTTGCCAATTCGTTGAGTCACGACCACGAACAGACGATACGTTGTCACACTAGACTGTTCGACGCACCGTTCTTTTAAGTTTGTAGGCTATTCAGTCATAAGTGTTGTTAGTTTTGTTTATTGCTTTAATTTTCCTTGAAAATGCCTCAAAGAAAAAAAACTAACCTTTCGCTGCGTAGCCGAAATGCGAAAAGGATGAGACTTTGTCTCTCAGGAATCGGAAGAAGATCGTGAAGCACGGTTATCTGCTAACCGAGAGCACATCGCTCTTTCACGTGAATCGGAAACGTTCACCGAAAGGGAGTCACGTTTAAGTTCACAAAGAACACGGACCGCGACTTTGCGGTCTCAAGAGAGTATCCAGGAACGCGAAGACCGGCTGTCTGCTGATCGGGAGCGCCACTCTCTCTCACGTGAGTCAGAGACATTCACAGAAAGGGAGTCGCGCTTAAGTTCGCAAAGAACTCGGACCGCGACTTTGCGTTCTCAAGAGAATATCCAGGAACGCGAAGTTCGGCTGTCTGCTGATCGGGAGCGCCAGTCTCTCTCACGCGAGTCAGAGACTTTCACAGAAAGGGAGTCGCGCTTAAGTTCGCAAAGAACTCGGACCGCGACTTTGCGTTCTCAAGAGAATATCCAGGAACGCGAAGTTCGGCTGTCTGCTGATCGGGAGCGCCAGTCTCTCTCACGCGAGTCAGAGACTTTCACAGAAAGGGAGTCGCGCTTAAGTTCGCAAAGAACTCGGACCGCGACTTTGCGTTCTCAAGAGAGTATCGAGGAACGCCAAGCACGTCTGTCATCTGACCGAGAGCGACACGCTCTCTCGCGCGAGTCTGAATCTCTCTCCCAAAGAGAAGAACGATTACAAATAGCTAGACATAACTATGTAGGTGTACAAAGAAACAATGAAAGTTATCTTGCATCTGAAAGGGAAAGAATAGATGAACTAAGACGAGCAGAAACAGCAGAACAACGTCAATCTCGCCTAGAAATAGAACGAGCTCGATACCATATGAATAGAGAAACAAATAGCGGAGCTGATGAGTCCATGGAAAATGACGATGCAAATATTTTATTACCTTGGGACAATAGGGAAAAATCAGGGTTCACATATTCGTCTAGAATTAATTATGCTGGCTTTACTTTCGTGGGTGACATGAGAGAAATTTGTAATTTTTGTCATGCTTTGAAATGGAGGAAAGAGACAGATGGAATGTGCTGCTCAAATGGAAAAATTGTTCTTCCAAATTTCCAAGATCCACCACACTTACTTAAAAGTCTCCTGAATGGCGATCATCCCCAGTCGAACCGTTTTTTGGATAATATTCGTTTATATAACAGTGCTTTCCAAATGACTTCCTTTGGGGCAAAACAAATAACGGAAGGACCGTTCATGCCAACCTTCAAAGTACAAGGTCAAGTTTATCACCTTATTGGATCTTTGCTGCCAGAAAATGAACCCAAATTTCTCCAAATTTATTTTGTATCCGATTACACGCAACAGCTCAATGTTAGAAATCACAATTTTCCCCAGCTCAATGCTGAGCTTTTGGGTCAACTTCAAGAATTGCTGCATCACGTTAACCAGTACGTTCGTGAATTCAAAGCTGCATTGGAGTCAATTCCACAAGGCAGCAATGATTTCAAAATTGTTATAAGTGCCGATAGACGTCCTGTGGGTGAACACCGTGGAAGACACAATGCACCCGTCGCAGATGAAGTTGCAGTTGTTTTAGTCGACCAGGAGTGTGAGAGACGTGATATCGTGTTGCGTACACGCGACGATCGCCTTCAACGCATTTTGGAAACCCACCGAGCTTACGACGCCCTGCAATATCCACTAATTTATTGTCATGGTGAAGATGGGTACAATTTTGGGCTGTACCAAGTGAACCCTACTACGAGAGTCACTAATTATCAAAAAAAAATATCTGCTCAACAATACTATTCCTACCTTTTACAAATAAGGCAAAACAGTTTCGTATATTTGCAACGATTTCGTGGTTTGTTCAGCCAATTTATTGTGGACATGTACGCAAAAATAGAAACTGAACGTTTAGTGTATATTCGCACTAACCAGCGACGGTTACGCGCTGAAGAATACGTGCACTTGCGGGACGCCATGCAATCAGATAATAACGTCGAAAACTTGGGTCGATTGGTTATTTTGCCATCCAGTTTCACAGGCGGTCCGCGGTATATGCACGAACGAACGCAAGATGCTTTTTGTTACGTCCGTAAATACGGCCGGCCGGACCTTTTTATAACATTTACAACAAATCCAAAGTGGACGGAGATTTGCCAGGCACTTCTCACAGGACAGGCGTCATACGACAGACATGACAT
Source organism: Globia sparganii (assembly GCA_949316385.1). NCBI lineage: Eukaryota > Metazoa > Arthropoda > Insecta > Lepidoptera > Noctuidae > Globia > Globia sparganii. The sequence continues at coordinate 834,118 of OX438659.1, forward strand.
TATTGCTAGGATTTTTCATTTAAAACTCAAAGTCTTGATTAATCTACTTACAAAGGAGAAAGTTTTCGGTTCAACTCTTTGTTTTATGTATAGCGTCGAGTGGCAAAAGCGTGGTTTACCCCACGCGCACATTCTTCTGTGGCTGGAAGAAAAAATTCGTCCCGATGCTATAGACAGTGTCATAAGTGCAGAATTTCCGGACTATAATGCAGATCCGATTTTGCATGACATAGTAAAAACACATATGGTTCACGGGCCATGTGGCCTCTTAAACAGGGAATCACCGTGCATGAAAGATGGTCAATGCTCAAAAAAATACCCCAGAGCACTGAAAGAACTAACTATGGCTGGGGAAAATGGGTATCCGCAATACCGGCGAAGATCACCGTCACAAGGTGGTTTCACAGCTACTGTCAGATTCCGTGGACAAGAAATAATTCTAAATAATAGTTGGGTGGTACCGTATTCTCCAGTTTTGTCAAACGCTTTTCAAGCACACATTAATGTTGAAATTTGTAATAGCGTCGAATCTATAAAATATATATGTAAATATGTTAATAAAGGTAGTGATCAAGCCATGATAGCACTAAGAAATAACAACCAATTTGATGAAGTGACAAGGTATCAATCTGGCCGATACATAAGCTCTTCGGAGGCAGTTTGGCGCATTTTGAGTTTCCCTATTCATGAAAGGTATCCGCCAGTCATCCATCTTGACGTGCACCTGGAAGGCGGGCAGCGAGTTTACTTTCAGCCAGAAAATGTGGCAGGAAGAATGAACAACCCAAGACAAACCACCTTGCTCGCATTCTTTCGCCTTTGCGAAAGAGACAATTTCGCTAAGTCTCTGTTGTACAATGAAGTGCCACATTATTATACTTATAACAAGCAGCAAGGTGTTTTTAATCGCAGGAGACGTGGAACTGCTGTAGAAGGCGAGTCCGGCATTTTTAAAGAACACGTGATTGGAAGAGTATACACGGTGCACCCAAATAATGCAGAGTGTTATTATTTACGCCTTCTTCTTCACACAGTGCGAGGACCTACTTCTTTTGCTGAGCTCCGCAAAGTGGACGATATAGAATATCCCACATTTCAAGCTGCTTGCCGCGCACGGCATTTATTAGATGGCGATCAGCATTGGGATGATGCTTTAGCCGAATCATGCGTCAGTGATAGTCCACATCGTTTGCGCCATTTATTTGCCATTTTGTTGACATTTTGTGGCCTATCGGACGCTGGGCAGTTGTGGCAAAAATATAAAGACGCGTTTGCCGAAGATTTTTTGAGACAGCAAAATATAAATAGTGAAACTTCTGACCAAGTACGTGAAAGCTGCCATAATAGGGCTTTGCTGGCTATACAAGATATAGTTACAAGTATAGGAGGGAACCCCCTCAGTCAATACGGCTTGCCGACACCGACAGTTGGTGGGGAACGAATTAATAGGGAGTATACATCTGAAATAAATTACAACCCCGAAGAGTTAGCAGAAATATTGCGAAATGGCTGTTCAAATTTGACGTCAGAACAACGTCAAATCTTTGATAGAGTATGCTGTAGTGTAGAACATTCATTAGGAGAAATGCTGTTTTTAGATGCACCTGGTGGAACAGGTAAAACTTTCCTCACTAAAGTTATCTTGGCTCAAATAAGGAGCCAAAACAAAATTGCCCTTGCCGTCGCTTCCTCAGGAATAGCTGCCACTTTATTACCAGGAGGAAAAACTGCACATACAACATTTAAAATACCAATCGACTTGGACCGCACAGAAAACCCTGTTTGCAACGTGTCTCGCAATAGTGATAAAGCAAGGGTTTTACGCGATTGCGCCCTTATCGTTTGGGACGAGTGTACGATGGCAAATCGTAAAGCTGTGGAAGCTGTAGATAGAACGTTGCGAGATATAAGACAAAATGACCGACCGATGGGAGGCTTAACGGTGCTATTCTGTGGAGACTTCAGGCAGACACTCCCTATAATACCCAGAGGAACGAGGGCCGATGAAATAGGTGCCTGTTTAAAGAGCTCTATTTTATGGCGTAGTGTCATATTAACTAATTTGAGCTTTAATATGCGAGCATATTTGGGAGGTGACGCAAACGCGCAGGTTTTCTCAAATTTACTACTTCAAATTGGTAACGGCACATACCCGACTCAAGAAGGAGGTAAAGTAACTTTAGTCGAAAGCCTGTGTTCTTCTGTTGCCTCACAGCAGGAACTCATTTCCTCTGTATACGGAGATCCATCAGAGATCTCGAACCATGACGCTGCTTGGCTATGCCAACGAGCTATTTTGGCACCTCGCAACGACCAAGCAGCAGCAATAAATTCTCAAATATTGGTACATGTTTCTGGAGAAAGTAGGGAATATTTATCTATTAACACGGTTTTAGAAGAAGGAGATGCCACCCACTATCCAGTAGAGTTTTTAGACTCTCTAAATACACCAGGTCTTCCAGCACACAAAATTTATTTAAAAGTCGGAGTACCAATCATTCTACTCAGAAATTTAAGCCCACCAAAACTATGCAATGGAACTCGGTTGAGAGTAACAAATCTCCAACGAAATGTCATCGAAGCCGAAATCTTAACAGGTTGCGGCTCCGGTGATGTTGTTTTCATTCCCAGGATACCCATTATCCCCAATAATTTTCCGTTTACTTTCAAACGTGTGCAATTTCCTGTAAGCCTCTGTTACGCTATGACTATTAATAAAGCCCAAGGCCAGACGTTATCCGTTGCGGGTGTAGACCTTACTTTTGATTGTTTTCACACGGCCAACTCTATGTTTCTCTATCACGTGTTAGCAACCCAAACAACCTTTTTGTATATGCTCCGGGTAATTCCACCGCTAACATAGTATATAGAGAAGCATTAACGTAATCAACTATACCAAAGTCAGGACTCTTATCTAAATCATCAAAAAGGTGATATACTCTTATCTAAACGACGTTGTTTTGTTCTCGACAACCACGCGAACGAAGTCGCGGGCACAGCTAGTCTATACTAATATTATAAAGAGGAAAGATTTGTATGTATGTTTGTAACGAATTGGCTCAAAAAGTACTCGACCGATTTTAAAAATTCTTTCACCATTTGAATGCTACATTATCACTGATTAATATAGGCTTTTTTAATAGCAAGAAAAAAATAAAATGTTTAAAAAATAAATGTCCACCCGTGCGAAGCCGGGACGGGCCGCTAGTAATTTATAATCTATCAATAAACTTTAACCATCGTTTACCACTTATAGAACCACTAACAAAATCGCCCTCTAAACTAAACCTCGTCCTATAAACCAGCGCAACATTTGTCGGCTCCATTTTACTGAGACATATCCTCATACTAATCCTTTGTCTAGCAGACCCCATCAGCCCGCTTGCCATAAAATTTACTTGCACGTTACACTTTGACGTAAGTTGTAGCGACATGCATCAGTGCCATAGACTATAGAGTATGGGTATGGGAGGTGTGTCACATGTTGATGGATATGTGGTGCTAAAATGCTTTCATTAAGCTACTTGAAAGATGGCTCAAAATCAAAACATTTTGTTTCACATAAACGTAAAAGGGCACTTATGAAATGTTAGAAGCTCGGTTCAGAAGCAAGGTGACAATTGGTCGTTTCCTATGGAGAAGAGCCGGCAAGAAACTTCACGGTTACTCTTTTAAAAAGACGAGAGGGCTATTTTGATAACTATTTCTTATTAGTTGTTTAGTAATTTCAAAGTCATGTCATGGTTGTTAAACTAAATTATGTACAGAGGCCAGCACATCAAGCTACCCCAATCTGTCAAATTTCTTTGATAGATTTTCGACTTTACTCCAAAGCAATAAGGTTCATTTTCAATTGGGAAAATTTGACAGATAGGGGTAGCTTGATGTGCTGGCTTCTGTACCTGACAGATGGTTAGCTCAGCCCTTCTAACGTCACGATGAACAGAGGGCACACATCTCATAATTCTTTTACATATTTTAGTGAAATTAAATAGTATAAAAGTGTAAAAAAGTGTTCTGAATAAAGTATAATTAAGTGCATAAGGTGGTTTTCATCAAGACATGATTAAAAAAAAAAAAAATTACCGTACAATGGCGGACTTAATGTCTAAGGCAATTTTGACCAGTCTGCCTTAGGGTGATGCAGATATAAAACATTGTAGGTGCAACATGATAGAAAATAAACTTGAAAATAATTATCCGTTCGCGCAAAAGTCCGTTCGCGAAAACGTCTTTTCGCGCAAATGGGTTCGAGCAAGATGTATTTCAATAAACCCTGTACGTAGATTTTGTTGCTGACGATCCTTCAGGAATAAAAAGAAAAGAGAAAGGGGATCAGATCGGAATGAGAAAGTTTATAGTGGATAAGACACGAGTTTAAAACAAAAGAAGAACTAGCGGGGGAATAACTCAAGAAAAATACACAGACACATAAGTACTTCGTGCTATGAACTTAAGAAAACTATTAGGTACCTACAATCAGTTGTAAATCCAAAGAGCACGCCGGAAGTGCCAGTAGATTCGTTGTTACAATGAATGACGTTGCTGCTAAGCTTCTTGAAATTATGTGGATTGTAATTGGAATAAATCTAGATTTTGAACAGTTTTAAGTACCTAAGTATGAAAATCGGCCTCATCCCTTCAAGCCTAAAAAAACTGATTTAACGGCATATTTGGTTGTAATGTCGCTTGTCGTCAGTCAGTAGCTAAGCTGCCTCACTAGATGGTATCGGCAGCTATGCTAATTGGATTGCTTTCACGTAAAATAGCTGATTTGAAGACACATTTGGTGAGGTCGTGGAGGAGTTTATGACACAGAACTGATATATAACAAGAATTCTAATAATTTATTATTTCGGTATTCAATAAACCTTCCAAACTAACCAAATACGTATATCTAACTGCACCTATTTATGCCCTCAGAGTTGTTTGACTTTTTTGTCTATTTCAATTAGCTACCTAAGTTTTTTTCCAAATATATTCTTTGTTTTGATTAATCTTTGAAATACTTTTGATACAACTATCTATCGTGAAACTTAACCAAAAATCTTTCACCAATAAAATTGATATCAAGAACCGACTGTTTTACTATAACTACATCCACACACACATTTTCTCATGATAAGAACCAGTGACCTAAATTTTTATAAGATTTGGGTGTTAAGTGTTACACGAGTTTTGGTAATCTTTTGCTCTACAACTGCCAAATCATCGCTTTAATTTCCTAAAACACCTACTGTCCCATCTGGAACTCCATTAGTCTATGTCCACTCAGTAAAACGCCGGCAGCAAGCTCTAATACAAAACACAATTACAATAAAAGGTTTGAATGCACAGTTTGCAGCCGAAAGTTTCGCAGTCCGCACAGATATTGTATTCGTTAACAAACAACTGTCATTAGAGCAGCGACACTAATTGCAAGTTGTGTGTAGTCTATGGTTTATTGGGAATGGCGGATCAGCTGCCTGAAACTAATCTTGAAATGGACGGCATTGCAGTGCGATGTGGAGGGGGAAACAGTAAAACCACTCCTTACGATGAGGCAAATGCGCTGTTTGTCTCTGCATCACCCAAAGGTTGCCTGGTAGAAAATGCCAATGGATTAAGTCCGCCTCTGTACATTTATGTGCTTGAAGTATTAAATAAATAAATGCGTGGTACAAATAAGCAGGGTAAAACAGCTTCTCATATAGAGAAGGAAATATCAGTGATAATTTACGATTTTGATGAAACGTTTATAGAACTATGTAGGTGTAAAGGTCACTCATCCTCCATAGAATAGGGAGGATCGCCCGACCAGACGGGTGTTGTGCTGGCAGGCAACTTTTTTTGGGAATGGCATTTTGCAGTTCAACCTAGGAAGTTTTCGTCTGCTTGACCGGACTTGCTTAAATTAAGGCTGGCTTAAAGAACTTTAAAAACTAAGCGAATACACGCTAAGGGCGCCCCCCGTGACGTGGACCTCGGCTTAGGGCGTCGCTGGGAGAGGGCAGCAAGGGACAGGCTGGAACGGAATCACCAGATAATTGATGTCGGGACGTTATCGGACGCTTGCGCGATGCAGAATTTTGCATGACGTCAGTGTGATGCGTAGTTCGCATGTGGCAATGTAGATGTCGCCACACGTTAATGCTATAGGTATAGATCACCATCAGATTTTAAGCTTGCTTCCTAGATGTGCGTGTGGATTGAGAGATCTTTTCGAAAAACTCTTCCAATCCCAACCAAATTATAAGAGGATTTAGGAAATAATTGTGAAAACCCCATGGTAAGGTATAAAATTTGTGAAACCTAAACAAAGAAAGTTAGAACTAGTGCTTAAAAAGCAGTTAAGTTTTTCACGTGTCATGTTGTTTTTTCCGACAAACAAACTCCTGAGAATCTTTGGCTAAACTACACCTTACTTGATGCACGTTTATGACATTAGCAATAGGTTTTTCCTTATCAAGCGAGATTATCCAACGATTTATATTAACCTTCTGTATCATACATTTTCTGTGATTATTATATGGCACTGTTATTTGATTTACCACGTCCACCCACAATTTTAGTCCATAGTTTATGAGATATTTATAAAATTGATATTGATATATCTAGAGCTGCGATAAAATAATCATGTTACAACAAAGTTCATGTCAATATCATTAATAAAGCCTTCGCGTGTATAGTGTAGGTGTAAATATATATATCATAAATAAATAAAACCAGTGTTATTTCCAATCGGGTAGTTAAAACATACCTTTCTTATAATGTTATTGAACCGTCAGAATCCCGCGTTAGCCTGTAGGAAAATGTTTTTAGAGATATCACGTATTTTCACAATAACTTGATATTAGTTCATTTACCTTGTTACTACGAAATTATTTATTTAATTGACCCCTGTGAGAGGTCAATCCTAGATAGTGTCTACTACTTTTGCTGCCTAGCGTCATGGTCTAGTTCAGGTTTTAATTATTTTCTCAAGTATGGTAACGTAAGCAAACCCCTTCATTGAGTGCCTATAAGTGGCGGCAACCCCTTCGAATCAAGTAGGTCGTTGACCTATTTCTTTTTTCATCAAGTGTGTATTCCACAAAGGGTTTAGCAGAAGGGAGTCACCACGGTTTACTATTTGTAATATTATAGGGGCGAGCCTCATGCCTTCAACCGGCCAGAAATTCAGAATCCACATTGTAATGATAATTTTAAATAGGTACTTACTTCCTATTTTTAAGATTCAAGGACTGAGGTCCAGGGCCTCAAGTCTGCTATTACAATAGTGTCAGAATGATCTATCATTGATTTCATAATTGTCGATTTTGACAAGTTTGGTAATCTACTAATATAATGGCGACTTTCCAATGGTCAATCACTGACACTCCATTGAAAGAAATGGCACAAAATGGTAATCTCGTACTTATTAACATTAATGACAAATGATTAAATGTAATGTTTATTGCTATTTACGTACTTTTTACTACTTCAGATTGCAAACACTCATACCACAGATTACTGAATAGTTACTACGTAACAGATACATCACTCAGTAGAAAATTTCCAATACCTATTACTATAATTGCCTACTCCCTCGCGTCAACAACCACTGTATGCTAAAATGCGCCTAAATGCACAAGCGTACAGCAGTGATTGCTCCGCACCGCGCGATTCCACAGTAATCGCAGGGCTGCCTCTTCGATAAAATTAAATTAACATAACTTTTTGTCTATGTTATTGAGAACTGTGAATATGTTCTGACTATTATGTGGCAGTTACTGTCTTTTAATTATGTCTTTTAATTATGTCTCTAATGACGGTATGTGAATGGAAAAAAATGTAAACGACAAAAACTAATAATTTATCACTTACCTTTCTTCATTGACAGGTAAATGGAAAAATGTTAGGTGTTTATCCCGTCTTTTGCTTGATTTACACCCATCTACAGCACATAAGGCACCACACGTCATCGTAATACGCGTACGAACGAACAGCACTATTAAAATTGAACGGCGTGCGCGCGCTTCGCTTGCGAAAACCGCACTGAATTTGATCCGCCGGCGGACCGAGACCGCTCGGCTGGGCGGTAGGCACTTATAGCGCGCAAGTACATGGAGTGACGGAGGCCTGCTAATACGTAATATGTAAAAATATATATTAAATGAAATCTAGCATGAAATTTAATAGTCTTTCTCAGACCATTGACCGACCAATGATCGACCATTATGAATTTAGCAGATTACGAACTTTTAGCAAAATGACAATGGGATCGTGTTGGAATGACAAATTTATAAAAATAGCAGACTTGGGCCCCAGAAGGCCGAGCATTCGCAACCACTAGATATAAACACACATACATGAACTTTATCTTCCACAATTTAATATTCTCGCATCAAAGTCCTAGGGTTGTTTATGACGTCAAAGTCTAACAAAGTTAATTAAGTACCTACATGTGTTAGTAATTCAATCACACAGCGAGGCGCTCGCGGCGTAAGTTTTAAAATTAGTTACTGTAAGATCAATGATCGTGTGTGCTTTGGCCCTTGAAGTTATTAGGGGTATTATTCATCTTTGTTATTGCATGTTATATGATTAAGCCTCATAATTTTGACGTGATAACCAAAAAGTGTCACGTTCCACCTGAGGCTGAGCGTGCAAGTGAGAGCGCGGAACAAGCGATAGAGAAGCAGGATCGGCCCACGCGTTGACTTGTGACACTTTATTCATCAATGTTTCTTTATGACGTTATCACGTAAAACTATCGTCCGTAAACCGAATTTACAGACAAACAATTTTATTTTTTAGTGTTGTGCACATAATTTGACTACTACAACTAAAATTAAAATTGATAGTCAGGGAAATTAATTGTTTAACAAATTGGCTACCATTGAATTTTTCCACGATCTCAATACACAAAAGTGTTTGAAAGTTGTATTAAATGAACACGGCAAATTCGCAAATATACGGGAAATGAAATGTTTATCAATCTGACACAAATTGATGACCAATGAATTTTCCTGACTGCACCTACCTATTTATGTATTTACTATTTACAGAAAGAGTTTGTGATTTGACTAGCTCAAGGTCATAATACCAGTTGAACTGTACTGAAACTACAAGTCAATAACAACGGCAATGCGGCTGGCTATCAAGCATAAAATAAATTAGTAAAAGTTGGGACACAATAAAGAGATCAAAGCATTATAACAATGCCTATTATCACCCTAAAGCAAGACCAATAAAGAGATAATATCTCCAATGGCACTCGTGGCCGAGCGGTTAAGGCGTCTGACTAGAAATCAGATTCCCTCTGGGAGCGTAGGTTCGAATCCTACCGACTGCGTACACTTTTTGTTTGTTTTGGACCAAAAATGACAGCGAATCACATTTTCATTTATTAATAATCCCTGCAATTAAGTTGGTATGCAATTTAAATCACAATTAAAAGTATTTTCATTCATCAAAGTTTGCGGTCTATCTGAATCAGACTTTACGTGCCATAGCTCAAATGATTCGGCCTGGCGATGTTTATTCAGCACCGCAAAAGTAGCGCCGAACAAAATGCAGAGGTTACGCTGAATGATAAAACAACAGTTCTCATTAAAAATAATAAATAATGATTAATATTGTGGCGATGTGTCGTTGTTCATCATTAATGAAGTGTAGATCTTTATGCTTTAATAATTATTATTGTTATTAATAACCAACAAATTAATAAGTAACGATATTAAATAATGTGATGTACCTATTTGCCCTGGATAACTGTGTGGATGTGTACCTACGGTATGGGATGATTTTATCTGAGTGTGGCGATTAGGTTATCACACTAAATGAAACCACGTCTTCTACATTACGTATTTTAAACATACACAATTAAAATTATCAATAATAATTAACATTCTAGCCGTGAGACTTTTTTGTTCGTTTGAGTATTTATCAGCATTAAACTTAATTTGTGATTATTTGGTAACAATACCAGAAATTTTGTGTTAAATTTATTGTTAATACCATCGTTCTGCGTGTCTATTATCAAGGGTGGTTTTTATTTCTTGCCAAATAAGCAATTTATTTTGTTTCAAAAATTCAGTTTTCTATTTTTTGGAAAAGTTTTTATTTTATTATTTTAACAGGCTGATATCAACTTGTAATAACCACTATAGGTACTGTTTGATGTGATAACATAATCGCCACTCTGTATAAAAAAAAATACTTTTCTAAATGAAGCTTACCTTTTAGTATTGGAAAACTAAGCATAACAAAATTAGCCATTAAAACTAATATTGGTATTTCTTATTGTCAAAAATATACAACGTGTAACGTTAAATGCGCAAAACCTGAAAATAGTTTGTTCATAATTGAAAAAAGTTTTTTTTTTTCAAAAATTGTGTATTTTGCCATACTAGCCGCCGATTGAGCTAAAGAAAATTAAGTCTTATTACACTCAATTTTGAATGCATAAACTAATGCTAGGATCAACACGATTTTCTTAATAAAAATAGTTAGCTATAAAAAAAATAGTTTTGGTCATTGTATTATACTTTTAACTCAATATTCTAATTGGGGTGTATGAGGTTTTGCGCGTTTAACGTTACCTACACGTTGTATAAGTTTTTGTGTCGAAGTAGGAGAAGGAAACGAAAAACAACTAGGTACCTACTGAGTACTGAGTGAAATCGTGCAAGCTGTATTGTCAAAAATAATGGTTACAAAATTCCAAACCAATATTATAAAGAAAGAAGCCGCAATTTTTTAAGCCGATTGATAAACCGTGTGATACCAAACAAAGTGTCTAATTTAACATATTAACGGACCACTCGTGTCAAAGAGAAGGGGTTTTATTAAAAATACTTCGGATTCCGTGTGGTCCATGGGTGTCGAAATATTTTTTATTGAATTTGTGTTTGGTTACCGATGTGCAAATATTAAATGTGTGATGAAAATTGATCCGATATTGGTTTAGGTCAATTAAAATCAATTTAACACACAGCTTCTTGCCTTTTGACTTTTTAATGGAAACAAATATTGTACCCCTGTTTACTTTGATCAGCTTATCGAATTGTTTGTAGGGTTGGTTATTTATTTATATCAGGAAAAAAACTCAAAGAAACAAAAGCAGTTCAAAACAAAAGAAATACTTAGCTTGTGGACATATCAGTGAATAAAAGAAAAACAATTTAATGTATGGCCTTGTCGAAGTACCCAAGTATAATTCTCTTAAACTAGGCCGTCAGAAATGTTTATACAAAAATAACCAGATACAATAATACATTTTTTCAATAAACTTAGTACCAATTTCATCAATGAAACTGAACTCGATCAGCACATTTTTTAAACTGCGTTCAAGAGCTATCAGTATCAGTATTCCACAACAACGATGACACTACGATGAACTCGGTTTAGATTTGATGATACCGTCCAGTTTCATTCGTGAAACCCGCCCTCAGTTATTTCAAACAAAACCTACGAATCTTTACGAAATCAAAAAAGCACTTGAAAGCTAATAAATGTTGATACTCTTTTTTTATCAAGCTAGATTTTTTTCATAAACGGGGTGCCCGTAAAAGAAAAAATTGTAGCTGAATATGTCGAATAACGAAAATATATTATAAAAGGTATCACGTGAATGTAAGAATCGAATCAACAACTTTTCGCTACAGCATTGAAGTTCTTACTAGAACTACAATTATTTTACTGTATAAAAGCTTCGTGCAGAAGTTATTAAGTTCTTACCTAACTTGCTAACTTTATAGATTTCTCCGTGACGGCTTGTCAGTCAGTCTAATATTATTTCTAAGATTTTCAGAAGATCCTTGGATAACTAACCAAACTTCATAAGCTTGTAATGAAGTATCCCATTTTAATAGATTTTTAGTAACCAAGTGGTCAGTTTCGCTAAAAAGATTCTTACGGTTTTATATACATGTATAAAATGAAATCGAGACGCAAGCTACATTTGGCGTGCCTTCTGTTCGGTGTAGTTAAATACCAAAAACCGGACTACCTTTACGACAAGTTGAGTTGGTTGGCCAGTAGACGAGAATGTGGGAGAAGACAATGCTCGCAGCAACTCTCGACCCAGTCGCATAGTACAGCCGCTTTTAGAGGTAGCTTCCGTTACGCGGCTTCCAAAGTGTGGAATAATCTGCCACCACCTATTCGAGCAATCAACACGATCGATACATTTAAAAGACGCCTGCGGCAGTACCTCATAGATGCGCAACGGAAGCTACACATGATCAATGTAAACGTTTCATTGAAATGAAGTTAGTTATCTATTATTATATTGCGTATTGACGAAGTTCTTTATTTCTTGTGCAACCACACCATTTTATTTTATTTTTTTCATCCTTAAACACCACTATATTACTATCTATAATTATTTTTAAACTAATATATAATCGTTTTTTTATCATTTGTTTTTTTTTATTATTCGCTACACTTTAACTATTTATTTTTATATTTAAATATCTACACAAATCATAAAACTGGTTTACATTCGTAAGACGTCCTCGTAACATAGGGTCCAGTTGAAAACCAGCGTCAGGCATTAGTTGTCTGACATTTATGCTGAACTGGACCTATTTGTCGCAGCCGTGAGGCACACAATACTATTTAAAGTTTTTTTTTTTTTTTTTTTTTGTTTTTGTGTGCCTTACTTAACCTGGGTCAAATAAACTTATTTTCTTTCTTTCTTTATAAAAATTTTCAATGAAAAGCTGTTCATGACCGCTACCAAATTATAGATTTTACAAACAATAATTATTGAAAAGCTTTAGTTACAACTATTAAAAAGTTTCGCAGCCGGTAGGATTCGAACCTACGCTCCCACTGGGAATCTGATTTCGAGTCAGACGCCTTAACCACTCGGCCACGACTGCTTGTTGCAACTTGTCTGAAAATAGCCATTTGCATCAATAAAAATAAATGCGATTTGCATTATGCAAATTTCTAAGTTGATTTTTTTAAGTTCCCATTTACAAAGTTAATTTAAAAAATATTATGCATATGTTTGGTCCCTTGGTAATAGGTAAAATACCAGCATAAATAATACTATTTCAGTTATTTTGTGCTTTATAAAGTTTCTCAATGAAAAAGTTGTAGAAGAAGCTTTTATGTGGACTAAGTTCGACTGACAAAAACTTCTTGATTCTAAGACGAAATAAATAAGACAACATTTTTCTTCGACTATTTCTATTTTATACAACCTTATTCAGTTATATATTTTCTTTTTATTTGATTAATAAGTACTGCAAAGCCATTTACCCATCCCAAATAAGGTCATTCGGGGGAAGACTGTCCGCCAACGCCCTACCAATATCAACCTACATACAACGTTGTGCCACGTTCGACAGTCATTCACGCAATGTGTTAACTGCTGCATTAGACAGCAAGGTTGTTCCTCAGTAAATTTCAATTACATTGCATTATTTTAACACTCAATATTAACAAAACAATAAAAGTGTTTTCCAATTTTAAAAAAATTAAACTACCCGCACAATCCAAATTAATTCACTCTTGCTACTTTCCTAAACAAATCAGTATGTATATCTTATTTACATACCATCATTTACAAAATACAAAGTTTCCTTCTCTATTTAAAATTATTCCAGAATTTAAGTCCCAATTCCAGAATACTTAACACTAAACTGCTAAACCAAACAGGTTCAAAAAGCAACGGGTAAATCCGTGCATTAGCATAGAGATCGATGGGGGGTAAGCTTCGTACAGATAGTCCTGGGATTCGCTATCCCCACCCCAGCCCCGCTGTGGTCCATCCGTTAGGAAAGTCTAAGTTTTGGAGATAAACCAGTTTCCAAATAGAAACTTCGATTTATGAACCTGTTCTGTTCTGTGTTACAGGAATCGCAAATTTTAAGTAAGTACCTAGCACGGTTTTGTGATATTTGTGGGAAAATACAGTTTGAGGTCTCTTTAAGTACCTAATTTAAATATTAACAACACATTAAGTATAATGTTCGAAGGCCACAGGTAATAACAATGGTGCATTTATTGAGATGATACTTACCCTTTTCATATCTAAAACAACCTCTAAATCAACGTGCTTTTACTTTATTTAGCATTTTTCCTTTTCAGCATAGTTTTACTTCAAATAAACAACAATAACAGGAATTCTTAAGAGCGGCAACTAAATACGTTTACTTAGTGTTCCAGCGCATAATTTTTACCCGAAACGAGCCGCGACCACGGAGTAACAACAAATGGAGTACGAGAGAGTGATCGTAGACTATATTATAAACGTGGTCTTTAGCGTTAGCCCATGTTAAAGATAGGCTTCTTTCTGTCTAGCGTCGCCGCTCGCGGTTGATTGGCACTTAACTTAAAGTTTCATTTTCTGTATTGATGATTTTATAATGGTCTTGTCAGCCAGAAAAAAATTAATTTGGTATACAATAAAGATTTCTTTTCCCTCACGCTTCTCTTAACAAGTGTATAAACTTAGCGCGACCAGGCGGTGGTCAGCAACAAATAATAAGGGTGTCAGCACTCCACTCTTACTACTTCATGGTTGCGACCTACAAGAAAACGTTAGTTACCCCTAAATGAGCGTTATTGCAGCCATTTGGACAGGGGAGCCCTAATTAAGGGGTATAATTCAAAATTAAAAAGCTAAGGAACAGTGAAATGGTATTTGTTTGTAAGTTCCGCACATACCTAAGGGCATCTTAAGGGTGTAAGGATTCACACCTTGTGTTTACTATGAAAGGTTTTATTTATTGCAAGTTATTCAATACCGAAGAACAATTTTTTTATTTAATACTAGCTTCTGCCCGCGGCTTCGCTTGCGTGGATGTCGGAAATTATCCTACGAGAACGTGCAAAAAGTAGCGAGTCCTCCAGGACGCCATGTATCTCCTTGTCAAATTTTATCGAAACCCGTTCAGTGGTTTAGGCGTGAAAAGGTAACATCCAGTCAGAATTACTTTCGAATTAATTTATAATGTTAATATATTAATTACCTACTGAAAACCGACCCCAACTTAGTTGGAAAAAGGCTAGGCAGATGATGATGATAATGAATGTTATATTGTAAGGATTTTAAATAATTCACTGTCTTTTAAACTAATTTTATTAAGATACGTAGATTCAATAAACTATACTAATAATTTACAAAAAAAAAACATAATTATTTCTGGTACTTAATAGTGTTCGAACCCAGGGCATCTCGCTTTGCTGCTACTCTTGCCAGCACAAATAAGTAGTTTAAATAAAAAGTTTTTCTCATTCATCTGCCTAGCCTTTTCCCAATTATGTTGGGGTCGGATTCTAGTCTAACCGGATGCAGCTGAATACCAGTATTTTACATGGAGCGACTGCCTATCTGACCTCCACAACCAGTTACTGGGTAATACGAAACCCCTTGGTAAGACTGGTTGTCAGATTTTCAGGCTTCTGACGACCCGTGACGACTGTTCAAGATCCACGAATGACGAAAGGTTTTCTAATTCACCCTAAATATTAAACCTATTTTCAAACACCTCTACCGAACACCAAAAAAAAGAAAATTTTAATATAATAAAAGAGATTCCTAAGCCTTCCAAAAACGCTATTATCTCACATTTCATCGCGTTCTTTATCTGTGAGCCGTGACGTCACCGGAGCTTATTACCGGCCCGATCGTAGGGTCCCCTGTAAATTCCCTAATATTCTCAAATTGGACTAAAATATTGCAAGAAAGATATATGAAGTTGGATTATTAAAAAGGATTTAGGTATTATAATAAGAGATAGAACTTAAAATTAGTTTCAATGTGTGAACTGTAGAATCTTCCTAGTTTCTTTCCAATTATGTGAAGAACAAGGAGTAGGTACTGTAGAGATTATAGCCTATTTGGTGCTTACATGCAACCTCCGCGAGTTCGTTATAACCGCGTTGCTTCTGAGGAGGGTGAGGGGCAGCCAAAACAGCATTTTGAAAACGGTAGCTGAGAGCATCGGCTCTCCGATTGTACAGCAGTTCGTGCGGAGGTTGATTTTAACTAACACTAAGCAATAAGTTATTTTTTGTATACTAACATTATATGGATATTTGTGTCCGAAACAAAGCTATTCTATTCTATTCTATAAATATATGGCACAAATACGAGACAAAATTAATTTATATAAATAACTAGCAGCCCGCCCCAGCTTCGCACGAATGCAATTTTTTGTTCGCATTTCAGAAATTTTCTTCCATACAAACCTTGTCCTAGCAATACCGAATACAACAAAAAAAGAATTATCCAATTTGGTTCAGTCATCCGGAAGTTATGCGCGTATGTACATTTCGGCGATTCATTTTTATTTATACAATGTGTTAATGAAATAACCCAAAACCTGAAACTAGTTTGTTTAGAATCGGCAGCAAAATCGAATACAATAATTTTTAATATGGGTTATTTTTTTCCAAAAAATAATTATTTGTCATGCCGTGTCTAATATTTTTTAACGACGCTGTACGCTACTGTCCAACGCAATAAAAACAAACAGCGCGGGCGAGGGTGAGGAGAGGGGGTGTTAGAGCTGGCGCCAAGGCCGGGAAGCGCGCCGGCGGCGATAGAGCTACGAATCTGTAAGAAGTAACGCGACAACAACATTTACAAATATCTTTTACTATAATTTTTGAAAAGAAATAATTATATGTCATATCAATTTATTAATATAAAAATCGGTTGGGGTGTCCGAGGTTTTGGGTTATTTCATTAACACTTTGTATAGATAGATAGGAAAACAGTAGGCTTCAGATTTGGCTGACAAGCCAAGAGACAAAGGAAAAATGTAAAAACGTAGAACCATCTTCTAGGAAGGAATACTTTTTATTGAAGTAATATGACAAACTTTGGTTTAATTTACTCGTCCCGATACTGAAAGCTCATAAAGTTTTCAGTAAGTACCTATATATCTATGGCGGAAAGTCTAACAACCAGTCTTACCAAGGGGTATCGTATTACCCAGTAACTGGGTTGTGGAGGTCAGATAGGCAGTCGCTCCATGTAAAATACTGGTATTCAGCTGCATCAGGTTAGACTGGAAGCCGACCCCAACATAGTTGGGAAAAGGCTAGGCAGATGATGACCTATATATCTATGGCGGTTCTGTGGTGTATTTTCTCGGATCGACTGACTAATTTCAGACTCTAATAAAGTAGTGTGGGAGGTGCAACTGGTTTATTGAGTTCCTAAGTTATTTGTTCGTTTATACCGCTAACCCTAAATGAAACATTAACTAAATGAACGTGAGTACGCAATATTTTTCAAGGCAAAAACCTTTGTACAGGCCTACATTACCTCTATATATATACATACATCAAATGAACCAACGCATTAAAGCCTTAAATTGCTACCCACCGCTTTACTAGCTCGCCAAAATCACAAATTAACCGTACACATTTACAATTAGTTGAAGCGAATCGCGTGCGGCTCGCGGCGATATCGTGCGATCTTCGCTATTACACGGACGCCTTCCGACGATCCTTACAACTCACTCACCAACTCATATATTAGGTGTTATCGTTGTGTGTTGTAGACAACTTATAGAAATAATAGTGGTGTTCGTTTTTGAGACGCCTTATTTGAGACGTCACAAAATAAGACTTAAGTTTGCATCAGCACAAGGAAATTTCATGATTAAAAACATTTTCCGGTTGTATAATTTGACTCTGGGGTGTATTGAATGTAGGATACTACGTTGTATAATTTATTTGAAGAAGTCAGCCTCACTAATATTTTTTCCACGGCCATAGTACCTATATACTAATATAGTTCAAGGCGAAAGGATATAACAAGAAAAATAAAGCACTATCCATATTATTTGGGACAAATAAATAATTCTTTATACAATTTAATATTTGATACCCTTACAAACTGTTTACTAATCACTTGGCTCTAAAATAATTAAAGTTCTGGTTAATTATTACCATCTCAGACTAAAATATAAACACAAGAAATAGCTGCTCCAAGAAATGTTCAATATCTCTGAATCTCTTGGTACAGTTGGTAACACTATGACCTTGAGCTGACCTGGCGTAGTAAAGAGTTTCAGTAGAACAAGAGGCCAGCTTATACTGGTTTATTAACACTAAGTAGTGCCTTTTAATTTACAAACATTCAACTTGGAAAATATAAATTAGGAGGAGTTTACAATGGCCGGAGGCGTTCGGCCAAGTCTTTAGCCAAGTCCTCGCCCACGCAGAGGATGAAAGACAGATCGTATCGGCTTTAACTTTTAACAAGGGTCATTAATGACGAGACAGTTGTGTTTAGAAGGCGAACTATCTTAGAAATATTGTAGTTAAATAATATTGACTATTGGAGGTTAAATAGAACAAGTAGGTACCTATTTACATAGTTCTAGAAAACCAAGCGCAAAAGTAAATAAGCAGTCTACGATATTAAGTTTACGTACTTGAGAAAACAGAATCAATATTGGCAATCTCCTAAAAACTGTATAAAGTACTCCTGAAAAGTCCTTCAGTGTATCTTATTGATCAGTCGATACAAGAGAGCAATACAAAACAAACAACACAACAATATCGTCAAATCATGTTTAGCCTCCAAACATTGTTGCGTCGGCAGCACGGCGTCGCATCTAAACGCGAATCAACATAAATCCCTACATTATGATTCTGAAATCCGAAGTCGTGAGCGCGGGGCCTCACGAGACGGTGCGGACGAGTCCGGAGTCACGCGGAACGATGCGGACGCTTAGCATTTGTATGGCAAGCAGTTTGCCACCGAATCCCGGCGCTAACAAACGACGGCTATTGGCGATAGGCTGCGAGAATGTGCGACCCGCGCCCCGACCTCTGATCCGTCGGCAAATATTCGATTTGAACAAAGTGTTTTCTATGACACTTTATTTGATGTGGTGTTGAGTTGCATTTTTTGTACAAATCGGTGAAGGGAGGGTTTAGGAAACGGTTTTGTTTTCTCAATTTAAATGCGCAACTGGGACTTTGTTACAGTTGTATTTTATTCTAGTTACCAGAACTTGTGTATTTGATTCTAGAACTTGTACAAACCGGTGAAGGGTGGATGGTTTAGGAAACGGTTTTGTTTTCTCAATTTAAATGCACAACTGGAACTTTTTTACAGTTGTATTTTTTTCTAGTTACCAGAACTTGTGTATTTGATTCTAGAATTTGTATGGGTACACGAGTATCTAATAATGGATCTCCAAGAAATCTTAAGCAAAACTCAAACTGTAAACAAAGATCAAAGCACGTTATTCCTTGTATTCAAGTAACCTACGTACAAAAAACTGATACACTATATCTAATGTTTTATTTTCCTACAAAGGCGAGTCTAGTCAACCAATTTACTGTGACATATCCATTTATGTATGTGTTCAAGTTACTGCAACTGTTGTCGGTGTAGAGTTGCACCCAGTTGCATCGAACACGTTGCAACACAGGTGCCTAGAGGTGCCCCATCTGCATAATGAGTGGTAACGAGAACCATTGTGTCCGGAAGCTGTCATTAATTCATGACTCTCACCTCTAAGTAAAATCGGATTGTTTCAGGAAGGCTTAACTTTTTGAATGATTTAAGAAAATAAAAAACGAGTGTGCTTATGACCACACGACTGAAGTGAAACTTCTTTCGCTCCATCTGTATGTATATATATATATATATATGTGTGTACAATATATACATGTATACACATATACATATAACTTTAAACGTAGAATATTGAATGTATTGAACAAAATATTAATTCATAAAATTGTTCAAAACGAAATAGAATTACGAAATTTCATTTACTAGCTATAAGAGAAAGAGAGAAAGAAAATGTGCGCGCGCACTGCTCTCTCTTGCTCCTACACTGTGATACAGACAATAAGCCTGCAGTGTGCTTAGATATACGGAACGTATTTGGCTATGAGAGGAAGAGAGAAAGAAAATGTGCGCGCGCACTGCTGTCTCTTGCTTATATCCCCCACTTAACTTCCGTTCGCCTTGCCCGATCACACTTTTCGTAACGCTTACGTCACGCGTTCGCCAGCTTACTCCCCAAGTCAAGCGTGCGTAAAGAAGTTTCACTTCAAAAAGTTACTATAGTCAACAAGTTCCACAACAAATAATTGAATCACAAATCATACAATATACAATAAAACCGACATTCCGATTGGGATTAACAGGAATTTTCAAATTAAATAAAACTGGAAAGACGCGGTGTTTAGTTTATGTTTTATCAAAACACGTCACCAAGATACAAACAATCGAAAAGTGTAATTGTCCTATTGCGATCTTAAGGCCAATTCTCTTAATTTAAAACGTTCAAAATCTAGTCGCAATCTCATCTCGGCGACAAACAAATGTCAAAAAGTTGTCAAAATGTAGGGAAATTAAAGGTATTTTTGACAGATTGAGACTGAGATCAGACTGTGAACGTTCTTAAAATTACGAGAATTGCCCCTCTTATCAGACTGCTTGTGTCTTATATTTATTGTACAGTCAACCGCGCATCAAAGGTAAAACACTTGTACTGCGAAAATCACTCTTACTGCTACGACATAAATCACTCTTACTGCTACGACATAAATCAAATCAAAAGTCATTTATTCATAAAAAAACTTTTTTTACAAAAAATACAACCGACTTCCAAAAAAACACTACAAGTGAAAAATAACTTAAATTTCGGAAGTCGGTGTCGTTGGTTCCACATTTTTTTTATTGACACCGTTTGTAACTTATCTAAGTTACAATAGCCTAATGTCAACGGCTCATCACCTTTTACAAAATATTGCTTTTCTCGATGCAGGGATGTTAATTGTTGAGGAGTTCTCCTTGTAAAAACCAGGAGAACTGGAGCTGATTGAGAAGTCACCATCAGCTCCACTTCACGATACGCTTTGTGCTTAGCAACCACATTAAAGTACCTAATTAATCGAATCGCAAACCGTGAAATATTTATTATTGAGTAGTTCCGATGGCCATCTGTGGTCTTCGTCATCAGTTCCACACCGAATGGTGCTTTCTGAGAGCAAATGCACGAGTTACTGTAAAAAATACCCAAATCGCTATAGTGTGCCTACAAAATTTTAGGGTTGCCCTAGATTTCTCCAAGATCCAACCATCAGATCCTGACTTGGTGACTATGAGACCACTTCAAAAGTATCTCCTTTCGAACAAAAAAAGAATTTTGAAAATCGGTCCACAATTGGCGGAGTAATCGCGTAACAAACACAAAAAAAAAAAACATATCGACGAATTGATAATCTCCTCCTTTTTTGAAGTCGGTTAAAAATAGGCTGAGAATCAGCACTTTTCGAACGTCAAAATTACATAAGCCGGTCCCCCAAAACGCCCGCCCTTTATCATTGCTTTCGCTGCTGGTGGCTAAAAGTGGTGTCAATGACAATTTTTTACCACTTATGTGCAGTTGAGCGTATGTACTAGTTCACGAAGATTCAACCATTTACATTATCATGTTACTATGAACTAATTAAGTTACTACTAAAGTTCTATCTCACAGTTTCTATCCGCCAACGTTCAACCAATTCCCTTAGGCATACCTGCACCACTCTCACTACATATTATAAAACAAAGTCCCCCGGTCCCGTCTGTCTGTCTGAACGCAATAAACTCAAAAACTACCAAACGGATGTTCACCAATGGACGGAGTGATTCATGAGGAAGGTTTAGATGTATTCATTTTTTCACTTCAGTAGCTTAAACATGTAGATTTTGCTGCCTGAAATCAGTGAGCAAAATCCGATTTTGCTCACTGAGTGAGACAAAGTAACTTTTTAATTTTTTTTTTCAGAAAGCCGCGAATATCTTATTCAGCCTTGGGTTAATGATACAATTCGAAACATTCACACTCTATCTCTTTCCCGCCATTAGAAAGAGAGAGAGACAAAGACCAGCCCTTTCAAAGTTCCGGTTTTGAATTCGACCCAAAGACAAACACGTTCGGAATTTCGTACGAACTAAAGAAATTTTGCAAAAAGCTAATTATGTCTTTTAATGTAATTTATTGAATGTTTAACTTATTGTTGTATTTAAACAAAAATAAAACTGATATTTAACCTGTAAATATTTATTTCTAGTTTCAATAATATTACTAACACTATGAGTCTTGTTGCTCGAAATAAAATGATGATGATGATGATGATGATGATTACGTAATATATTTTGAATAATAAAATATCATGGGTGCTATTTCCGAACACGCTTTAATTTATCTCATAATGTTCTCGCTGCTGAAGTGAAAAGTTATGTGTGTTACACGAGAGCAAAGTTTTTGCATCTCGTGCCTTTGAATCCCTCGCCACACTCAGGATTCAAAATCAGCACTCGCAGCAAAAAACGACTTTGCTCTCTTGTTGCACAAATAACTATTATTTTGTGTAAATTGGCTGAAATATGACTATGATTGTTGAAGGTTTCGGAAAAAATCATGCCGACTTAGCTTTACTGACGTGCGCCGCGTAAACATTGGCACACAGATAACTTATAACCTGGATTAAGACACAGGGTACTTGAAATCCTGGTAGTACGTTTCCGTGGGATATTTTCCGACATGCTGCAATATTAGCCTTTACCCGCGGCTTCGCACGCGAGAGAAGCCATGGGTATAGGCTAGTATACAAATATTTAAGACAAATTCATATTCATAATGAGGTCAATCGATCTACGATCCTATCTATAAAAATATACAAAATTGAATCGAAGTCACAAAGTAAGCTTAAGATAGGTTTACTTTTAATAAACTTATGTTTGGTTTACATATATTGGTACGAATTCTATTTGTTTTGGGAAGTGGCTATTACGTGGTCGTCTGGAGGATTCATTTAAGGTAATCGTGATATTGATCGCACAGTATTAATTTCGATGGCATGTCACAGCAAAAGGTCGTGAGTTCCCGACGAGGATGCATGTTATGAAACAAAAATTGCTTGAATAAATATATATATTGTTTTGTTAATGAGATTATACTTTAAACAATACCGCCTAAATCATAGTCACCAATAAGTCCTCTGGCTTTATTTAAAAACTAGCTTTTGAAATTTCTTGTTCCCACATCCCACCCCGTTGCATCGCATCGCCCTATTACTTCGTTTTCGCTTAGCCGTTCTCTCTGTTTTTTTTTGGTTTTTGCTTGGCTCCTAAGAGTCCAAGCGTATATTAAGTAGCCTATAGCCTTCCTCAAAAATTGGGCTACCATCATCATCATCTGCCTAGCCGTTTGGAGCGACTGCCTATCTGACCTCCACAACCCAGTTACTGGGTAATAGGACTGGTTGTCAGAATTTCTCTTTTGACTCCTAAGGGTCCTAGCGTATGTTAAGACGTCGCCGACCGCACAGTGGCGCCCTCATCGTTTGTTTGGTTATTTCATACAATTTAGAATGAAAATGCAGAAAATAAGCACGTTAAGTTGTGCTTCACAAGATTATACGTTAATATTATTAGAAGCGGTAGTTTTATATTGTTTAGTTTTATTATAATCCTTAAAACGGATAACAGTGGCCACTATATTCCGTTTTAAGGATTATAATAAAACTAAACAATGTGAAACTACCGTTTCTAATAATAGTAACGTATAATCTTGTGAAGCACAACTTAACGTGCTTATTTTCTGCATTTTCATTCTAAATTGTATGAAATAACCAAACAAACGATGAGGGCGCCACTGTGCGGTCGGCGTCGTATTAAGTAGCCTATAGCCTTCCTCAAAAATTGGTCTATCAAATGCAAAAATATTTTTTCAAATCCGACTGGTAAGTTCCAGAGATTAACGCGTTCAAACAAACAAACTAAAAACCAAACAAATTCTTCAGCTTTATTATTAGTATAGATATATTTTTGATTTGGGCTCTTCTTAGAAACTAACATTCTGACTAAAACTTACTAAAGCCTCAACAGAATATCTATCGCTGCATCTAAAGCCTAGTATGAATCATGTCTCACTGCCGATATGAATCGCTCCGTAACTCAAACAAGCGCGCTTCGCGTGCTCATCGCAATCAGTCGCACGTAATCGGCCGATCGCGGCCGGTATCGCTCGATCTCGCGCGGTATCGTCGGATCTCGCGCGGTCGCGAACTGCTAATTATCGTAATAGATGCTCACCTTCGATTAGCGGAGGTGTCTAAACGCCTCCTCGTGAGTAACTATAAAGTTATCTATATCGGAGATATATTAAATGTCTTTGTAAGCAGATGTTATCTGATTGGCACATACATAACTGCGACACTGATCCCTAACGGGGCCAATATAATAGCAATTTGTATATTTGCAAGTGTAGGGTTGGGAGTTTAGGTAGCCGTATCATCATACTTCGAACATCTTATTCAAGTACCTAAACAAAATACTTAATTGAAATAAAACACTTTAGTTATATTGTATTTCCAGTTGACACCTCTCTACAAAGGGAATTACCTACCAATTTGAGAAGTAGGTGAGTAGCTTTGTATTTACGTTTAATTCTGTGCTTCTCAGAATAAAGTAAGTAGTTATTATCTGTTCATTTTGAAACCCATTATGCTCGCCTCCGATCAAGTTCCCACGTATCTCATCTTTACCACTGACCTCGTAACCTAACTCCGGTAGCTACCTACCTGTCTCCGAAGCCCGGTTTAAGATTCAGTATGTTTGGAAGCCGTCTGTTTATTTCACAAGCCGCGGCGCCAACGCGTTTTGTATGGTAATCAGCTGGCTCACTCGTGTATGTGGAACATTGAGGCTGGATGTACCATCGGATAAATGGTCCTTTGGGTACTGGAGAGATCGATGTTCAGTGGAGTCCGGTTTTTAAGTGTTTCGTTTGAATTTTTTTTTTTTTTTGAAAATCTCTTAAGTAGCTACATCATATTTTTCATAGCACAAACTCCAAAATCAGGCACTTCTTATTAGATTTTTCGTATGAGCATATTTATATTAACATTTTCCACACTAAATTATAAAAGATAATCATAATCAAAGTAAAAAAAATCACTTAAGTCATTTTTTATAGGTATTGTTTCTCGACAAAAGACTAAACTTTAACATTTAGGTACATTATTGCAGCGCACACTGTTCAATGCTCTGCAAAGCATTTAATGGTATACCTATTCCTAATACTCGATAAGATCTGTTTTAAACAAAGAGAATACAGTCATTTTAATAGAGCCCCTTAAGGCACAGACTTTTCCAACTATAAAATAATACATTCGTCCCGACTGCTGTTTCACAATAATATGTATTTGTCTAATGGAACTATCGACCTTAAAAAAAATTTAAACACAAAGGGTAAGAATTCTCTAATGTCCAAGTAAAAATATTCATTCTACAAAACATGACAGAAGAAAAAAAAGTACCCTGAATTAAACTTAGCTCCAGAAAATTAATTTTGTTTATGAGTATTATAAATTCGTGTCGCGTAGCGCGCGCCGCACCGCGGCAGTCAGGGGACGGTCAGGCGATGGTAAGGTGATCGCATCACATAAAGGAGGCGCTGCTTATACACCTGCATTTTACTTATAAACATTCTTGCAGTCCTCTGCGGCTTTCTCGAATTGAATTTGCAAATGGTTGCTGTTTATAAAGCTTAAAGCTGTGTGGGGATGGCCTGAAACACAGGTTTTTATTAACCTAGCTCAGGCAGGTCGCTACAAGTTATAATGACAGTACTAACGGACCTTTCATAGTAATTAAAAATCGTGTAAATTAAACTAGCTTTTATATGAGTAATTAAGCCAATCCGTTATGAACTTGGTACTACTAAGTATTTATAAGTTTGTAAATGTATTACTTTGTAAAAAGACCTAAATAAATTTTTATTATTTTTACTGTTAAAAAGCTGAGGCAGTTATATGGTACAATGTTTTTACGCGTAACTTCATATATTTTTTTCGTTACTTAAGGCTGGCACGCAATTATTCAACTTGGTCGAAAATTGTTCAGGACATCAAATCATGATTTCAAAACACAATCGGACCGGAAAAGCCTTCAAAGCCATGAAACTATCGAAAAATAACAAAAACTCTGTTATTCCGTAACCAATGCATAAAAACCGATTGGACGCGATGTTCGCCCGACCATAAACGTATCAGTTACAAAAAGGAACAGCGGAATAATTCCGGTAAGTCGAAAAGTACAATACATACAAACAGCGAAAGAGGCGAGGGGTGCTAACGCAAAAAGGCGGTTTGATTTCAACTTGATAACGATAGGCGGGGTTGGTCCTTTTATACTGACAGTCTTGCCACGAAAACCAAAAAAAAATCATTGCCATCCAAGGCTCGCTTAACTACCCCTGACATTTTGGAACACTGAACCCAGCAGCCAGTGTAAAACGTTCAATAGAGCTAGTCGAATACATAGAAGGGTTCACAGTGCTAGTATGCCCGGAAAGCTGAAGGTAAACAGCAATGGTGTTGATTAATCATTGTGAAATAGTATCGCGCGCACAGATAGCGATGTTACACAGATTTTTATGTTGAAATGTTAATTTATGTCAGCATGTTACCTGCCTGTGGTGAATGCGTGCATATTGGTACGAGTTCCATTTTGTTGTGTAATTGTTTTCGTGTTGGATTTTATCGGGGTGAAAGATCTTTGCATAATTTGAAAGGAACTAAGTACCACAATGTATTGGTTTGTAGAGAAGAAATGAAACTACTAACTTAACTTCACGCCTGAAATCCGAAAGAGGTTAGGTATCTGTAGTACATTAACATTTCGGCAGTTATTTTTAAGTCCCATGTCATTTGGGGCGAGTCTCTTGCCATCAAACGAGCACAAATCCAGACTCCCTGGTGAGAAATTCCTGATGGAAAACCTAATAACACTTTGCCCGATGCGGGAATACAATCCACGACCTCATGCGCAGCAGAAGCGTTTGCCTAGACCAACGAGGCAGAAATGAAACTCTTCTTTGTAAATGTTATAATTCTTCTGATTTATTTTCCCTTCAGTTTTTATTAGGAATGTAAGTGTTAACTTATGTTGCCGAAGAGACACTCAACATTGAATGGGATTTAATAACATAGTCACTGAGTTGCTTCTCAGATTTTCTAGAACTGTGTATCCACCTCCACCGTTTCATAGGCAACCGTTTCCAAGTAAAAGTCAAATATAGGGATGATACTTTCGGTGCTAGTATCGGCACTTAATAATTATTTATTGAAACCACAATTATAACATCTTTACAGAATCATCCAAGGCGATGCTACAAGTCACGATATCTATTCCTTTAAAAATATAATAAAATAAAATCACCTGCCATGTATGCAAATGTAAATC
Source organism: Globia sparganii (assembly GCA_949316385.1). Taxonomy (NCBI): domain Eukaryota; kingdom Metazoa; phylum Arthropoda; class Insecta; order Lepidoptera; family Noctuidae; genus Globia; species Globia sparganii. The sequence goes on from OX438659.1 coordinate 861,320, forward strand.
TTCTTATAAATAAAAATCAATTGCCCTTCGTTAGACTCACAAAAACTCGAAAATGGCTCGACCGATTGTGATGAAACTTTGGTATCTAAGTTTTTGTGCGCGCGCCGGAGAAGGTTCCTAACAAAAAAAGGCATCGCAGCAACGCATGCCGGACATTAGCTACTAATTAATATACAGGGCTACCGGTTACGTCGACCTAGATCCTTTAGGAGTTTGTAGTTTCCATCATTCCTGATTGATTTGACGATGAAACCCCGCACCCCAAACTTAACCATTTTCTTGATATTGCAGTTTGAAGTTTTAAAAAAATGGTTGTTTGTCTATTAACCTATTTTTTTTTTGTGTTTTGCCTGTAATTTGTTTGTGTTTGCGATTTTTGAGTAGTAAATAAGTTGCTTTTTTATTTTCTACACTAAAATTTAAAAAAAAACTTTAAAGTCCCATATCTTAAAAACGGTTAAGTTTGGGGTGCGGTGTTTTATAGTCAAATCAGCCAGGAATGATGGAAACTATAACCTCTTAAAGGATCTAGGTCGACTTAACCTGTAGCCCTGTATAATGATAGCTTTCAAGTCCTTCTGTATTTTGTACAAGGTAAGAAATTCAGCTTCATCATAGGTCATTAACCACCAAAGAGCCGTTATTGCTTCTACAGACCGAACTGAAGTTAGGTATTACTAAGTTACAGTAAGTTCAAAAATCAAAGTTTCAGAGCGAAGTGGTCTGAACCGGATATGAACGCAGCCGCCTACCGGATGTGGAACTTTCTGGTAGTTTAGTATCGTCGTCTGCTGCTAAGTAACGAATGTGACCATGTACCGTCGGTGGCACAAGCTGATTGAAGATATTGTATTAAAAATTTCAAGATACAGCAGTCAATACGGACGGCACGGTTGATTGACTACTGCGCTGCGTATCGCGGGTTCGTATCTCACACGGAACAAATATTTGTATGACCTACAAGTCGTTGTTCCGGATCTGGCTGTTTGTGTATGTGAGTTTAATGTTTGTAAACGCATCCACAATACTGGAGAAATTCCTAGTGTGGAGCGACGTTTTATTAAAAAAAAATACAAAAAAATATGGTTATTCCTCAGGTCTTTCTCCTCAGTGAGGGTATTTCCACATAAACCACAATTGCTAAACACCTTGGTGATCACAGCGAATTGGTCATAATTTGATGATACTTCTTTAAAAATATCCCTAACTATTTGCACTATTGAAGTAAACATCTTCCTAAAAGAACAAACACATTACCTGGCTTAATTCCACCGCTTAGCAGTAATCTTCCAAAACAAAATCCATCCGCGCCGCAGCAACTTAAAATTAAAATCATAGTAGAAGGCAGCCCCCGATGTGACTCGTCTCGTTGACAATTTAAAGGGTACCCAGTTAATTACAAAAGGGCGTACACAAACTCTTCATTTCCTCTTTAACTCGGCCATTGCGAGGTATTCCGTCAGCACACTTTATTATTTCTGCCTAGTAAATTAAAACCTTTGACCCGCGCCCCGCAAGTGCAGACTACTCACAAAGACCACAGACTGAAATATTTACACTCTGCCAGTAATTAATACTCTGTGGTGTAATATGAAATGGCAGACTAATTAGAGTTGAATTTATGATCGCGCAATTCTACATTATTTTATTTCAGGGATTGCGCGGGATAGTTTTCTAGATTTATTTCAATAATTATGTTGCTCACAAAACTTCAGTTAATATTTCGTGGTATCTACTCAATTCACCGCTAATTAGCTGCCACTTTTAATTAGCTGTGTCCACATGAAAGTTCTTAATTTTTCTTTTACGAATCCTACGAATTAGACAAGGGCGAGATTATTCGAGATAGATTAATTAATAATATAAATCTGTTACTATGCCACTGTAGACAGACTTCTTGGATTCAGAATACGATTTGGAATGGGCAACTAGCTTCAACTTTCTGACTAACTGACCGACTAGTTAATTTTGACAATTCAAAAGTGCCTGTAAATGGTTTAATTGAAATAAATGCTTTGAGTTTGAGTTTGAGAAGGATCAAACTGAAAATCTGCATTGAGTATCTTGCTTACCTATGGTTCTTACAATTTAAATTCATGTGTAGGGTAATCCTTACATTTGCTCGTCAGCGGTGAAGGCGAAATTATGTAAGTAATTAACAAAAAAAGCACATTTAAATAGTGTCATATTCATAAGTAGGCACGACTCAGATTTCAAAATAGTAATCAAGTATGAGTTTAATTAAGTAGTTCCTGCACACCAAACAGTTGAACTAAACTCCCAACACGCGTCCTCATGTTCGTATGTTGAACAGAGCCCGAGCAAAACTCCTGGATGTAAGACCAACACAAAGTGACGTCACTCGGGGCTACGGGGCAATAACGGAGTTCAGCGGTGCGTTACGCTGTTCGGCGAGTTGTGACAACTTCCTCCGAGCACCTTGCTAACTATTTGATGTTCAATTATTATATAAACTAAATTATTATATGAAACACATTTATTATGAGGAGAAACTGCGGAAATGTTTGTGAATCTTACACCTCTGCTTACGCCTTCGAGGAATACAAGGCGGGTTCCAATGTCTATAAAGGACATGTTCCTGAAATAGCTGCCACCAGGGTAACAGCAATCGATAGTAGTGTCCAATAAAGGTACGTATTATAGGAAACTGGAATTACTGGGAAATCGTCAAACCGCAATGAGTAGGCGGCGAGTTTGCACTATAGTGGGAGAATTGCAGGATTACAACACAGGCGGGCAGGTACGTCGATGTGCAAACGACGTGTAACCACGAGTCCAGCACACAATTTCAGACCCCCTAGAGTAGGGATGGCGAACCAAAGACACGTAACAAAATAATTTGGCTACGGTAGCATTTCAAAAATGTAGGTAGGTACCCAATTCATCTAAGTAGTTTCCAATAGCAAAATTCGGACTAATTTGTTATTTCATTTAAATAAATATAAAACTGTTAACATATTAGCATTAGTCCTACACCAACCGGGAGTTATCCTTAGGTTCAGTTGCATAGTGCACACAGGGATAGTCTGTTGGTGTCATTTAATTAAAAACGTGTAACGAGCCTCTGCGAGTTGGTTTCAACCCCTCGTGCACGTCCCAAATGTGTGGGACCCCAGGGTCTCGAGAAATGTCAAGAGAGATTAAATATAATAATAAAAATGCGAAAGTATATCGTTTTTCTTCAGTAATCACTAAGCCAAGATTGTTTGTTGGCACATCATGTCCGCAAGAAATATTTATTTGGAAAAAATGGCACGTGGATGTATAGAGGTTCGCCATCCAGGTACTATGGAAGAGCGGAGTCTCCTAACACAGGCATTGTTTGCTTAAAAGTAGGCTCCAAACACTACACCCCTTTTTGTAAACTGAAGCATTAATAAACATTATTATTATTATTATCCATGCCCTAGGCCTAGAGTCACCATTTTTCGTAGGCTATAAAAAAAAATCTGTTGCTTCATAGAATAGTGCAATAACTGAGAAAAAGTTCCAACGCAAGGGTTTACCACGTTACCAGTGACTACCAGTCACCAGTGATCCTATACTTGATTCTGAAAGCATGGCACTGTCACTTTATAGTATTATGAATAAGATAATATAAGATTTCTTTAAACATTGTTTAAATACAAGAGCATGCAAGATGTTATTGTTACATCGTTTGAGTCCAATCTTGTTTAGCCGTAAGTATCGGCGTACAAACAAATCCATAACAATGAACAGAGTTAACAATAAGAAAAATCTTAAAATGCAATTACAAACTTTTTAAATTAGAAATTTTACAAATTAGAAATTACTTTTATGTTATAATGTCAAAATTCAAAATAAGGCAATCGCATTTTGATTACGATTATAATATCTATTCAGGTATTGTATTAAATGCTAAATGACCAAACTTTAAAGAGCTACAAATAATAATATGTATTAGGAAGTTATCCAACCAACACAATTTTTGATTAATTTGTAACGATTGGCTTACTGATCAGCCTGAAATCCGATTAACAATGTAATCACCTATTCACAAAACAAAAACACATCAACCACGCATGAATTAATTATAAGCATTGTCCACATTTATGTGCAGTGCGGTGTTCACTGAACGAGCCGCACAAATAAATAAACAAATAAGCCGACATCGATAGGCACGTTCGAGGCGAACCAACAAGATTCAAGATGAAACCCAATTACAAGTACGAACCAAGACAAACAACAATCAGTAATGAATGCAATCAGAGCACCTTGTAACATGGGCCCCACTTAGCACAACTTGCATCTCACCACAAATCGTATCAAATTGTATCAATTGACCGGCCCTCGCGCCGCCCGCTTTCTTGGCAATTAAAGTTGCGCGGAGACAGTACGCAGGAGAAGGGGCAGGGGACGTCCGACTCGCCGCAAACTTGCCCCGAACTTGCACGGAGTTACCCGAAAGTTATCCAGCTTTATCCGCCGTTACCCCGTACGAACTTACCCGCCTAACTATCCGATCGACTCTCACAAAATCTTTACGAGTAATTTGTTTAACAAAAGTCGGACGCTTAGATTTACGACTTGCTAGGCTTTAAGGAAAACAGTTATAAGGAGCTGAACTTAGTTCACAGATGTTAATACAGTTCTGGATTAACCCTTGCTCTTTATAACTTATTCATCATTATTTACCACAATAATGCTATACTTCGAAATGCTCACTGTTTTATTTTCAAGAAATAAAAATTATAACGAAAGCAAAACCGGCATTAACAGTATCACACTCCCCAGATAATTATTACTTCTACCGCCCGGATATAAACCGGCTTTAAGGATTAAAAAGATTCTCTTCCTTTACCCGTTTAAAATAAAAGACAAATACCCTTAGCAACCGGTTTGTAAAAGTTGAGTATTCGGTGAGCGCTCCATCAATTAGTGAGGGGACATAAAACAGGGCTTCTCGAACATTCTGCGGGAGATTCTTGCTGCTGATTTATTCTGTAATCCGTTTTGTCGATAATACTTTTTGTGCAGTTTGTAAGATTGTGACTTGGCTGTTTTTGGGTGAATTGCTATGATTTGTTTTGGGTCTATAATTCAGTGGGTAGTGTTCAGCGATAAGCAGATATGCAAGAGATTTTAAACGACAGGCAATCGTTTAGACATTTAGATTTTAATTAACTTCAAAATGGTTATTATAAACTTGATATGACTGAAGTTCACTAATCTCATGAGAAAACATGTTAAGCGTCATTTATAGATTCTTATATTAATTTGCACACCTCAGTAGGTTATAATACAATGTACCTTTCATACTTGTAACACCTTTTTAACATGTATTATGCAAATAAATTATTTGATTTAAAAATGTTTCTTTCGCAAAAAGCTATAATAGGCTTTTTGCGAAAGAAACATTTTGTGTCTCCGAATTTCTAGCCGAAAAAGTTTTTAATTGAATTATTTATCTTTTTCCTGACACTAATATTAAATTTATATAAATAGTTACGGCTGTAATTTTTGGGATAAATCGTGTAGTTTTTGACATTAATCTTGTAATTTTGACATCAATCTTGTAAATTTGACAATATTTTAATTTTGACATACGTGACGTAGTCACTACATAGTATAAAACAAAGTCGCTTTCTCTGTCCCTATGTATGCTTAAATCTTTAAAACTACGCAACGGATTTTGATGCGGTTTTTTTAATAGATAAGTGATTGAAGAGGAAGGTTTATATGTATAATGTAGTGTATTTAGTATCAGCATTGCACCCGTGCGAAGCCGGGGCGGGCCGCTAGTAACTTATATAATATTCTTGTATTCGACTGACATTAAAGTTAGCCTTATTTTGAATTTTGACATTATGAAATCAATTTTTTTTCACAGATTTCTAATTTGTGAAGTTTCTAAATTTAAAACTTTGTAATTGTATTTTTCGTTTTTTTACTAATAATTCTTTTCATTGTTATGGAAATATTTGTACGCCGATACTTACGGCTGAACATGAATAAAGAAATCTTATCTTATCTTAACGACCATCTTTTATGTCCACCTGTGTCTACGCACACAGTCATGTATACAGGCTGAAATTAAATTAGCTAGCGAAACTCCGCAGACTAGATGGGTATCGATATATGTATAAACATGATACTGAAATGAAAAAATAATTGTTTTGTTTTTTGTGGGGTCATATCGCAGTCTTTTTGTCAGTTTGAAATAACTGTTTTTTTTTTTGTGTAAATTTCAGAGACATGATTGACATCGATACCTAAACAATTAAACATGATAAAAAAAAGAAAACAGATTATCTCAATTTGAACCTGTCGAAGGTTGGTCTCCGCTAAGATGGACCGCTATGACCAAAATTCGATCATGACTTGATGAGGTCTATCGTTTCCAACACCATTACCCGACAGCTTACTATTCCTTTTCAGGATTAATACCTAGAAAACTCATTTGACATTTTATGCAAAAATACACTCACTTATACAGAGTGATGCGAAAAACTAGTCTCGTTAAAAAAAGGGAGAAAACTGTAAAGTTTTTGAAGTCGTCGGAAGTGTGGCAACTTGTTACTTGTTAGATGCATGAATATTCCGAAACTAATACACGAGACAACGACGTCCTTTTGAAACGCTTCCGATGTTCATCCCCAGTATTTGCATTTTAAAAATATTTCCACTCGGAAAGTTGTGGAAAGTTCGGCACTGCAACTAGAGGATGCTTATGGATGCATTTGATGTTCGTTGGTACAATCTTGATGCTTGCATTATTCATTAAGTGTTCAACTTGATGCAGGTGTGTAGCTACACTAGATTATGTTGTGATATGAAACTGGAAACGATTTTAAATATCTTTTTTAGGGAGGTTATGAATGAGAGTAAGGAACCTCCTCACAATATGAACCGTGTCCAAGTCATCTGACTCCTAACATAATCTTTAATTTATAAACTTAGCCATAAAACACAAATAACCCAACTTCTAAAATAACCAAAAACAATAATGAGAAACATTTCCCGTTAATAATGAAAGTTCACGTTAAGGCGAGGTTACTATAGAGCCTTAATTACGGCGGCTAACAACGGAGGGTAGACAAAAGAGTTGGTTCACTGAGTTATGAAATGATTCGCGCTAATTAATACAATACTGCCAGTTATCGGGGAGTAGTACTATTGTTGCTGAAAAGATTATATTAATAAGCAATTGAACTATTTTGTGCCTCTGGCTCCATCCAGTCATGTGGATATTTCAGTAAATAAAAGCTTATGTAACTGAAAACATGTTTAAAATCGAACGAATGAACTGACAGACAGGGACATGTTGCGTTTTATAATGGAAGGATAAATAATGCGATTTTTAAAAGGGTGCCGGGACAGTGGCCTGTTACAAAAAATCTGCTGTTTCCTACAAGTCCAATACCTATGCGGTCAAAATGCATGGAACAGTTTTTTTTTAAATAACCTATTAAAAAATTTAACGCAGAAAGGACCAGAATCATTTACTGAATCCATGGTAACTGGATGCGCGGCGGGGTCCCTGCGACCCTGTATCATGAGTGTGCAGACGCCAGCACATCAAGCCGTGACTGTCAAATTTTCCCAAGCAACCTTGAACCTAATGCTTTATCAATAAAGTTGAAAATCGATTAAAGAAATTTGAAAAATTGCAGTAGCTTGATGTGCTGGCAATCTATGCAACGTATTCCCCGAAAGTTCGGACAGAGCTCTATATTAGGTACAAATGCCAGCAAATCAAGCTACTACATTCTGTCTAATAGATTTTCAACTCTATCGCTTAAGCATAAGGTTCAAGATTGATTGGGAAAAGTTGAAAGTCTCGGGTAGCTTGATGTGCTGGCATCTGTATATCCACATTTTGTCAGTTACGTTTTAGTACCATATAATAGGGGGCGAGCCTATTTCCATCAACCAGGTACTACTCCAGACATCGGGCTGCTATTCAAAAATCCCGAATGGAAAAACTAAAAGCACTTCCCGATATGGGAATCGAATCTAAAACCTCACGCTCGGCAATCGCGTTTGCGACCACTAGACTGACGAGGCAGTCTTAATACCATAAAGGAAGTAGGTATATCTACTTTACTCCACAAAAAGGTCAAATAAGTAATAGTAATAAGATTCTTTACTCAAAATATAATTTTTCCGTTAAGTCTTAAAGCGGTATAATCAGCTAAACAAACACAGTCCGGTTCCGGCACACGCCGCCCGCGCCGGACGATGTGCAACGAATTAATTCTCACTAGCTGTTTGCGAGCTGATTTTCATTTTTCTGTAACCGGCACGGTTCAGTGAGAACGATGCGAGTTATGAGCGGAAGCGATTTTGAAATATTTTTTTGGTGATTTATCCCCAAACATGCATTAACGATATAGGCAACTGCAGCAGTGGACAGTGTGCGGCTCGTGTATTTGAGCACGATGCACAAAAATTTGAGCATGATGCACAAATATTTGAGCACGATGCACAAAAATTTGAGCATGATGCACAAATATTTGAGCACGATGCACAAATATTTGGGCACGGTGCACAAATACACGGTTATCTCCACCGTTGATGCGTTTCGCTCGTGTGTATGAGCAGTTAGCTCAGTTTTATCTTACAGGATAGTACATAAATTTTAATGTGAAACTGCTGATTTTACACGTAGATGTTTCTATTATAACATGTCGTCTTGTTTAGCTAGTTAAGCTTACAATAAAATCTACTGCAGTGAATCGGACATCTGGTAACAATTTGACAGTGACAGCGCCTTTTTTTCGTAGTTGTAAGGACGCAGTTCAAGTGAATTTATTGATGTATGTTAGACTGGACGCCATTGTGCTACAACCGCATGGCACATCGTGACTTTTACGGTACTTTACTGAGAGATGACCACTTATATTAGTCACATACACAGTTGGCGGGATACCGACGCACAAGCTGTTAACATGGATCCAGCACATGATTCTGAAACCCCTGCGTTGAAATTTACTTTCGGTAAATCCAAAAAAAATAACGGAAAATCTAAAAGTGCATGGCTCATAATGCTCATTGGATCGTATAAAAAACCAATATAGATATTATATAAGTTAGTTATTTATTAATTATAATTAATTAGACTACTTTGAATAAAAGAGCCATTTTCAATAGGGTTCCTCCTTTGGGAGAAACGGATCTACTAAAAAAAATGACTCAATTAATTGATTTTTTCGCAAGCTGCAATGTTTTCAGGTTTCACACTTGATTAACTCAAATTTTTAAGAAAGAATGGAGATTATATCTGTACAATACACAAAAAAAAGAAAAAAAAAAAGTACAGATATAATCTCCATTAAATTATCTACACAATGGTATACAAATTAAGTAGGTTTTGTGTACTAGCAGAAGTATAACAAAGAAACAGTTGCAAAAGGAGGCAAAACAAAATTTTCGAACGTAAAGCACTCTCTAATGCTTCTCATTATGACTCGTGCAATTTCTGTTCCATACATTTTGCTATAAAATAGCTGTTTTATTTTTATAACCGACCTAAAATTTCTACGCGAGAGGGTCTAAAATCAAGAGCTGAATTCGTGGTTACAGTTTGCGTGTCGACGTACACCTGCAACCTAGTACAGGAAACTCTGATACGATATACAGTAGTCACATTATAGGAAACTCCGATATCATAATACTTTCTCTTGACACCTTAATATTTCTACTCTACAGCAAAATCATAATATCAAAAACTCAACAACAACGATACGAAACTTCCCTCGTTATCCGCTCCTCTTATCGTCGGCGCCTTATCGTGTCACATTCAAGTTTTTATTATAAACAAGACAAGCGGAGCGTTGTTTAGTTCGGAAACTGCAATTGATGCCGTCCGCTGTCCTCCGAGAACATTGCGACTGTGGAGCAGAACTACGTTGGAATTGCAAGAGAGGGAATTGTGCGATTGTTGTGCGATCGTCGCAAGAACAACTGGTAGTTTTTACTTTTGCTGCCGCAGTGCTTATTTCCAAGAAGTAGACAGATGTCTAAATCTAAGAACAAATGCATATTTAGTCCTTTTAGATTATTTCTCATATGGTACCTATAGGATGTGTAAGTAGCGAACGAGTAGTGATAGAAAAAACAGTTTTTTTTTGCCTGCTACATCGCTTGCTTTTGTAATACAAAAGTGTAAAAAGACCAGAGAGGTATTAGTTATGTAGGTAGGTTAGGCTTCGTAAGACTAATAGACACTAATGCTTGGTTAAAAGCCACCGATTTCCGGAAGAGGAAGCATAATAAATTTGACCTGACACGAAACAATTTTCACAATTATACAATTCGTCATCAAAACCGGTCGCCGGTCGCAGTCACACGATAACTTCACACGAAATGCATTTCATCTCATCGCTAATTAAGATTTCGTCTGTTGTGCAACGTTTCATTCAATTCAATTGTTTTATTTTTTACAATTGATGAATAAATGAAATGAAATTTAAATCTTGTATTAAACGCACACTATGCAGCCAAGCATATAGCGTTAAACCATTAGCACATAAGTCATTCGTAGATCTTTGACAGTCGTTACGGGGAAGCTCGAAAGTCTGATAACCAGTCTTATCAAAGGGTATCGTATTACCCAGTAACTTTACGGTTGTGGAGGTCAGATAGGCAGTCGCTCCATGTAAAATACTCGTATTCAGCTGCATCCGGTTAGACTGGAAGCAGACCCCAACATAGTTGGGAAAAGACTAGGCAAATGATATACAGTCAAGCATATTATAAGTTGGGGGATTACATCGCTGACAAAAATGCTTGGCTGAACGCTGGTCCTGCTCCACAAGGACGCATAAGCTAATTAACTACCATTCGAAAATATAGTTGGAGCTGCTGAAGATTGAAAAAACTATATTTGCATTGTATACATTCAGTTTAATTTAATTTAATTTATGTATTTGTGCACGTTTTATTTATAATTCAATCATTTTAATAGTTTTTTGTTATATCATTGTTCAGCTCAACCAAAGCACCTGCCATCTAATCTCTGCATCATCCTTGGTTGACGGGTAGAGAATGCCTAATACATTAAGTCCGCATTTGTACCTTTTTGTGTGCGAAAAGATTAAATAAATAAATAAATGTCATATTATTGTATAATTGCATAGGACACGTGTGAGCACTATGTACTTACTATAAAGCTACCATTTACTGGGTACGTCTTTCATTGACTTGAATGTGCCCTGGCAGCTGAGAGTATGTCATGCTCACTCAAATGTCTCGCTGATGGTGGCGCGTGTGTTGTATCATTAGGTTCCCTTCAAAATGGTTGAGCTGAATGGTGCTGATCCATACGTCATGTTCGTGAATGGGCGCCGTCAGTAAGGACTGGTCATCTCTTAGCTGGCACGGCTTATTTAAATTTCTGAATTGTATGTATTTTATTTTTTTATAACGGATGGTTTTAACGTGCACGTATTTCTACATCATTCTTACATAATTATATAATTTCAACATGAACGATGTAACTAGTATTTTAACTATTTGGATTTAAAGAGTATCCGTGGAGTTTGTTGCCCGTTCTTCTCCATAGGAGCCTACTACGTTTTGGAATGGGCAACTATGTAGCTTCATCTTTCTGACCTACCGACCCTTTTACAATAATTCAAAAGTGCCTGTAATTGGTTTATTTGAAATAAATGCTTCGAGTTTGAGATTGCTCGTACAAGCGCGGTGAATAATATGATGATTAATTTAATAAGTATTAGTTTGATTTCGTTACAATGTAAGTTAATTAAATAGAATGTTTGTTCAAGATGTTATGTGTAATTAAATGGCATTTGTTTTGCTGAGGATCCAGGTTTTATGGACAGGAATGAGTCGAACAAATTAGTGTTGTGAAAATACTTTGTATTTGTTTTTACATTGTCTAGTTCCTGTAGTTAAAGGTGACTGAATAATGTTTTCTAAACAAAGTATACGGTAGTGTTGGATTAAGGAGCTGGCAATATTTAATTGTATAGTGAGAGCAGCGGAACTTTGAGACATATATGACGCGAAGTAAATAGTTTGAATTTCGCGTAGCAGCCTGTATAAGTCTCGTAGCGCATTGATAACTGTGTGACATTGTTTTCGTAGCACGCCTACGTCTAACGTAGCACTCTTATGTATTAGCGTAGCAATGATTAGTCCAGCGTAGCCGCGTAGCACTGACTGGCTTGCATCGTAGACCAATCAGTACTATTGTAACTAGACTCAGGCCCGTATTACAGAACGTCACTCAATACTCAAGCATTACTTAAAACTAGTTTCAACCAATCAAATGGCTTGAATCTAGTTTTAAGTAATGCTTGAGTATTGAGTGACGTTCTGTAATACGGGCCTAACTTTTTTAGATCTTTGTCCTAAAAACTCCATCGCCTATAAAATTCTCAACAAAAGTACTTAAACTTTAAACCACCCAAAAAACTAACTCCTAACATATTACATTAGTAACTAAACTGCAACAAGATATAATCATATACACAATGTTTTCCACTTTAATATGTTGGCTCCAGCGGTGGGACGGCGGAGCGGTGGAGCCGACTCAAGAATGCGCGCCGAGTGGTCCGCGAGGTGCGTTTATTGCATTTTTGAGTGCACCCCCCCTCCCCCCGCCCCCTTAGCCCCTGGACGCGGTACTGCTACCAACGTTCTGCATGTTTTGAGATAAAATAGGTTAACAAGAAAGCGGAATAGGTCTATAGATACAAGCTAGTTGAATTTGTAAAGAGACTGGCTGCCGGCCGTTGTGTGAGTATTTATCATGATTGAGAACTGGGGAAGGTTGGGGGTGGTTCAGCTTTATTAGAGAGTGCTCAAAAACAAAGCAGTTAAGCGTTGGTTTCTTACGAAAGCAGCTCCATCATATTACGAGTATGACGGCCGTCAAGAAAACCTGTGTATTTGAATTAGTCAAACCCCCCTGCCAAAGATACAAATCACTAGATTTGCTCTCACCGTACTTAGTCATGCGAAAAAGTGTCATGTCATACTGGAGTTAACTTACACGTGATTAAATAGCGTTTCCATGACAATCAAGTCACTGCGTCATTATGTGTCAGAGGTGTCAAAACGAAACAGAAACGCGACTATATATTACGCGGTAAAGTGAATCTAACGATTTAAATCTTTGTCGTCATAATTCTCCTGACAGCCGTCACTACGGTCGCTAAGAGCGGCCGCCGCCCTTCTGGGAAACCAACCACTTAACCAACCAACCAATCACTTTGCGGTACTGGGGATCACAGTGTAAAGCTGACTTCAGACGCTTCACTTGAGAGACTGTAAATCTTTAATTCCACTTCCACCAACTAAATTACATCGGAATTAACGTTCATCTGCTCATTTCGTTTTTTTTTTATATCATTCGGTAGGCGAGTGAATGATACCGAAATCCAACATCGTTGAATCGAAACACTAATAAAGTAATTTATCACCTTTGATTCATTTTATGTTCAACTTTGAGTGAAAAATACCAAATTAAATACCAAAATGCACAAAAAGTGAAACGTCTAATATCGGTTTAAGTGAAAAGCGAGAATTCCAACAAAATATCATGAATTGGAATAGTGAGCCTAATACAAAATTGAATCATGTTCCTGTAATGTCATCGGCATTCACTCCCTTCAGACGAATACATGATCATGCTGCCCACCGCAATAATAATAATAGCCTCCCCGACCGATTTCGGTCACTCTCAACGGAGATTAGCCAGGTACGTAGGAGATATTATAGTGCACAAGTGTGCACGCAGACACAGGTGCACTCCCTCTTCCCTTCCCTCACTCTCATAGTCCGATGGGACGGCAATCCGACACGACCGGAGAGAAATCAGGCGCAGGACCAACGGCTTATCGTGCTTTCCGAGGCACGGGGGTATCACACCACTAACTTCCAAACTCCGGGCTGTTACTAAAAAAATCCTAATGGAAAAACTCAATAAGACTTTGCCCGACCCGGGAATCGAACCCAGAACCCCAATCTCAGCAGTCGCGCTTGCGACCACGAGACCAACGGGGCAGCCACCGCAATAAGTAAGTATACAATACTTTTCCAGATGCCTTTTCTCAAGGAGTTTTAATACTAGGTCCTTACATACAAAATTGTCGTTTTAACGAACTGGCCACTTTGGGATCAAATATCTGAGGTTCGGTTAGAAATTCCAAATTCAAATTTATTTCAAATATAGGCTTGTGTAATTGTGTTTCGAATTTAGTGTTTCATATTTTGTTTTCGCGTCTTTTGTTTTTTTTTTTTTTGACATCGTTCTGTTTACAGGAAAAATTCAAATATCGCGTTTTATAGGAATATAAGTTCCACCGTGGCAGCAGTGATGCAGAAACAGCTCGAAGGATTAATTGTCCTCTAAAACTTCATGTTTGGTGGTCATATAGCACTGAAACTTGCAGCGTCAGTTCCTACAAGTTGTTCTCATCAGTTACTTGTGTCACTATTCGGGCTCTCCGCTGTGATCTCTCATTTTTAATCACTTTCTAAACAAACACTTGAGTGCACTTTAGGAGTTGCTTTAGAAGTTTCCTTTAATTTGTAATGGCTAAATAATAACAGCCGCACAGGTCGATCGATCAGGTTAAGCTACGCTTGCCGCGGTTGGTCTGTGGATGGGTGACCATCTTTACATATCGAGACCCCCTCGTGCCTCGGAAAGCACGTTAAGCCGTTGGTCCCGGCTGTCATTCGTGGATCTTTGACAGTCGTTACGGGTAGTCAGAAGCTCGAAAGTCTGATAACCAGTCTTACCAAGGGGTATCGTATTACCCAATAACTAGGTTGTGGAGGTCAGATAGGCAGTCGCTCCATGTAAAATATTGGTATTCAGCTGCATCCGATCAGACTGGAAGCTAGGCAGATGATGAATATTAATAAAATATTTCAAAGAGAAAAGATTTAATCTTTTATGTTTGTTTGTTATGCTTTCACGATAAAACGGCTAAACTGATTTGGATGAATGGATAGACATGGGTATATCCTAATCCAGACCATGGTCTGGATTAGGACATATAACTTTTATCCCGATATTCTCACGGGATCGAAAAGTATGCGGGTGAAACCACGGGGCGCAACTAGTAATAATAATTTATTTCAGATATGATATATACATGGTCTGGTCATGGGGTTCTTTTGACTTGCGTCGTACAACGTGCAAATCTGCGGATGAGCATATTACCTCGGACAGCCATCGCCCTGCGTTCCCTTTAAATGTCCAGGTCATCATTTAGGTCATGAGTGACCCAGTAATGAATATAGTAATTTTATTATCTAACGCCGTATTACCTACATTTTAATTCAATGTTCTTAGAGCTGATTTTACCAAAGTCAGATATCTTTTATTCGTGGAATAAAATTGACAACTGCCAGTTCTAGTTTGGGGAAAACTGTCAAAAATTCAAAATTTATTCTCAGTATAAGACTTATTGTTGGTATAAAAGTTTGGTAGAATGCGCCCTGAGTGTTTTAACTTACATCGGTTTGCAAGAAATCTTATAGAAGCTTAGGTTTCATACTTCGTAGGGCAGTAGGCTTTAGGGCTATAATCGCCCTGTATAATGCACTTGTAAGAACGCAGTTAGAGTTTAATGCGGCTGTATGGGCTCCGCATGAAGCCAAATATATCCTAATGCTGGAGCGCATACAGAATAAATTCACACGGTACCTGTACATGAAACTTTATAGAGTCTATCCTTTCTACCCATTCATGTACCCAACCCTATTTGTGTTGGGTATGGTTGGGTACAACAAGCTGGAAACAAGAAGGGATTTGGCACTTGTTACATATATTTTTAAGTTATTGCGTGGAAAGATCTCTAACCCGGGTGTACTAAAGGCTGTGTGTCTAAACGTGCCGGATAATTACGTGTCGCGGCGATTGAAGCCGCGGTTACTGGCGGTGCCTCGCGGCCGGACCAACCTGCTAGGTAAAGCACCTTTGACGCGCGCCTTGCATACACTGAACAAAGTCGCGGAAAAAGTAGATTTATTTACTTGTTCTCTGAATGAGTTCACAAAAATTACTTTAGATGTGATAAGCTGTAATGGAAAAAATATTGTTTGAGACCACGCTACCGATTTGGGGTAACCTGTAATGATAGTTGTGTTGGGAAAAATAAATAAATAAATAAACTTTTTTTTTTTTTGTCATACCCTAATGTAATAGTTGCATACAGATTCCTCTCTTTCAATCGTCAGTAATTTGAGTTTTGAAAGAAGACAAAGCGCTGTGTAATCTATACAGCCGCAACGTCTATTAGTAAGACGGTTAAAATAAACCTGAACCATGTAGGTACATATAGTACACTCTTTGCCAGAATGGCAGAATACTTCTATTTATAAAGCAGCGAAAACTTTGTTTTTGTAATTATCGCTTTTCAACCGAATGAATATTATAATCAGTCCGTAATCACACTCGGTGCGATCCGTACACGTCTTTTGTTAATTAGTGGTAAACAAAAAACCTGTTTAGCTATCGGCTTGCGCTCGCGCAGGCCGGTATCGCGTCGCGTGTGCTGTTAGGCAATTATGAACTTTATGTTTAATGAATAGTGATCAAAATTGCGGTGAGAATTATGACGTAAACAGAAATAATGATATATTAGATGACCAAACACAATTCAATAACGAAATAGAAATGGATACAATAACATCAGTGGGGAAACGACAAAGACCCGAGGATAATGAAGAAGGTTGGCAAACTGTAGCGAAGAATGTTAAGAAGAAGGCAAAACATAATAAGGCTGTGTCTATTGAACCACCAATACAAGTTACCGTAACCTCTAAGGAAAAGATTCCCAAACAATTTGCACTTGCAAAATTATTAAAACAAAATGAGATAATGGACATTGACAGAATAAAATATATAAATCCATACAAGTTGCTGGTTACGTTCAGTAACCAAACCAGTGCAGATAAATTTATTTGTTGTCCGGTATTTAGTGAACTTGGTTGGCGAATACAGAAAACTTGGGAGGTTGGTATATCGTACGGCATTATTAGAGATATCGAATTAGGCCTATCTGAAGAAGAACTTATAGAATATATCTACTCTGAAAAGGAAGTTGTAACAGCTAAACGGCTCAATAAAAAAGATGGCGGAGAATGGGTTCAAAGTGAAACTTTCAGAATTGGTTTTAAGGGTTCTTCCTTACCCACACACATACTGTTATTTGAACTGAAAATAAGAGTAGAATCTTATACGTTTCCTGTGACACAGTGTTCTAAGTGCTGGAGATTTGGGCATATAGCTAAAATGTGCCCGGCAAGTAAAGCATTATGCCCAAAGTGCTGTAACTACCATGATACTTGTGATACAACTGAATTTAAATGTTCTAATTGCCCAGGCAATCACGAGGCTAAGTCGAATCATTGCCCTGTCTATAAAAAAGAAAAGCGCATTAGAGAATTAATGTCAGAACACAATTGCACGTATAAAATAGCCCTTTCAAAATATTTTGATTCTCCTTCACTCCTCACACAAGAAGTTCAACGAGCTCCGAGCCCGATCATTGAATGTAGAAGTATACAGGTAGCTCAAAAAGGCAAGCAAGATTCAGTTACTTCTTTTCAAGAAGTTTGTATTGAATCAGTAGATGGAAAAAATCCTCCAAGTTCTGGCAAATCAAAAAACAAAAAGAAAAGTAATAAGAAGAAGAAAGTACCTTATGAAATAGCACATAATGTGATGGCAGAAATTGAGACTTCGGATTCAGAAAAATCGGCAGAGGGCCTTCCTGATTCAGCGTCGCAATCAGGAAATATGTATCAGACACATTGGAAATCATGGTCATTTAGCGAAATTATACGAAAGATTAAGGACTTTATTAAGGACAAGAAAGATATCGTAGTCGCTAGGCTCAAAGCCATAATTAAGATATGTACAGACTGGTTTACCTCATTTGTTACTAACCTTATGCCAGACTTATCTATGATTGTTAAAATGTTTTTGGGTGATAATGGTTAACAAAACGAAAACTGGTATTGATTTAAATGTGATGCAATGGAATGCTCGCAGTCTTAAGCCTAAATTAAAGTTATTTGAACAGTTACTAAACCGGGAGCATATACATATAGCTGCAATTTGTGAAACATGGCTCGATCGGGATACACCTTTAAATATTAGTAACTACAATATTTTTCGTGAGGACAGGGACCTTTCTTATGGCGGTGTAGCTGTTGTGACACACAAGTCGATTCAGGCAGTACGCGTCTCTTTGACGAATAACAACTCGGGTCTAGAAATTGTTAAAGTAAAGCTGTATAACTGTGATGAAATTCAAAACATTATTGCTATTTATTGCCCGCCAGAACTTCACACAAATCAAAGAGTCTGGGATTATTTATTTTCACTTGGTAGTGGGAAGACCATGATCTTGGGGGATTTTAATGGTCATCACACAAATTGGTCACATAAGATAGACGCGAGAGGCAATCAGATTCTGGATTCCGTAATTGATTATGATTATGTTATCTTGAATGATGGTAGCCCAACGCGTCTACAAATAGTAAGTGGTAGCTTGAGACAATCTTCCCCTGACATAAGTATGGTGACGTCAGACATATCATTAAAATTTGACTGGAGGGTAACTAGTGAAACATTAAGCAGTGATCATGTTGTCATCAAAATTTCTACTACTTTTAGCTCTGAAAGGTCCTTTTTCAAAAAGAAAAACTTCAAAAATGTTGATTGGAAGAAGTATACCGATTATGTTCAAAATATTTTTAATTCATTTACCATAACAGAAGACGATCCCCAAGTTACTTATAATCGATTTTTGGATAATCCAAAACTGGCGTCAGATTTCCTGATATTAAAATATGTTTAAATCCTAGTAGTAAGTTTCACCCAAAACCTTATTGGAATGTAGAACTTTCAAAGTCGGTAGCACACCGACGTTTGGCTTTGGCGGTATTTAGACGTAATCCTACTCCTGCAAATTTTACATTGCTCCAAAATAAAATACAAGAATATCAAAGACTTTTAAGATGTGCTCATAATAATTCCTGGCGGGAACTTTGTTCTTCTTTGAACGAAAATACTTCTATTAATGACCTTTGGAGAAAAATGAAATGGATAAAAGGTTATAAAACTACCAAGCATTTTATTGATAATGATAAAGCAAGTCTTTTGCTACATAGTGTGACCCCTGATTATGTCCCTGTTTCTCAACCATTGTTTAATTCTCAAAATTCAAAATTAGATTCACAAATAACTTTAGTAGAACTTAATAAAAGCATTAAATCCAAAGATACCTGTCCAGAAAATGATGAAATATCATTTTCTATGATTAAATATCTCTCAGATAATGCTAAATCAGTATTATTATTCTTGTATAATAAATTTCTTTCCTTAGGTCTAGTACCGAGCCAATGGCGAGAAATTGGTGTAATTCCTATTCCTAAGCCTGCAAGAGACAACAATATGGTATCATCGCTTAGACCTATTTCACTTATTTCATGTATATGTAAAATCTTCCATTCAATTATTCAAAAGAGATTAGAATGGTATTTTGAAAGTAAATGTTTGTTTGCCGATACCACTTTAGGTTTTAGAAAGTGTAGATCTTGTCTCGATAATTTAAGTCTATTAGTTACTAGGTTACAAAAAGGTTTCTGTACCAATTGTGTCACGGTCGGCTGTTTTATAGACATCGATAATGCCTACAATAATGTAGATATAACTCAGCTATTGCTAACATTAGATGGGCTGGGCGTAGGAAATAAGATTTGTCTATACCTTTGGGAGTTTCTTCGTGAGAGACATTTAAATATTAAAGTAAACGATTTACGTATGGGAAGAACTACGGGAAGGGGTTTAGCACAAGGCGACCCTCTATCACCGTTATTGTTTAATGTAGCTACTATAGATTTATGTAAAAAAATTAGTTCCGATCATGTCTATGTTTCACAATATGCAGATGACTTTGTTGTTTACTCCGTTGAAAATAGTGTGGATCAGGCTAGTTATTATTTACAGAATTCACTTAACTTACTTACCAAACTCCTTGCTGATATTGGTTTAGAGATTTCACCAACTAAAACTAAAACTTGTATTTTTAAAAAAGGTAAAAATAATAAAATGTGCGTCCTTAAAATCAACAACTCAAACGTGCAGGTAGTGGAAAATGTAAAATATTTGGGCCTTTGGCTTGATCGCTGTCTAAGATGGGCCAAACATATAAATGAATCCCATCAAAAAACAGCAACATTTCTCAATGTCATTAAAGTTCTATCTGGAGCTAACTGGGGCGTTCACCCGAAACACTTAAGAATCGCTTATATTTCTCTAATTCGAAGTCGCATGGACTACGCTAGCTTTCTGTATGGGGATAGTTGTCACTCAAACTTGTATAAACTTGACAAAGTTCAAAACCAAGCGATGAGGATCATTGGTAGTTTTATAAAATCGACACCAATTCATGTCATGAGTAGTGAATTAAGTTTCCAGCCCCTATTTATTCGTAGAAGCTATTTAGCTGGTAAATTTTATCTAAAGTGTAAGTCGTTGTTAAGTAATCATACAGTTATTGACTTGCTGGATGGTTTTTTACCTCTGATACCTTTGTGGAAAAGGAAGAATAAGCCTTTACTCATTTTAAGCCATGAATACCTGAAAGACTTGCGAATACACTGCAGCCGGAACTTGGAGATGTTTGGGTATCGCTCTTGGGTCAGTTACATGGATTTATCTAACAACATTAACTTTAGCATTAATGGAGTAAATAAAGCAAAAAATCGATTCCGGCCACTGGTTTTAAGTGATTTATGTTGTCAATTTTTAAACACAGAATATCCAAATTTTTATCAAATATTCACAGATGGTTCCAAAGAAAATGAGAATTCCGGAGCGGCTTTTTATGATCCTCAACAAAATATATCTATAGGTTTGTTCGAAATGAGAATGGTCACAGGCGCTGTTTTTGTGGATCTCTCAGCTGCCTACGATACAGTTAACCTCAAACGATTGCTGTGGAAGGTGGAGACATTGATAAGCGATCAGAACTTTGTCCGAATACTCCGAGAGCTTCTCCACAATCGTCGGTTTCAGGTCCACTTTCTCTCGGAAAGAAGTCGTTGGAGAACGCAGAAAAACGGCCTACCTCAAGGTAGTGTCCTGGCACCGCTTCTTTTTAATATCTACACCAACGACCAGCCGTCCAGCCCTAACACGTCCCGCTTCCTCTATGCCGACGATCTTGCCCTCACGTCCCAAGCCACCTCCTTTGAGGAGGTTGAGGCCCACTTGTCAGGCGCTCTTGGTGACTTAGCCACATATTACTTCGCTAACTCACTCAAGCCCAATCCGAGCAAAACCCAGTCTTGCATATTTCATCTCCGCAATAAAGAGGCGGGCCGTCAGCTCAACATCGTTTGGGGTGGGGTGTCCATCGAGCACAGCAACTTCCCTAAATATCTTGGTGTTACCCTAGACAGGTCTCTTACATTTAGCAAAAACTGCAAGAGTATCAAGCAGAAGGTGCACACTCGCAACAGTCTTCTTCGTCGACTGGTCTCATCGAAGTGGGGTGCTTCGCCTGACGTTGTGCGGACTACTGGTCTGGCGCTATCTTTTTCTGCGGGAGAATTTGCATGCCCTGTGTGGAGTCGTTCTGCCCATGCAAAGCTGGTGGATACAGTTTTGAATGAAACGTGCCGGATCATCACTGGTTGTCTAAAACCGACCCCGGTACAAATGCTGTATCCACTAGCAGGAATAGCGCCGCCAGTAGTTCGCAGAGCGGTGGTAAGCTCTAGCGAAAGAGCCAAAATGGTCACCGACGCTCGACACCCTTTGCATGACAACATCCTTGTGCCACAAAGGCTGAAAAGCCGAAACAGTTTTTTAAAGTGTGTCGTCCCGCTCACTGAAGAACCATCACAGGAGAGACTGAAGTTGTGGCGAGACAGTGCTTCCTTACCCAAACCGTTCGTTCCACCCTCTGAAGTCCTCCCACCTGGACATGAGTTACCTTGGGTAACCTGGAAGTCTCTAAACAGACTCCGGACCCAGGTTGGCAGAAGCAAGGAAAACCTGTTCAGGTGGAGATTCATAGACGACTCCGCCTTGGAGTGTAAATGTGGTGCTGTTCCACAAACGATGGGACATTTAGTATCGTGTCCTGCGTGTCCAGTCAGTTGCACGTTACAGGAACTGATGGACGCTGGTGATGGCGCCAAACAAGTAGCCGAATTCTGGGCCGAGTCCATTTAGATTTGCTATCGACACGCTAAGAAGAAGAAGTATTGACTCGAACGTGTCTATAATGTATCTTGAGTTGTTGGCAATTAGTGAAGCTTTATCATACATTCAGTCAATAAATCATAGTAAGTTTCTAATACTAACTGACTCCAAGAGCTCTTTACAACATGTGGCTCGTTGTACCTCGACAATTCGAGGAACGCCGATAGCTTACACAATAATTGATCAGATTCTGGAATTTCAACAGAATTCTAAATTAGTAATACTGCAGTGGATTCCGTCACATATTGGGATACATGGCAATGAGGTGGTAGATGTTTGTGCTAAGAGAGCTTGTGTAGAAGGTACTCCGTTAGATATAGTACCAACTTTCTCAGATAACTTCTATGTGGTTAAAAAATACTGTCATAAATTGTGGAAAGAATATCATGATGTGAGATCAAGAGAAAAAGGTATCTGGTACAACACAATTCAGCCTGAGCCTCTAATTATTCCCTGGATTGATAACTGTTCACTCAATAGAAAGGATATTGTTGCTGCCATGAGACTTCGATCCGGTCACATCCCATCGAGGAAGTTTACGTTCCTTATGGGTATCACACCTTCACCTAATTGCGAAAAATGTGGAATAATCGAGGACGTACATCATATCTTAACCGAGTGTGAGCGGGGCGAACGCCTCAGGAGAAATGTTTTTGATTCCCAAAATATGTTTGGAATTGGTACTGTAAATAGTGTTTTAGCCAAGCCTATGTCGGACGAGGCTAAAACTCTATACAAAATATACTACAACCATATAAATTAATTTTAAATTCAAAATTTGGCAATGATGGAGCGACATAGTCAGTATTGTGACAAAGCTCCTTAATAAAGAGAAAAAAAAAAATATATTATAATCGTGAAAGTTACCCATGACACGTAACGACTTGTGTCAATGCGTGGGACCATCTTTACTTATTATCTTCTCCGACCCAAAACTCCTTCCAATATTTTCAATTCGGCAACCACCCACAAATCACTTTATACATGTACAATCAGCCTCAAAAAGATGTATATATCAACAGGAATTAATTTTATTGTCTGCAATATTTGTTTCATTATTGTGTAGCCACACAACATAGTACAGATTAGATACTTAATTGTAAAAAAACCTAATATCCGCTCATATTATTTACGAATATCTTTCGTAGTGTTCAATGAATGCAAGAATTCTAGGATTTTCGCAAAAAAAAAACGGTATTTCCAATTATTCTGCAACAGAAACATATTTTTAGTGCTAACTGTACTTTGTGTCCAAAAAGAAATCCGTAAAAATATTTTTAAAAGCGCCGACAATATTTTATTATTTGACACTCGAAACGTAACCATTAAAAATTGTCGATGAAAAAATATTCCGTTTCGTAAGAACTGGATGGATTCACGCTCGGAGGAAGGAAACCAGTTATCGAAAGCAAAAAGTTGATAATAAAATACGACCGACCGGCTGAATGAGAAATGATGAATTGTTGGAATTCCAGGAGCGTGTAACAATTCCATAAGTCAATTTGGTCGTTGCGTACCTAAGGGAAATTATCAGGACGCTGATAGTCGCCGCGGGGAGCGCCAGCTATGTAGGATCACGACAGAATTAATATTTAAAACGTCTCCGATATATTGTGTAGCGGGCCTCCGAGGACTGTTTGGTGATTCTTAACGTTAACAATATGTAATTTGTACAATACATTCGACTACAATTCCTACAATATCTATCAGATAAACTATCCAAAGACTAGAAATTAAAGGCAAATAATGACAAAGGAGTCTTGTAGACAGAACTAGACGAGCAATCTAATAAAGACACAATACATATTTTAGTTGTATATATTGTATTTTGTGTTCAGATAATAAATTCAATCCTATAAAGGTCACGTTTCAGCAGCAGATTTGCCAACCAACCTTTTCAAACCACCATCAAATTGACTGACAGTCTAGCGAAGGCCGCGTCAGTACGCGTGACGTATGAATGTGGAATTAATCAAAGCCCAACGCCAATAATCCCACCCTCCCCCGATGACTGGACGCAGCACAAAGATGCGCCCTTACTCACACTGAAACGTCTCAAACTTTTTTAATTTCAGGCAAAAAAATCACCCCTCAGGAATCAGGGATGAATGGAGATATTCCTCGTTAAAATTAACAATGAAATATTGGCGTTTGACTAATGGTTCCTCACTAAAACGAATTTCAACTGAACTTATTAAAACGTTAACAAGATTTTTTACTGCTCCTCCTAATTATAATATTGATTGAGGTTGATGTGATCAGGAGAGAAAATTTAAGTTAAAAGTTTAAAATTATGAATTATAAAACAAATTTGTGGCAGCGGTGGCCCTGTGGTATCGGCCCCAACTTTTTGAGTTGTAAGACCGAAAAAGTTGGGGCAAAACCCACACTTGTTGTTATTCAAACCCACACTTTACTTTTGTAAATTATTTTATCATTGCTCTCAAAACGGTGAAGGAAGACATCTTAAGGAAACCGGTATGTCCTAGAATCAAAAAATCGAAGACATTTGACATCTACCAATACACACTGGGCCCGCGTTGTGGATTATGTGGAGGAGGCAACATTATAGGCTCATTATAGGTCATTTTTAGTCTCTCCGAGAGATCAGGGTTCTAAGAATAATATAGGAATTAGGTACACTTGGAATATATTAGAAACTGATAACAATTAGAACACCAAACTACACCGATTAACACTTACTCCCAATGAGTTTTCTTTTAATTTCACGGTAATAAAATGGAAAGAGCTTACTTACATTCGACACCTAATGACTAACTGTAGGCTGGTATTCATGCTAAGGTAACTGTACATCTGGTATGCCTTGACCAGTCAGCCCCACCACTACCTCGCTGACGCAAATATTATAACCCCGACAATGAGCTGCTAATAATTAGTGTCTTTTAAGACTGCCTCGTTGATCTAGTGGTAGAAACTACTACTGCTGAGCATGAGATCCTTGGTTCGATTCTTAGAACGGACAAAGTATTATTAGATTTAGATACCTACTGGTTTATTGATGCTTAGATACCTAATGGTTTATTGATGCTTAGATACCTACTGGTTTATTGATGTTTAGATACCTAATGGTTTATTGATGCTTAGATACCTACTGGTTTATTGATGTTTAGATACCTAATGGTTTATTGATGTTTAGATACCTAATGGTTTATTGATGCTTAGATACCTAATGGTTTATTCCACTTACTTCTTTCGTAAAAGAAAACAAACCCGTTGTTTATTAAATACGTTCAAGCGATCGTTTATCCTGTTGCTATGGCTGCCATCTCGCCATTGTAATCAAAAGGCAAGGGGTCGCAAAGAAAACAAGTTTCCATTATTATTGGTCACAACAAGATCCGTCATGGGATACTTTGGCGATTTATTTTCGAGTTTTGCTGTTGTTTATTTTAGTATCGTTAAAAAAGGACATTTTCTTTCAAAAATAAATTCTTTAAAAGTAAAATAAAAGTTTGTAATAAAAAAAAAACAAAAACTGATACAAAACAAGAAGTAAACGGAATGATAATAATAAGCCGAAAAAGTCTTAAATTAGAAATCTTGACATTAAGACTTTTTTCAGTTTTATCATATCATTCCGTTTGTCTGTGTAGGTGGAAGATATTTTAGATATTCATGAAATCTGAATAGAATAATCCAACCTACGAAAATACATACTAACTTAAGATTTACATCTGTATTACAACACTATGGATAAACAAATAAGGTATGCATTATATATCTCAATTTACCTCGAAGTGCTAGAGTGTCGGTACAATTTTGTTTAACCACAAATACAATTTTGCTTAACCACAAATACAATTTTGTTTAACCACAAATACAATTTTGCTTAACCACAAATACAATTTTGTTTAACCACAAATACAATTTTGTTTAACCACAAATGATTAAATGACTTATAGTTTGACAGGATAAGTAGTAAATTAAACTCCAACTAACACCTAAATACATTTACACCTCACAGGGTGCTTGCTTAGTAAATAACAAATAGAGAAATTAAGGTACCTTATGACCTCACCGAGGCCGTACCTAATATTTTAGATATAAATCTAATCGATAACATCCACGAGTTTTAATTGTTTATGTTAACCTGAAAAAAAAGAAAAAGAGGAGCCCTTTGCGGATCAGAAGGGCCACAAAGCACGGTAACAAAAAAAAAGTTAACCTGTGTCTGTAACTCGTCGAAAAAACACACATAATTCACCTTGCCGAATAAGCTAATCAATAAAGAGTTTGTTCTACTAACCCTATGGACTTTATCTGAAATAAAAATAATATATTCTATAATGTTGTGGTTTATCTTGAATGGCAAAAAAACATATCCGTCCTCAGTTACAATATATGCAGTCTGTAATCAAAGGTTCTTTATTTATGGTTCGTGTTATGGTTAAAAGTTATCCATTCTGGAAGTTACTCGCGGTTTTGAGGTTTCTTAAAACAACTTCAAAACATTCGAAGGCCAGGAGATATTTAGCTTCTGTTCCCCCATAAAAAGTTGTTCTAAACGCTTTCGCAAAACAACTCACTCTTTACGAAGGTCTCTAATTGAAAATTCGCTTTCTTGTCCATTTCGTTACATGTTTCTGAGCAATGTTACAAATATTTTACTATTTGGATGCCCTGAATACTGAATGGCGAGTTTTTCGTAAGATATTGAAGGTTAAAGTCTGAAAGACTTTGTCTTTTTTGCTGAACCGTTTTTTTTCTTTTGTTTATTGGCACTACTCACTAACGTCGTGAATTTTATAGGAGTGATAGTATTAATAATGGACAAAATTGTATATCTTTACTCTTCAGGAATTTGTCTAGTCATTTTATATGATTCTCATCTTAAACGGAATCGAGGTCAAGAAAAGGTCCATGTGACATTAATAAAAATCAAACCAGCAACATTCTTCTTCTTTGTAAAGTTACCTAAGCATTGTATAAAAGCCTTTTTTTCACATGAAATATAATAGCATCAATTAAAACAATACCTTAATTGCATCTACAATAACAAGACAAACCAAATAACATAAAAAACAAAAACGCCATCAAAATACTTCTCGTCCAAAACCGATTCAATTTTAGTACCTATCCGTAAATATACAATTCAAATGAGCGTACGGCATTCGGGAAACGAATTGGCGCTCTGTCCGACACGACAATTATAAACGTCAACATTCGCAAGTCACCGGCCGACTCCGCAATCACTCGTGCGGGACCGGCCGATTGTATTAAACGTACGCCCAATCTTTATTGATAGGGCACAACTGAATTTTACAATTTGCGAATAAAAATACGTAGGTTATTTTAACAAAGTGTTTCTTTTTGTGGCTTTGTAGTTAAGGGGCAGAAGCGGAATAAAATTTCATTACTTGTTATTTGGTACGACTTGTTTGTACTTATATATCTCGCAATGAATAACATAAATTATAACTCTATTGATGTCAAGTCGTCTTATTCTTACGCTACATATTTTAGTATTTTATTTTATAGGTTATCCATTGTGACCATAGTTGTTTTTAAAAATGTGAGTATAGGTACTTTAGGTTGTACTTTTTGGCCAAATCTCACCAAGACTGAAAATTCTTGGAATTGAAAGTCGATAATAATCATTTCACTGTCATGTTATAGTATGATAAGTAGCGCTATAGTAAGCAGTAATTCATCTATAGTAATATATCCAAAATACTTACCTAAGTTTTTTAAAAAGCTTTAATGAAAATCACAATGACATTCACACTCATACACAAAACTTAATTTAATTAATTCCAACGATTGATCCATGTAATTACGTTTTTGTTAGCCGAGCCTTTCAACCCATTCAATTAACAACTAAACACGACATGCCAAACAAAATAACAAATAATTGAAACAAAACGTAATCCAATTCTTACAAAAGGGACATTTAAAAACCCAATCGAATTTGACGGCAGTAATATAAAAGTATATACCACTTGATTCAAAGGCATTAGGGATAACAAGTAGACAGTCCTTCATTATTTATCAACAGAAAGGACTCAATTAGGGCGCGACTCATATTACTCGCCCTTTTGTGAATAAATGTTAAAACTAAAATGACAAACCTGTTTTAAAAATAGATGCTATTAAGAATTTATGTGCGTTTTCACAGTCAGCGTAACTTGATGCACGTTAGTCGTTAGAGCTGAGAGCGTTTTATTGTATGTAGGCGGACACACCTGCCTAGGCGCGTAGCTATCTGCGTAGGCGCTTATCTATCTGCGTAGGCGCTAAGTCACGTGCGTAATCTCGCTTACGTAAGTCGCAGTTATTTTAAAATAAATAACGCACAGCTTAAAGCTGTGTTAGGTACAAAGTTACATAAATATAAGTATATTTTTTTGAAAAGAAACAGAAAAAATGTAGATTGTAGGTACCTATCTAAGCTCTTTAAAATACGTAAATAGGTATCATTTTGTTTTGATATTTTTAAAGAACTCTCAACTCGAAGCACGATTTCAACATTCCAAATCGATAATTTTCAAGCAAATATCCAATTCTAAATCAGACTGCTTTCGAATTGTGTTTGGTCAGACAGTGAGATTGGAAGTTGGATGTTTAATTTTTTTTTTACAGAAAATCAATACTGGCCGCAAAGAAGTACACAATACCACAGAACTAATAGAATTAACGTACAGAAGATGCACTCCTTTGATCTTGAAGGAAGACGCTTTTATAATAGCCTACAAAATCACTTCCCCACCAACGCGCAAGCTAAATTGCAATTAATCGCCGCGCTTGAGAGTTGTTATTGCTTTGTCTCCGTTCTCTTCAGCAAAATACCTACGCCGCTTGCTTGACCGAATATTAGGGCTGTCCGGAAAGAAAAATAAAATACGGTACATACCTTTTATACTTTTTTTTGTATTTATGAGTAGACCTACAGTTTTTTCACTTTCATGTAATGTCACTGAATACGTAATAGTGCAAGTACAGAAGATTCACTACTAGGTACAGGTAGACGTGCATTGTTGATGTATTTAATTTCATCACCACTGCTCTCAAAACGGTGAAGGACACAGGCCTATAAACAGCCAGCTATGTTGTTGAGAATATTAACTAGAAAGAAAGAAAGAAAGAAAAAGTATTTATTGCGACTCGTACAGGAGGATCATAAATAGTGATGTGCCGCTGGAAATATTGAAAATTTACGGGAACTTTCCCATTGTAAATTTACACAATATTCCCAATATTCCCGTAAGTATTCCCAAAGTTTCCAAATATGTATTTAATACATTTTTCGTATATACTGTATAATTACACATGTGCAACTAACATTACGCGATATTTATACTCCTATTACCACAGCTAAACATGTCGTTACATGTTTGTACCTGCACTAGCTTGCGCCACGGCATAGCGATCGCCCCCACCCCTTGTAAAACAAGCTCGAGTTAGTATACAAAGTTTCATGATCTAATTTAAAGTATTTTTTGAATACCAGCGGTTTATTGTTCGGTTTGGAGGTAACTTTGGATTTTTTTTCTATCGAAAAAATTTTATGGAATCGTGTTTTCGTCAAACATAAGACCTAACATTAATCTTCAACTTTACCATATATTTATTTCAAAATTAATGCTGCAGTATTTTCGACATAACGGAGGATCATGCTAAGCCATTTGAGTTAGTATTGGCCCTTAAGGTGCCACTTTTCGATATTTTTTCTATACAAATTTCGGGAGAATATTACTCCACTGTTTGACATTGTGCATCCAAAGTTAAACATGATATCGTTTTGACTTATTAATAATTGTGTCTGTACGGAAACAGAATAGTAAAATAAAAAGCCATTAAAAAGTTATTCGTTTTTCTTGCTATTTTTAACGTAACTTTGGGAGTCAATAAGTAATAAAAGAACTGTAAAATCTTCAAAACCAAGTCCGTACCGGCAAAGCTCAGTTATCGAAGAGATCAATAAACTTTATTTGTAATTGATTTATGCAGTGGTTTTTTCATAAAACTCGATTTTCCGAAGCACTTTTTAAATCTTTTTACGCGTCTATCAGTTCGGCACGGTGTTTCTGTGCGTGAAAACTAGACGTTGTTCGTGTAGACTAGCGTCTAACTGCTCATCACTGATATTAGCGCTGTCGGGGACGAAGCCAGGCGAGAAAGCGTGCTTTTTGACCATGACCACCAGCGAGTTCGAGCTCGCGACTAGTTTACTCTTAAGTCATAAAAATGGAAACGTAGCAAACGCTTTTTTATTAGAAACAAGCCCTGTCGTGATGAAAAGGGAGGATAGTTTATTTGAAACATCAGTAGTTTAACTAAAAAAATGGTCCGAATACTTATTTCTCTAAATATAAGTAGTATAAAGATCATAAGCAATAATTTTAGTAATAGGGAAGGTGGAGAGGGTGTTAAATTTATTTGAGGAAAGTACGAAACCCACGCGGACAAAGTCGCGGGCAAAAGCTAGTACGAGTATATTTAGTCTTTAGAGACAGATACTTGTTAATTTTAAACAAATATAAAGGTGTGTTGATTCCGTGGTATATTAAAATTGTTAACTTTATTAAAAAGTTTACAACTCTCAGAATCTGATTGTAAAATTGTGTTAATAAACCAATGTGATTAAAAATGTTTTAATCCTATCCTACTATATAATATTATAAATGCGAAAGTTTGTGAGGATGGATGGATGGATGTTTGTTACTCTTTCACGCAAAAACTACTGAACGGATTTGGATGAAATTTGGCACACAGATACTTTATAACCAAGATTAACACATAGAATGCACTTTTTATCCCGATATTCCCACGGGATCGAAACTTACGCGGGTGAAACCGCGGGGCGCAGCTAGTAAAACATAATTTCTGATGCTTTGTGATTTTTTTACTACGGGAATATTTACGGGAAAATTGTAAATTTACAGGGAATATTCCGGTAAATATTGGAAACTTTGGAAATTTTCAACTTATATGTATAATCAACTATCGACGTAACCACGATAGTACGCAAATTTACCTAATTAGTTGGCTAGCATATAATAAAAAAACACTAAAGTACATTATCATCAATATTCCCCTAAATTTCCAGTTTTGGGAATATTGCCGGGCACGTTTACGGGAATATTCCCAAAGTTTCCAAAATTCCCGGGAACGGCACATCACTAATCACAAACTAAATTAAACACAGTCTAAATTAAAATACCAAAATAAAACTAAAAAATAATAAAAAAGTAACAAAAAGAAAAATGAAACACAAAGTCCTATACGAGGCCAAAAGGCTCCTATCTCAGCATGATGCTGCGATATTTAAAAATAAATATCGCAGCGCTGGTATTCTGATAGGGCCCGCTGTGATGTCATGGGCAGTTACAGAAATAAAAAAATAATAAAAGAAATAAAAATAAATAAATAACTACGTAAAATATTATCAAATAAAATATATCCGCGCCAGACGTAACTTCATTGCTTGTCTATGCCTTGAGTGTCATAATGATGTCATAGACTATAGACACTCTGTGGCATTACTGTGACAAGCAAAAGGTCGCAGGCGCCGACCTTTAACTAATGTTTTGTTACAATTTCTGAACGAAACAAAGATTTGTACAATATACAGCTGCAGGCCATCCCAACCCTATCAATTTGTAATTACAAAGGCACTCACGAAAATGGAAAAATCATAGTCTACAAAAACAATTTCATCATAAAAACATAGGCAAACTTTTACCTAAAATCGTAGAAGTCGCACACCACCGTTTCTTATACAACCTTGGACAATGTTATATTATTCGATACATTCATTCATCGTCCTCACGACTTCGTTCATTAGTTGCGCGCCGCATATAAAATGGCAAGTTATTGCCGATCCGCCGCGTCGATTGTGTGGCAGCGGCAGGGTGTTATATTGTGAGGAGATCGCAGATACAATGTACTTGATAACAATAACTTGTTTATTACATAACAGCTTCTTCATGAATACATGCCGCAGTATAAATTACGATAAAACAGTCCTGCTAACTGTGCTAACTAATCTTCGTTTTTTTTTTTTTTTTTGTTTTTTTGGTGACGGTCCCTTTTTTTTGTAAAATAAAATGTTAAAAATAAAAACTTTTTTACAACAAAATAAAAACAACCGACTTCCAAAAAAAAACTACAAAGTGAAAAATTACTTTAATTTCGGAAGTCGATGTCAAAAAACGAAAATGCGGAACCAACGACACCGACTTCCGAAATTATTTTTCACTTTGTAGTGTTTTTTTTTTTTGGAAGTCGGTTTTTTTTTCCTATTTTATTGTATTTCCTGTGCGTGTTCCAAATAAAATATTTTATTCTTTCTTTCAGCTACTTATCATAAATACTATAGGTAGCTATAGTATTTTTACTATAGCTAAATCAAATCAAATCATTTATTGTTTTGCAAACATGGGTATTTAGTAATAGATGTTTTATTATAAGAGACCTCCATGCTCTACCATCACATGGGCATGCAAAACATATTTTTATTTAATTTGCACAAACAGATATTTTAATTTTAAATAAAAATTAAGAGAATTAAATAATACAAAATACAAATCACTGTCAAATCGTTTGAATTACAGTAAAAATGTCACAATAATACAATAATCACAAATGTCAACTAACGTTACAGTTATAATAACAAAATTTTCTTTTAAAAATATATATATTTGAAAAAAAAATGTTAAATGTCATCAAGGTTACAATAAAAATAAAATAAAATGTCAAATTGCATGTCAATCAGTCAGTGATTCATCATTAAGGAAGTCGTCAATTGTGTAATAACTTTTTTCTATTAGTATTTCGATTAGTGCCCTTTTAAATTTAAATACAGTCATAGTTTTAATAATATTAGGTACTTTGTTATAAATGCGTGGGGCAATGCCAAAAAAACTTTTTTGCATTAGTGCGGTTTTACATTTAACTTGACACAATTGATGTACATATTGAGTTCGTATTGGATTGCTTCTGACTGCCGACAATTTTTGAAACAGATGTGGATTATTTTTCACAAATAAAGCCGTTTCCAGTATGTATAAAGACGGAAATGTTAATATTTTCATGGATTTAAAATAAGGAAGACAGCTATCTGTGGTCTTAAGACCGCACATTGACCTTATGCATCGCTTTTGCATCCTAAATACAAGCACCTTATCAGTAGACTGCCCCCAAAAAATAACACCATACCGCAAAACGGAGGCAACTAGTTCATGGTATGCCGTTAAAAGAGCCTGACTATTGACTTTCTTTGAAAGTTGAAAAAGGGCATAAGCAGATTTACTCAGTTTTTTACACACTTCTTCGACATGAGGTTTCCATGTCAGTTTGTTGTCGATCACTATACCTAAGAACTTAGCTTTATTCGCTTC
Source organism: Globia sparganii (assembly GCA_949316385.1). Classification (NCBI taxonomy): domain Eukaryota; kingdom Metazoa; phylum Arthropoda; class Insecta; order Lepidoptera; family Noctuidae; genus Globia; species Globia sparganii. Next base: position 894,929 of record OX438659.1, read on the forward strand.
CTCAATGTCAGAGCCTTGATAGGTAATACGAACGTTTGGGTTTTCGCAGCGTTGATTAAAGTGCATAACTTTTGTTTTATCTAAATTTATTATTAAATTATTATTATGTAGCCAATTTATAATGTCACGTAAACATGTATTGATGTCATTCTCATAGTTATTTTTATTTGTACACTTTATTATAGCTGTACTGTCATCTGCAAAGAGAACCATTTTGTTTGATGTTACTTTCGGAAGATCGTTTATATATATTAAGAAGAGTGGCGGCCCTAGTACGCTACCCTGAGGGACACCGTATCTAACGTGTCTCGGTTTTGATATATAAATGGTTTCTAATTTAGTCTTTGGACATATTCTAGCAATTTCTGTACATTGAAGCCTATTACTCAAGTACGATTCTATTAGCTGTAGAATGTTCCCTCTTACACCATAACTATTTAGTTGAATATCATTATCGCCAGTTCTAGAATCGGAATGCTGATTTTTTTTTTTTTGGATATAGTATAAAAACAAATTATCTTTGACACTGTTGTATCGTATTTAAACGTCGGACTAGCCCGTCATTGCTAAATTGTCCAATCTACGCCAATCTAATTTGTACGCATGTGACGAAAACTTCCCCACAACGTCTTTCTAACACTCAAATAAAAATATTCACCGGGAGGCACTGTAGGTAACATCCTTCCTTCCGTTTCATTGTCACAACAAATACAAAGTACAACCGCCACAAAGCCCCCATCTACTGCTCAATCTTGACACAACGTCCTCTATTTCAAAATCAATTTTAAAAGCAAAATATATCCAGTATTTCAAACAAACAATATCTTCTGAAATTGTTTTTGCCGCGTACAATATTTCCGAAGGCGATCGGAACACCAATCATGGAGCTATAGAGCTATGGAGCTATGGAGCTGTTCTGAACGGATGGGCAAACAAGAAAATATAAGACATGGAATATGCATCGGAGAATGAGGTCACGCCTCAAGTGCAATGTTTTTAATGAAAAATAATGGGAACCTTCGCTTGCTTTTCGCTTTTAAGTTTTATTTGACGGGCGTGCTGTCTGAGATTAGTTTTATGACCGGTATAAAAGTAGTTTTGAATGTCTCAAGAAAATGGTGCAATTTGTACCTACACAGGTACTTTATGTATTAAAAAGTAGTGCTTCGTGTTTCTGTGACAGCAAAACCGTTTTTTCTTTCTTTCTTTACTTAGCTCCAAAACCTGGTCTTTCAGGCTCAATTAGGCTGAAAGTAGTAAATGACAGAGTAGGTAGCCGTTAAACTAAAATGTATCCATCTAACTGTCGTATTTGATAAGATTAATTCCTGAAAACCAGTTTTCAATTCATTTTGATTTTCGCTAAGCAGATAAGTGTTAATAAAATTAAAATGCATTTCCATTCGAAATGAACAGAAGCTAATATCATTACACGGGTGATTCTCCCTCCCCCCCATGGCCTGCTCAGCAGCCGAGCCGCTCCAACAACAAAGGGGGAACTCCCAACATTCTTAATAGTCACTGAAGCCTTTTCTTTTATCGTAATGCCGTTCCAAATGAAGAGGTCCCGCGTTATTCAAATTACAAATTTAAACAACCTAAGAAACAGCAAAATCACCCTTATTTCCTAAACAATAAAGTTGTCTTCTCGAAACTTAAGAGCAATTGGGTTGTAAAAGAAAATCAATCGGCTCTGGATGCGAGCTTTTTTAATCAAATGGACTAGAAATGGTTGTAAAGTCGACCATTACGTTAAACGAACCACCTTTGTCATATTTTCTTTTGTAATCGCTTTAGTAATTTGGGCGCGCAATTAAACCATCCGCCATTTTTCCCTTCTCGTTTTTTTTTTTTTCTTATTAATTGGTTTCTTATAAAGGGACGGATAATTATTGACGGTTTTAATTATCGAAACGGCTCGGGGGAATAACCGAGTTCTTTGTTTTAAATGCGATTTAAAATGAAAAGATTTTGGGGATTTGAATCTGCGGTTATTGCAAATCTTGTTACGTTTAATTGCTTCCATAAATAGAAATCTGCCAATTAGGAAGGTCTCTCGGGACAATAATAACAAGAATATTGTGCGGGCCGTTAAATACCTTAAGAACTTCACCGACCCCTTTCTAAATTCACGAATAAAAAAATATTCGCGGCATGTCGAATTGGAGAGGCAATAACATCCTAATAAAGCCGTAGTCTACGATCAGGTGAATATTGCGAAACACGAGTATATTTGGGCACACAGCATAAGAACGCACAGAAGGCTAATTCGTTGTAACGTTTATAATGTACGAGTAGACCAAGGAAAGCAATAGACGCAGTTATTGCAATCAATTACTGACAATGTGAGTGCTAAAAGTATGACTATCCCAACTGTTTCAGTTTTAAACTATTTATGGCTGTTAAATATGGACCTCGTTAAGAATCACAACAATAAACAATCGTAAAGTAAATTTCATCATGAATAATATTTGCTACAGATACTGCCTATAACAAGAAGCTGGTGTCAAAGTTAGTGTTTCCTGCTGAGTCATAGGAAATGAGAGAAAACGCGCAGCAAAGAATACATAATTGTATTTACTAACTAAAAAGTCTGATGTCAAATGCTCAGCGCCCAGGTTTGCGAGCTCATTCCTTCTTTATTCGTCCAATCTTCTGTGTACATTTGCTTCATGTAACATAGATGTTCAATAAGTGGGGCAAAGGGAGCGTATCTATCATAATATACGAGCTCAACTGCTGTTCCTATAGATGCTCTCCGCTCGCGACGGAGTAAATAAAACGATACGGTAATTGTGGGGTTACTTATTTATTTACTTGTTTGGGGACGGTAGGTGATCTTCCCTGTCCACGGCTGGCTCCTGAAATAAGGCCTGACCAATTGTTGAAAACAAATTAATGGTGCTTATATGCTATCCCTTTTTCACCATCCTCAAACATTTTTACAGCATTATTGCTTTATAATTCCGGCTATACAATAGGAAAAGGCAAAAAATATATTAATGTACCTAAAATTGATGTTGTTTGCATTATAACTCCTAAAGACACTTATCTGTACCTACCTACTCGTACATACCAATAAAATATGATTTACCATTCGCGTGTTTTGACTACACACCGATTAGGCTGCGGACACATTGAAATAAAACTATTATACTCCGCAAGTAAAATCAATACGCATCTCCTATCTGGACATCAATCGCCTCTCACGAAATAATGAAAAACAAATATAGACAAAAGCCGTCCAATCAGAGACAGTTCCCTTCAAAGGCCTAATTCCTTCCAGCCGCAACTTACGCCGCTTTCCAAACAAGTAAGTCTTGACTTAAATCAAGATTAGAGCGGCCTTAAACCAAAAGTATCGAGTTGTCCCAAATGAGGCGTAATCGAGAATTAACTGATATAAATCGCCCCTAATCTAGATCTGATGCGAAGTAGTTGTAGACTTTCGGGGTCGTCAGATTGTTTGTACTGCTTTGTTTGTGTTATTGTCGTTTTAAACAACAGTGATATTCGTACTATTGCTTCTGGTTTACTATATCATATTTTGTACTCAGAACAATAGTTAAGATTTTGAAGTCTCCAAAATGGACATTTCTTGTTCAAACTTTATTTGAAGTTCATTCGTCATTTAATAACAGCTCAATTTTTATCAACAGGATCGTCAAACATCCAGAATATTCTATCCCATGAAATCCCACCCTTACCCATCTGCATCTGATAGACGATATCCCGTGGAACAGTTTACCGCGCGACACGAAATGACGCGCGTGCCGCCGACGCGCCGCGGCGCCGCGTCGTACCGCATTTCATACCGCTATTTATGTCGCGGCAATGTGTCTGCGGCCTGCGATTTGACGGCTGTGTGTGCACGCCTTATTTTTGAGGCTGAGGAGATTGTGCAAAATGGTAGCGAGGTTCGACTAGTGGGTGGTACATAATGTGACCGTGGGAACAAAAATAACCATCTTCCAAATAACTTCAATTTATAGCTGTTATAACATAATTGAATCGTAACGTTAATAACCCAATTATTATACGATATTATGTATACCTACACTAACAGACTGGGGATTAGAAGTTTAATGATTTTATTAACTATGTACTTGAGTTACTCTCTAAAATAATGCTCAGATTTAAAATGAAATACTTTAAATTGTCCTATTTTGTAGGTATTTCTAGCAGTAAAAGTTATTTTTTCCTGCTTAATCCTTCTATTTTGACAGGAAGCAGCTGGCTTCCCCGGTAGTTAATACAACTGAGAGGAAATATGTTTTCCTTGTGATAATCGAACGCCTTCGAATATCTGCATACACGAGTATATCGAGATGTTTATGACTTCAGCCATATTGCTGTGTGCCGACACACCTCGTAGAAAATACCTGCCTGATATATTCCTTGTACAAAATACATACATGTATATATGTAGCATATATAACATATCTGTTTTGCTTATAAAATAATCCGGGTATCCATATCGAAAAAACTACTTATCCAGTAAGTCTCGTAGGACCGATGTTATTGTTGCTAATTAAAACCAATTCTAGTAGAATCACTAATAGTCCACGAATAATTAGGAATAAATTTAGGGACTTTTAATTGCCATGCACATTCAAAATATTATTTTGTTTAAAACGTCGCTGTATAGTGGGTGTGTTAACAAATACATCGTTTTCAAAACATAATTATTTCAATAAATTCCAAAGTTTAAAAAAAAAACGTCCACAGCTCATACATATTATTTCTCACCAAGACTTACATAAAGCCAATAAATGTCTGTCTGTCGCTAAACTAAATGTCTAAGTCCTCAATCTATAATTAATTTAATTAAAAGTACAAAATCAACAGAACCTTCAAAAGCCGAGACCATTCACGTAAAAACAAACAGCCCAGTTTTGTATTCAGCTCAGTCCTCAGAAATTATGATAGTTTATAGAGAAAGTATCTATTGAACAAAGGAAACATTACTCGGAACAACTACTGCTTATCTTTACCGTTTACCAACAGTTTCGGATACGGCGCGGATATTAATTCCCTATCTCGTATTGTTAGGGTTATGACTTGACAAATACGGATTTTTTTCCCTTGTGTTGGACGTGGCGGATATTGAGGTTAGGTGCGGATATTATAGTTGGTTGTTTTAGTTTTAAGAACTTAATTTATTGTAGTTTTTAATGTAAAATAAGTATCTGGGTATTAACCCCGCGTCTGATAGGCAAGATTATTAAGTTCAGTGACAATAAAAAGTAATTGTGTCTCATTAGTGACAGTTATTAATGGTATACCTACCGTTAATTAGTAGCAAACATGCAATTGACATCAAACAAAATAATAATTATCATTAATTTCGATGTTTGCTCTTGGATTTGAGAGGGTAACATTTAATTATTCGTCCGCTAAATAACTTGTTGTATTTTATAATCATGTAGTAATAATTGTTAGTGATTAAATCATTAAAAATAAATACATTATTATAAACTAATATAAGTAACAAGTTAAACTTCTACTGCAGCGACAATAAAAAATAAACTTGAACTGAAAACGCAGCTTTTATTTCTCAAACCTCCACAACTCTTTCTAATATCCCACATATCCGAATATCCAAACATTTTCCTATCGCCACACGTTTGGAATAGAAACAAAGTTGGTAACAGTTGTCGATATTGGAACCGTTACGTCTCCTGTAACTGAGCCGTTACTTTTAACGCCACTCTATAACTGTGACCTGGTCCGCATACTTACTGCCTTTATCTGCTGCGTGTTTATGTAATCTTTAACTGTTGATTGTTCTTGGTAACTTGTTAATTAAAGAGGATATCTATGATAATGTTGTTGATTTTTTTTTTTTTTTAACTCCAAAACTGGTGAATATCATCTTGTTATTTTAAATTAGGTTCCCTCTCCTGGGACACAAGCCTCCTCTCGGTGAGAAAGAGTGGGCCATAATCCACCACACGGGCCCAGTGTGGGCTAACAGGCGTCATATGTATTCGAATTTTTTGGTTCTAGGACATGTCGGTTCTCTCACGATGTTTTGTTTACCTGTTGAGAGCAGTGGTGATGAAATTATTTAGACAAAGTAAAGCGCCTGGCTGGGTTCGAATTTTCGACAGTCTGACTCGTAAGTCGCAGACCTTTTGGGCCACCATTGCTACTAATTGAAAAATAAACAAAAGGAGACATGAAAAAAACATTTAAAAAATATGGGATTGATTACACCAGTGGAAAGACTTACAATTCTCTCTGTTGCGTGATTGACACGAAGTGGAAGTACCAAATTATTTTGAATTAGAAGTACCGAAAATACAGTGTCTAATTTATGCTAATAAACTCAAAAAACCTTTCTTCTCGTAAGCTCCACTATAAGCCAAGCGTAGGTACGCAACCGAAGTCAATCTCGGTCTTCATACCGCGTCCCGCATCCCATGGGCGACTTCCTCGTAAACAATTAACTTGAAACACTCTCGCGTATGTTTTAATTAATTGAATTGTAAGAGATACCTTCTGTAAAAAGTTTATGCTTTAAACCGTGTCTGAAATATAACGAAGGTTTAAAAATAAAACTCTACGTTGCAAGTGAAAGGTTAAAGTGCTGCAATTATAAGTACAACGTGTAACGTTAAATGCGCAAAACCTGAAAATAGTTTGTTCATAATTGACTACTGAATCGATTTCAGTAACTTTTAATACAGGTTTTTTTTTTCAACTTATGTGTTTTGCCGTACTTTCCACCGATTGAGCCAAAGAAAATTAAGTCTTATTTTAGGACAGTAAGACTCAATTTTGAATGCACAAAATAATGCTAGGATCAATATGATTTTCTTAATAATAACAGTTAGCTTTAAAAAAAAAGTTTTGGTCATTGTATCATGCTTTTAACTCGATGCTCTAATTGGGGTGTATGAGGTTTTGGTTGTATGTTAGGTACCTACATGTTTGATGTCGGAGAGAAGTACCCTTACTGACCCTTCAGCCCCCCCCCCCCCCCCCCCCCTTCAGCTGTGGGTCGTCATCTTTTCACTCATATGTATTATTACAAAACTAACTTCTGCCCGCCACTTTGATCGCGTTTTTGTACCTCCGACCCATTCCCTCGCATCGCATAAATACAGGGTGTCCCTGGAAGTATGGATCAAATCGAATAGGGGCGTGGGCAAGGTCATTTCCAAACTTTTTGATCCTGAGAATGATTGATGATTGAGAATTATTTTACGGTTCAAAAGTTGTGATCAATTTTTTTCAATCGTTTCGCATAGTGCTCAAAGAAAAAAAAACTATCAGGGCTGTATAAAAAACTTAAATTGACAGTTCCTTGTAGTTTTTTTTTTATGATTTTGTTCTTTGAGCACTATGCAAAGTGATTGAAAATGACAAAAGTTGGTCATAACTTTTGAACCGTAAAAAATATCACCAACATTCTCAGGATCAAAAAGTTTGGAAATGACTTTGCCCACGCTATTTGATTTGATCCATGCTTCCAGGGACACCCTGTATACATAGATATGAATTACAAACGTCATGACTTCTATAAGTATGTCCGTTTGATTCAGAATTGATTTTGTCGATTTGAAGCCAGTAACAGTTAGTTGCAAGCACAAACATTGCGTTTACATCTGTGAAGTCCGCCTATCTCTTAAGAAAAACAAGCGTCAAATAAACCCTACCAACAATAACATTACCTCCACCTTTGGACCAATATGAACAAACTGTCGTAACATTTTAGTAGGATATCAGTTCTACAGAATATTATCAAATTGAATAGTAAGAATACAAAGTGCCGCCACGTGTTTGTTCGTGGATTATTTGTATCAACAGCCCACAGGGGAGCAATAACTGAGACAGGACTGGCTAATATACAAGCAATAGGGATGGCGAGTTGAGTACTAAGATAACATAATGTTTAGGCAAGACATCCGCAGAACAAATAAGCGGGGCAATTCTCGTAATTTTAAGAACGTTCACAGTTAGAGGGGCAATTCTCGTAATTTTTAAGAAGGTTCACAGTCTGATCTGTCTCAATCTGTCAAAAATAACTGTAATTTTTATAAGTTTTTGACATTTTTTTGTCGCCGAGATGAGACTGTGACTAGATTTTGAACGTTTTAATACGAGAATTGGCCTTCTGGTGACCTACATAGCCCAAAGAATAGTGGGCGGGGTAAATAGCAACTATTTTCAACAACTAAATATTTTTCCCTATATAGAATACTTAGAAATTATCTAGATGTTAAAGACCATAATTATTAGTGTTTAAGTAAATTATCTATACTAATATTATAAAGAGGAAAGATTTGTATGTATGTTTGTAACGAATTGGCTCAAAAAGTACTGGACCGATTTTAAAAATTCTTTCACATTTGAATGCTACATTATCACTGATTAATATAGGCTTTTTAATTGCAAGAAAAAAATAAAATGTTTAAAAAATAAATGTCCACTCGTGCGAAGCCGAGACGGGCCGCCAGTATCATTATAAATTAACTAACTATGTCACTTATCTTATAACTTATATTAAATACTAGCTGCTGCCTGCGACGTCGTCTGCGTGAAGGCTCTACAGCACCAAAAATACCTAAGATGCCAGTACACCACTTTTAAAATAGCATTAAAATATAAGTTTTTTTTGCAAGCGAAGCAAGTGAAAAGAGTTATATGGGAATCCTGCTGAGTTCAGTCATAAGATGTGACTGAAGGAAATAGAGAAAATAATGCAGGAATACATTCCAGGATACAAAAGAGTAAAAATACGTACAAAGGTATCATACCTTACAACACCTCTATAAACATAAACTACGTTGGTAGTTATGCTGCCAGGAGCCAAAATGTAAAGAGAGTCAGGACTGGAGACGCGGGAGCAAGCGACGTACAGTTGCCCTTGTAAGAAGCAACTCGTCCTGAGGTCGACACCCGCTGCCCTCAGTATCTGCCCCTGCAACTTATTGATGGTCATCCCGAAGCAAACACTCACGGGGAACTGTACGCGCTTGAACTGGAACGGGAAGTTATGAGGTATGAGGGGAATGCGTGGTATAAATACTGCCTCGCCGACGCCACAACCCGTAAGAATTTCCGCCTCAATGGTGTATCTGTGGAGCGAGATGACTTTAAGGCGGGTTACACAACTTCGGAGGAGATAGGTTCCAAAGAAGCATAATCGGAACACCGACCTTCAGCTTGATGGTATGCGCTAGAAATCCACTTGCTGAAAGGGAGCTCAGAAATTCCACGGGATAATGTGTGGCGTCATCTTGCTCAACAACAGTGTTTATCGAGGTGTCCCCTCAATTTCCGAGAGAATGCATGTTGCAGCCTGATCATTTTTGGGCATCAAAATGGCCCGCTCACACACTCAACAATTCTGCTGGTGCGGTATACGACTGATGTCCCCGTACACACAGCGAATTAGTTCTTCTAAGCTGGATACCACTCTACCGAGAGACTCTGGAAGCACCACCTGTCCACCTATCTCTTCTGGTAGAGTGCCTTCGCCAAGACTTGGAACGACATCGGAGAATTCTTGAGCACGTACATTGCCGCCGAGTCGAGCTCTCATATTAATGGTCAAGCGCAGCGTACGAACTCGTGACCACAACGAAGATCGTTTCAACGAAGCGTTCACCTCGTCAGCCCTCGAGCCCCGCGTCACCACGGGAAGCGTTTGCTGAAAATCACCACTGAACAGGACTGTGACACCACCCATCAAATGTTCGTTCCTGCGGATGTCCTGCAGGATTCTGTCCACGGCCTCAACTGCCTTCCTATTGGCCATCGTACACTCATCTCATACGATCAGAGAGCAATCCTTGAGCACGTGTCGCATCGCTGTTACGTGACACACCACAAACAGGCGTTTCGGCGCTCTCTAAATCGATGGGAATTTTAAACATGGCATGTGCTGTCTTGCCACTCGGAAGCAGTGTGGTAGCGATTCCCGACGACGCTACAGCAATAGCAATTTTGCCTTGCCTCCTGACCTCTGCAAGTATGCCAGTGGTAACAAATGTTTTTCCTGTTCCACCAGGAGCATCCAAGAAAAACATTTTACCCTGGTTTTGCCCAACGCTTTCAAGGACGGTGTCATAAAGTTTTTGCTCTGAAGAGAACAAAGCGACATGGTCATTTCGTATGGTGGTCATTTCGCCCGGATCGTAATTTGTCTCAGCGTTATACTCCCGATTTCCACGGTTTTGATACGGTGATGATTGGGGGAGCTGGTAACCCATATTCGATCAGTGGATTGCCGCCGATAGAAATTACCACATCTTGAAGTGAACTGAGACAGGTGTTCAGCACGCGTTCATCAGTTACTTCGACTTCGACTCCAGTAGCACGCATCAAAGCTCGTAGAAAATCTTCAGACAGATGATGGCGATACTTCTCCCACAAAGCTACCGGGTTTACGACTCCACAAAACACCAAGATGACGGCAAACAGATGACGCATGCGGCTGGGACTGTCACTGACGCTAGCCTCCGCGAGGGTGTCATGAAATGAAATGATTATCATCAATGAACATAACTTTTTTGTAATACTTAACACCGCATTTTTTTTAAATTGTCTTCCTCAACTCTGCTCAAGATTTTGAGGGTTTTGTTGGAACTTGAATTTGTCAAAACGAACTATACGATACAACTTTTATGAAGAAAATGCACATCACCATCTATGAATTTTAAGAATAACTAACTAACTACTTACCTCGCCAACATGATCAAATTTAAATTATTAATTTCCAAAAAAATGTTAACATGTAACTTGATTTGATTTTTATGAAATCTCATAGATGGCGCTGTTTTAAAATTGTCTTTATACTTCTAACATTCATTAAACTATATTTCTCTGCCCAAGTTACTTAATGTACTTAATGGCATGGTACAATATGTGTTACTTAATGGCATAGTTTTTATAGTGTAAAGCTAGATAATAGCATGGCTTACTCAAAAACAACATTTAAATATGCGTCGTTAGTTTACACACTGTCACAGAATGCGTAAGAAAAATGAAGATTCACAGCTCCTCTCCCGTAGGTGATAGCGTGATAAAATGTAGCCTATATGTTGACCCGACCTCTTAGTAATATTCATACAAAGTTTGAAGTAAATCCATGCAGTACTTTTTGAGTTTATCCCGGACAGACAAACAGACAAAAATTCTAAAAACTATATTTTTGGCTTCGATATCGATTGTAGATCACGCCCCAAGTATTATTTTTAAAAAATATTCAATGTACAGTTTTGACTTTGCTACGATTTTATTATAGGTATAGATTGTTAAGAAATCAGTTGTCTAGATTGTAAGAACTCATGCCACTTATGATACAGATCTAGTACATCATACTTTGTAATACCTATATTATTTCTAAGATGTTTACTGTATTTTACCAATTTTTATTTTTGCAAATTGTTTATTATTTCCTTTATTAAAATAGCTCACAGAACGAATGGCTTTGGCGTAGCGACTGAGTACCTGAAGGGTGACCTTCTAACGCTACCCGCGTTGGAAGGTCACCTATAAGGTGGACCGATGGACCTGGTGGTCCTGGTGTAGGCTGCAGTAATCTGCTGGATGTATGAAGCACAGGATCGGCGTTGTGGAGGCGTTTGGAGGAGGCCTGTGTCCAACAGTGGACGTCTTTCAGCTGAAATGATGATGATGAAGCTTAAGCATGAAAGTGTTAGATCTAGTAAGAAGAAAAACGGTTGTTATAACACGTGTACTATTGCTAAATGGAAGCCTTATGTTTACTGGCTCAGAAAAGATCAGTCCTTTCTATAAAATGTCTATGAAATAGAAAGCCAGGCTGGTACCTAATGAGATATTCCGCTGAGCTGAGGCCCTTTTGGCATCATAATAATTGTTTTCTGTTTTTTTTATTTTATTCTCGCATTTCTAACGTTTATTTATTTGATGGTTTGTCATCCTTACTTTTATATTGTTCTTTTGTTTTCATTGATAATTATCTTCTTTTTTTATGGCATATTTCGTTTAACAAAACTTCACCGCTAATATTTGATGATACAAGGATTGGTAGATTGTGAAACTGTACCATAACATATTAAATAACTCGAGTGTGAGTTTATTAACCGACCGTTAGCGCTGTTTGAATAGAATACGATTATATTAATACCTTCCCTGATAATACGTAGGTTATACATGATTAATTTCTAAAGCAAAATCAACATAAAGTAGGGACATTTTATTCTGAAAAGAAAATCTGACCGCATTAAAAGTAAGTATAGAGTTTAACGATAGTGGCGTTGGCGTTCGGTTACACGCGTTTGACTAAGTGAGTGTGACCGCTTGGTTTTATAAATATGAAAAAAAAAATACGCAATTTTTGAAATGATCTGCGGAAGTGTTCAGAGATTAAATAATATCAAAAAATAACTTCCTGTTGCGAACTTTTACACGATCGGTTTTTTACTACGATCAGCAACAAAAATCAAATATATAGCTTGATGTGTAGCCGTGTGTAAAACATGGGATAGATAAACGAACAAAAGAAAATCATCACCACGTGATGTCGTTATCCAAATTTATCATAAGTAATAATTTCACGAAAATACTTCCTCTAATATCTGGTAAGTACTTGGCAAGGCGTGGTGGTGACAGGTGGAGTAAGCAGTGAGCCAAATGGTGTCCAAGGACTGGAAACACGAAGCGTCGCTCGTGCGACGCGCGGCGGCGAGATGGGCGGACGACATTGTAACGAGCATCGTGGTTAGAACCTGGAGCGTGAGGATTGGCACAAGAAAAAAAAAGGGCTATGCCTAGCAATGGGTAGAGTCGAACTGTGAATAATGATGATTTAGGTCCATTCACACGTACCACAACCACTCCACATCGCAGCGACAAAATGTGGTCAAGCTGTGGTTACGTGTGAATAGTGTCATTGCGGCTTCTTGTTGTATGTGTTGTGTTTTCGATGTGGCCGGCCGCGTTTCACGGTGTTTGCGTTGTGTTTGCGACGTGGCTGCGATGTGATCGGTATATACACACACGCGGTCGATAATGACGGCAAATTATGGTCCGTGTGAATTTAACTATTAATTTTCATACAAATCAGCGCCCGCCCACATGTTGTGGTTGTGGTACGTGTGAAACAAGCCCTATAGTAAAACTTTTATATCGATTGTTGGACCTAACCTTCTTCAATATCTTACTCAGTGGTCTTATCCAGTAATACCGGGTTATACCGGGCCCGCTAAGTAATTTATCCGGGATTCGACTTAACCGCTTTACATCCCGGGATTTAAAATAAGGACGCCATTAATATGCGTCGCGGGGAAAGCAAATAGCAACAAGCATGGCGGTGGCAGAACAGACACGAACGCAGACGAGAGGATAGGCAGAAACGTGAGATGAAATTCACAGGGCAAAGAAGGGATACCAATGTTATTTTGAAAGAAAAGGTCGTGTGTTTGTATTTGCTTCTCTTTAATATATAAATAAAATATCTTTGATTCAGACCTAAATAAGTCCATACGTTCCCTTTAACGTTACCTTGTCGTTTTTTTTCAAGTATTTTTACGACGAGTTGCCACGGGCTAATGTTTCTTTAAGTGTGTGTGCTTGCTACTTGCAAAATCAGACAATTCTTCATGAATTACTAATCTATTTTCTTTAAGATGTTGAGCTTGGCAGGCTACGACAACCATTAGATATTCAAAATATACAAGTCCTTTCTTAAAGGTACGGTTACAAAGTTTACTGCGAAAACCGTCATTGTTTCCCGAAGTTTAGTAAGTGGACAACCGCGTGATATTTCCCTCTTCCTCCTTCTCTTCTAACTAATCAATCAAATTCAGTTTACTGTTTATACAGATCACGCAGCACTTAAATGGTTTCTAAAATTATCCAATCCATCCGGTAGGCTCGCGCGGTAGGCTCTGAGGTACCACAATATGCTAAGAACCAACCTGGAATAATTATAACCTCTATTTATTTTGTTCCGTTTGGGGTTGAAACCCTCGGGCCGTGGGGTCCGAGTGCTCATGTCCTTTTTAAGGAACTTTCGAAACGACTGGTTGACTCTTCCCATGACCAAGGGCTGGCTTTTACCTTGGCCAGAGGCTAAGCATTGCTATTCAACGTGGTAATGTCGCCAGTCTCTTGGGTACGTTACCAGTCGACAGCGATGCGGATGAATTTTTTTACGCTATATTTTAATTTGTTTTTTTTTTGTTTTAGTTAAGTTAGGATTTAATTTTGTTATTTGTTATAACAACAAAGTCAACTGGTTGTCAAGTCTGGGGTATCGTATTACCCAGTAACTGGGTTGTGGATAGTGTTGCCAGGTCCGATTTGTTGTAAATCGGTACATGAGGTCAAAAAAATCGGGATTTAGGGTTGCAGATCGGGACAGTAATCAAAAAAAAAACAAGGGGTTTAAGTCTATTTATTCTTACATAATCAAATAAGTTGTATGATGTTTTCAATACACTATCTACCTTACATATATCCTGAAGAATATCATATATTTTTTTGATTTTGTTGTTGTTTGATTTTGTGTTTCTAAAACTTGCGTTTTTTGCGTTTAGGTCCTGTAAGCCCCTTAATCGGGACATTTAGCGTCCCGATCAGCTACAAATCGGGACTCGTCCCCAGACCCCTGAAAATCGGGACGTCCCGCGCAAATCGGGACACCTGGCAACACTAGTTGTGGAGGTCAGATGGGCAGTCGCTCCATGTAAAATACTGATATTCAACTGCATCCGGTTAGACTGGATTCCAACCCCAACATAGTTGGGAAAAGGCTAGGCAGATGATGATTTGTTATAATAAATAAATATAGTTTATAGGTTAAGTTCACATGCGGAAGCAATAAATATATTGAGTATTGAGTTTATTTTTTAATTAATTAACCCTATCAGTAACATTGTAGGTACCTCACACACACATACACACACACATACACTCATTAAAATGTCAGTTGTAGTCGCGTCGGGGGCGTGTAGGCAAACTCGCTTGTTTGCTCTGCGCTCACTAGTCTTTAGTCTGAAGACGTCGCCAGTAATTGTTTTATTGCAGGCAATAAAAGGGCCGGAGTTCAGTCGGTATGGTAATCGCGCGATTCGCAAACAGGAGAGGCGCGATCGTCGCGGCTTATCGCGGCCGCTACACTCTGCAGTTATAACTGTTTTAGATAACGTTTTGATGAATCGTATTCTGACGTGGATTTTGTTTTAAAACGGAATTTTGTTTTGAAGACTTTCGGGAGTGTATCTAATTTCTATCATACCAAAAATATATTCTCATTCAGCCGTTGGTCCTGCGCCTGACCTCTCTCCGGTCGTGTCGTGCCGTCCCTTCGGACTATGAGAGTGAGGGAAGAGGGAGTGCACCTGTGTCTGCGCGCACACTTGTGCTCTATAATATCTCCTGCGTACCTGGCTGCGTCCGTTGAGATTGGCCACCGTGACCGAAATCGGTCGGGGAGGCTATTATATTCTCATTCATTAATTTTTACTAGTGTATCTACATAGAACAACAAAAGTATTTCTGCTATTTTTTTTTTCAGTTACTTATATCTACGTGCTCTAAAGCACAACATACCTACAATTGAAATTACTTTCTTTGGTTTGTACCGTGAAAGCAGTGTCACTAATCGCTAAAGTCTGTCTGTGTGATCACGTTGTTCTTCTAAACCACGCAATGGATTTTGATGTGGTCTGCCAAATAATTTAGGTTTATGGGTACAATATATTCAAATTAAACTTACATATCATAATAAGGAAATTTCAAAAGCGTGGTAAGCACGGGAAATGAAGCATAACAAGAACCCATCATTAGGTACAAACGTGTAACTATATCACCTATATGTTTCTCCTACAAGATCGCTAGAAGGGTGCCGAGGAACACGACATCTTGAAAGCATTTTTAAGTACCTAATGCTAATGTGCGAGCTAATAAATCCAGGTCTTCGCACATAATCCGCGGCAGTATACTCCGCAGACTGCGGGCGTTCTTTGTTATATTTCATAACTCTAGTTTATAAAGGAAGACGTAAATATTAACACTGCTGTAAAATTCTAGTCAGCGGCTACAAGAAACTTTGTGTTGTCATCTACGAGGGATGTCAACTGCAGACCCTCTTCCTCAGTAGTATTAGGCGTAAGTAAGTCAGTGTAAGTGTTTGACCTGCGGCTAGACGTGAAATCCTCAATCAGAACTTCACAAGCCAAGTTAAGACTAGTTTAATCTAATCAATATTGATCGTATCCTACCAACGATTTCGAAAATCTCCGCTCTGTATCTCTCTGAGCAACTTTGAATAAGGAACAGTGGTGGCCCAGTGGTTTCTAGTTGTAGTTCGTGGGTTCGAATCCAAACAGATGCTTTACTATGCGTCAATAATTTCATAACCACTGCTCTCGGTGAAGGAAACGGTGCAGGAAAACATCGTGAGGAAACCGGCATGTGCTAGAACCAAAAATTCGAAGACATGTGACATGTAGCAATTCGCATTGGGCCCGCGTGGTGGATTACGGCCCACTCCCTCTCACGAGAGAGTAAGCCTATGTCCCAACAGTAGGAACATTATAGCCTGTTTATGCTAATATTCATCGTAATCTTTCAAAAAATGCGAAAATAACCGCTCTCTATATCTTGAGCAATTTCGAATGTCAAACCTATTCGAGTCCTAATAATTAAATAATATCTAGAGATAAAGATCTGAACTAAATTAACTAAGAATTCAAACCTCCAGTCCAGACTAAAACGTAGCGGTATATGACAAAAACTAATTAATTCATATCAATGCGATGTAATTCATCTTGTGAATAAAACATCTATACATATAATAAAATCGTAGGAAAGTCAAAACTGTACATTGAATATTTTTTAAAAACTATACATATAATAAAATCGTAGGAAAGTCAAAACTGTACATTGAATATTTTTTAAAAATAATACTTGGGGCGTGATCTACAATCGATACCGAAGCCAAAAATATAGTTTTTAGAATTTTTGTCTGTTTGTCTGTTTGTCTGTTTGTCTGTTTGTCTGTCCGGGATAAACTCAAAAAGTACTGCATGGATTTACTTCAAATTTTGCATGAATATTACTAAGAGGTCGGGTCAACATATAGGCTACATATTATCACGCTATCACCTACGGGGGAGGAGCTGTGAATCTTTATTTTTCTTACGCATTCTGTGACAGCGTGTAATCTAACGACGCATATCTAAATGTTGTTTTTGAGTAAGCCATGCTATTATCTGACGTTACACTATAAAAACTACGCCATTTAAGTAACTTGGGCAGATAAATATAGTTTAATGAATGTTAGTAGTATAAAGACAATTTTAAAACAGCGCCATCTATGAGATTTCATAAAAATCAAATCAAATTACCTACATGTTAACATTTTTTTGGAAATTAATAATTTAAATTTTATCATGTTGGCGAGGTAAGTAGTTAGTTATTCTTAAAATTCATAGATGGTGACAGTGGCGGATTTACCAACAGGCTGAGTAGGCTGGAGCCTAGGGCGGCAGATTTTAGGGGCGGCAAATTTGGGGATAATTTTTTTTTAATGTCGTACCTACTGAAATTAAAAAGATTAATATTCATATTACCTACCATGTTTTTTGTTGGAAAGAATAAACAAGGTGAATGCTCAAAGTCAGGCTTCTACCGTAGATTTGATCACTGTTGCCGATCTTTACAATTTCTGCAAGTTTTTCGTAGATGAACCAGAACATTTTAATACTATGCCGACCACACAGTGGCGCCCTCATCGTTTGTTTGTTTACTTCATACAATTTAGAATAAAAATGCAGAAAATAAGCACGTTAAGTTGTGCTTTACAAGATTATACGTTAATATTATTAGAAACGGTAGTTTTATATTGTTTAGTTTTATTATAATCCTTAAAACGGATAACAGTGGCCACTATATTCCGTTATGTAAAATGTGTTTCTAATAATATTAACGTATAATCTTGTGAAGCACAACTTAACGTGCTTATTTTCTGCATTTTCATTCTAAATTGTATGAAATAACCAAACAAACGACGAGGGCGCCACTGTGCGATCGGTATTTTGAAGAAAAGGCGATGGAATAAGTGTGTCGAAGCAGTATACAAAAGACATGGGACATTATTGTAGAGGTCAGTAGGGGCGGCAAAATTTGAATAGCCTACTGGCGGCAAATGTGTAAATCCGCCACTGGATGGTGATGTGTATTTTCTTCATAAAAGTTGTATCGTATAGTTCGTTTTGACAAATTCAAGTTCCAACAAAACCCTCAAAATCTTGAGCAGAGTTGAGGAAGACAATTTAAAAAAAATGCGGTGTTAAGTATTACAAAAAAGTTATGTTCATTGATGATGATCATTTCATTTCATGACACCCTCGCGGAGGCGAGCGTCAGTGACAGTCCCAGCCGCATGCGTCATCTGTTTGCCGTCATCTTGGTGTTTTGTGGAGTCGCGAACCCGGTAGCTTTGTGAGAGAAGTATCGCCATCATCTGTCTGAAGATTTTCGACGAGCTTTGAGGCGCGCTACTGGAGACGAAGTCGAAGTAACTGATG
The DNA here is from genome assembly GCA_949316385.1 of Globia sparganii. Taxonomy (NCBI): domain Eukaryota; kingdom Metazoa; phylum Arthropoda; class Insecta; order Lepidoptera; family Noctuidae; genus Globia; species Globia sparganii. The sequence continues at coordinate 913,462 of OX438659.1, forward strand.
AACGCGTGCTGAACACCTGTCTCAGTTCACTTCAATATGTGGTACTTTCTATCGGCGGCAATCCACTGATCGAATATGGGTTACCAGCTCCCCAATCATGACCGTATCAAGACCGTGAAAATCGGGAGTATAACGCGAAATGACCACCATACGAAATGATCATGTCGCTATGTTCTCTTCAGAGCAAAAGCAAATTTATGACACCGTCCTTGAAAGTGTTGGGCAAAACCAGGGTAAAATGTTTTTCTTGGATGCTCCTGGTGGAACAGGAAAAACATTTGTTACCACTGGCATACTTGCAGAGGTCAGGAGGCAAGGCAAAATTGCTATTGCTGTAGCGTCGTCGGGAATCACTACCACACTGCTTCCGAGTGACAAGACAGCTCATGCCATGTTTAAAATTCCCATCGATTTAGAGAGCGCCGAAACGCCTGTTTGTGGTGTGTCACGTAACAGCGATAAGGGACACGTGCTTAAGGATTGCTCTCTGATCGTATGGGATGAGTGTACGATGGCCAATAGGAAGGCCGTTGAGGCCGTGGACAGAATCCTGCAGGACATCCGCAGGAACGAACGTTTGATGGGTGGTGTCACAGTTCTGTTCAGTGGTGATTTTCGGCAAACGCTTCCAGTGGTGACGCGGGGCTCGAGGGCTGACGAGGTGAATGCTTCGTTGAAACGATCTTCGTTGTGGTCACGAGTTCGTACGCTGCGCTTGACTATTAATATGAGAGCTCGGCTCGGCGGCAATGCACGTGCTCAAGAATTCTCCGATGTCCTTCTAAGTCTTGGCGAAGGCACTCTACCAGAAGAGACAGGTGATGCTTCCAGAGTCTCTCGGTAGAGTGGTATCCAGCTTAGAAGAACTCATTCACTGTGTATACGGGGACATCAGTCGTATACCGCACCAGCAGAATTCTTGGGTGTGTGAGCGGGCCATTTTGATGGCCAAAAATGATCAGGCTGCAGCAATTAACGAATGCATTCTCTCGGAAATTGAGGGGAATAAAGTGGTCTACACCTCGATAAACACTGTTGTAGCAAGATGACGCCACACATTATCCCGTGGAATTTCTGAGCTCCCTGTCAGCAAGTGGACTTCCAGCGCATACCACCAAGCTGAAGGTCGGTGTTCCGATTATGCTTTTTCGGAACCTATCTCCTCCGAAGTTGTGTTAACCGCCTTACGGCCTATTCACGACTTCGGTCTAAGCGGCGCGCGGCGCGGCAGGCGGCGCGGCGTGCGTTTTACACGCCACGTACCCTCAGTAGTGGCTAGCGGCAGCGGTCGAAGTGGACGTATTTAGGTAGTTAGAACGTGCTCAAAATTATGGCGTTATCAAAATTATCTCTTTTGTGTTTAGAAAGCAGTATATTTTTAAAACAAGTATGACAGAAGGAGTGCACGAACTGAATAAAGATCGATATTTAAATGGCAAATTTCGTGACCTATACGAAGATTACAGAAAATATCCGGATAAGTTTTATGAGTACACAAGAATGAGTGTGGAAACATTTGATTATATTCTATACTTATACTCTATATCCATTACCGCCACAAAATCGTCTAAAATTTTTTGTTTATAAGTTCGCCACCGAGTCCGTCACATATCCGCCGCTATCCGAGCCGCTGTATTTCGTGGCGTCGCGTCGCACTCATTCGCCAGTACTTTTGATCTCGCCGCTCCCCGCACCGCGCGCCGCTGCAACGATTCGCTCCGACAAAACCGCGCGCGTTTTCGCTGTGAGCGGCAACTCGTGGCGTGCTTCAAACATTTTCATACTTTTGTTCTTACCGCTCGCCGCCCCGCGCTTAGCCGCCGCTCACCGCGGCAAGGTCGTGAATGGGCCGTTAAAGTCATCTCCCTCCACAGACACACTATTGAGGCGGAAATTCTTACGGGTTGTGGCGTCGGGGAGGCAGTATTTATACCACGCATTCCCCTAATACCTCATAACTTCCTGTTCCAGTTCAAGCGCGTACAGTTCCCCGTGAGTGTTTGCTTCGCGATGACCATCAATAAGTCGCAGGGCAGCGGGTGTCGACCTCAGGACGAGTTGCTTCTCACACGGGCAACTGTACGTCGCTTGCTCCCGCGTCACCAGTCCTGACTCTCTTTACATTTTGGCTCCTGGCAGCATAACTACCAACGTAGTTTATAGGGAAGTGTTGTAAAGTATGATACCTTTGTACGTATTTTTACTCTTTTGTGTCCTGGAATGTATGCCTGCATTATTTTCTCTATTTCCTTCAGTCACATCTTATGACTGAACTCAGCAGGACTCCCATATAACTCTCTTCACTTGCTTTGCTAGCAAAAAAAAACTTACATTTTAATGCTATTTTAAAAGTTGTGTACTTATAATGCTATAGCGACACTGGCATCTTGGGTATTTTTGGTGCTGTAGAGCATGCACGCAGACGACGTCGCGGGCAGCAGCTAGTAAGCAATAACTGTGAGTGTTAGGGGCTTATGAAAACTAATGATGAAGGTTGTCGTCTTGAGGCGCGGCCGGCTCAGTCTTAAACCCATTAGGGAAAATAAAATATCACTGCAAGCCCAGATGGACGCTGGCTTGCTTATACAGGGACAGATTAGGGACGCGTCCAAATAACTTGGGTGCCTGGAGTTGGGCCCATAGGCAGTTTTGGTCACTGATGTATTGACTGTGAACAGGCAGGAGGAATATAAATAGTTTACAACTTCAAATATTTGAAATCTAACCACATTAAACTTTGACCTAATAATAGACAACGGACGGCATTGTAAGTGGAGTAGTTATTGAGAGAAAACACTATAGCCTAGCCCAAAAACCCACCGAGAAAGAATAATTTTAAAATTCACTTTTGCTTGTAAAAGCATTTTTAAAAATCCGCTACCAAAAACATTTTTATAACACTAATATCTTTGTGAGCAGCCCTGGCTTAATCCAGCCCTGCGCAGTGGGCCCGCTCCAGCATAATCTCGCAGCCAGCGATTAACGTTTCACTCCTGAGACCGTAAACTTTTACTCCTGATAAGGATTACTATAATACCGCGAATGAATTACTGAACACTGAGCTACTGACTCGACTGTCACAATTATTTTGAAAAGCGTTTCACTATCGCAGCTTTTGTATTGAATTTTAACTAAAGCTACGTTAGTATTATTAGTACGTTGTGTGGAAGGGCCCGTGGCTAAATAATAACAGCCACACATGTCGATCGATCAGGTTAAGCTATGTTTGCCGCGGTTGGTCTGTGGATGGGTGACCATCTTTACATACCGAGACCCCTCCGTGCCTCGGAAAGCACGTTAAGTTGTTGGTCCTGCCTGTGATTCGTGGATCTTTGACAGTCGTTACGGGTAGTCAGAAGCCCGAAAGTCTGACAACCAGACGTATTACGAACTGGGTTGTGGAGTTTAGATAGGCAGTCACTCCATGTAAAATACTGGTGTTCAGCTGCATCCGATTAGACTGGAAGCCGACCCCTACTTAGTTGGGGTAAGGCTAGGCAGATGATGACGTTAGTACTATTAGTTATTCTGTACTAAAGCTACAGTATTCTAGAAGAACGGTGGCCGCCACACAACGGCCGTCACAGGACGGCCGCCACACAATGGATGTCACACAGCGTCCGCCACACAACGGCCGCCACACAACGGCCGCCACACAGCGGCCGCTGTGTGACGGCCGTTGACTGTGTGACTGTCAAGGAAGTTATGGCAGCTGACGCTATTCGCCGATAAATTGCGGAAACTATGTTTAGCTTAATCTTACCTATCGTAACATAATCAACCCATAAGGTTCCTGCTGTTGGACTCAGGCCTCCTGAGAATCCACCAATACACCACATTATTTTATAGAAGACAAGATTGAGTACCTAGTTAGTATTTCTGAAAACCTAGATCAAAGATGTGTCACACAAAAACAAAAAACTCAGTACAATGTTCGTTTGGCGTGACAAGGGTATATTGGCCGAATAACTTCAAAAGCGTGCTAGTTCTCCATTTATCCACTTCTTTGATTCTTCTTTGATTGTAATCAAATTCCCTATTATATTATTGGTCAAAAGCTCCATCCAGGTCGTAATAAAATATGAAAGGAATTGTACGATAAAAATTATGGTACTTTAAGTCACGTACGATTCAATGGTAATTTTTATCGAAAAAGAAAACAAATCTTCAGATAACAGAGGTGTTACTGGTACCACAGTGACTTCTTTATCAAACTGATATAACATCTCCAAACTTTAAGTTATGATAGGCGTGATGTTAAACCAAAAGTCCGTCGTTGACATCAGACCGCCGCTATTTTACGTTACTTAACGAACTTCCCTCGTAAATAATACATCGTCAAAAAGTCAGGGTTTATTGAAGACCGATAGGGTTTATTACACCGCGCCGTTGTAACAAAAACTCACTTTTAAAAGTATTTGGTTTTATGCAATATTTGAAAGAAAAAAAAAATTGGGTCATGACGAAGTCGTGGTGAAAAACGAGTTGGACTCGCGCACCGAGGGTTCCGTACAAATTTGTAGATTGTAACTACACATTTACGGTTTTCGGATTTTTTTGTTTAATTGTGCTACATGAGATTGCTTCTTGCCAAATTCCATGATTCTAGGTCAATGGAAAGTACCCTATAGATTTTGATTCCCTAGAGAGTATCAAAATATGCGGCATAACTGAATATAAACGCCCGTACCTTTTGATTACGTTGACATAGAAGTTTGATATTTACACTGCTTCAAGGGAGTGCATCCCTAAGTATTTGATTTTAATTTCAACTTATCAACTCCTCGCGTTCCTGAGAAAAAGGGTCTTGACAGACGGAAAACGAAATGATCTTATAAGGGTTCCTTTTGAGGTACAGAACCCTAAAAAGTAGCAATTTATATAAGAAAATGGGTGATAAATCCTACCAAATTCCAAATTGAGTAAACACTTAAATTCTTTCAAACAAAAACCATTAATAATACTACTACTAAAACTAACAAAATATTTATCACTAGTAAAATATTTTATTTTAATACCTAAATTATACGCACGTTTTATTTTGCAGCGTTCTAATGGCCGCGCGGCTCTGTCATTAGGCACTAAACGGTCTACTAAATACCTTTCAATGAAATACGGTATTAGTAATCAAAACATTCCAAGGTTCATCGCAATTTATAATTTATATCTTATTGTAAAAAAAAATGTTTTTTTTCTTTTAATGAACTGCAAATTCAGACTACGAACTTTTATCAGGCACTTTACATGTCTACACAGCAAAAGTATTCGTCTTTAAAACCATCTCGATTATAAAAGGCCTCGATTATTTTTTTATAGCTAAAAGTTAGACTTCGCGGGGAAGACCCGCATTTCACACTAATTACAGTAGCAATGACAGTTCAACAATATTCGTTGCTTTTTATAAGTTGTCGAGCAAACAAACTTTTCGAACATATGAAGCAATGGATTAACAATATCCATCAAAATCAATCAATCAGATTATGATTGATCGTGTGTTACGCAATTAGGGTACCGAATGGGAGTCGCAGACCAAGGAAGCATGGCATAAAAAGGAATGGGTGGAACAAGGTTACCAATGGGTTGGTGGTTGATAGCTAAAACCTCACCTGGCCATCATATCAGACACGGGTCATTGCAGCTAAGCCGACAATGGTTAACCATGATTGTTTACAAAAGCGAGGTATTCCACTCAGACTGTGACTCAGAGCACTGATTTCAACCGCACTTGGACGAACCGCACTGAAACAAAATTTTATAACGTGCGGGCAACACAGACCAAAAAGAGATTAACACAGATCAAAAGAAACCATGACCTATGAATTTGTTTCGGTATTTCTTCTCAGGGATCAGTCAGCTAGGAAATGCCGGCGCCATCTAGTTTTAAAATATTTTCAAACAAAATATTGACGTGTAAGTGTCTTAGAAGATCTACTTACATAAATAAACATTTAATTTCAAAAGAGCCCACGAACCTATCTAAAAACAGTTACTTAACTGCCACCAGAACTCAAGAAACGTTTTGTATTTTTCATACCTTAACGGGATTACAGAAAGTCGGGACGACGAAGAAATTCTCAGCAGTCGTAATTTATCTTAGTAATGTCTGTAAAGCCTGCCCCGCCCCTTTTGGATCCCGCATCACGGCCGCGCCTTGAATTTAAAACAAGCGGCAATTTCTTCTGGCCGACGTTAATTTCCTGGCAACAACAGTGATTTAGTGGCAAGTGATTCTGATTCTACGCCTGAATTGTGCTCAGTTCTTTTAGGGATGGTTTAATTTTTAGGACTTTTTGTTCGAGATTCCGAAGATAATAATGTTGCTGCGAAGGGTGGACAAGTTTAAATATTTCTTGAAGATCTTAAATATAATTTTGATATTTAAAGACAACGTAGGTCGCTGGCTGTCCGTTGTAGCAGGCTAGCCCGCACGTTTGCAAGATGCGTGTCAGTCCTTACACGTGCAGCCTGTGGGTCCACTTCACTCAGCGGGCATACAGTGACCTTCACGTTCAATTTAATAATGCACTGAGAGTACTGCTGCGGCTGCCGTGGCGTTGTAGTGCGTCGGGGATGTTAGCGGATAATAACATTAATGGTTTTGCCGCCATTGCAAGGAATAGATGTGCATCCCTGATGACGCCTGCTCGCGGCAGCACCAACAGTATTGTACTCGCAGATCGGTGGGATTCCCCGATGTAGCGGAGGTAGATGCAGCTCCACGCTGAATTTTAAATGTATAATATGTTAATCTGTGTCTGTAGTCCCACTTACACTTCAAGTTATGTAAAATTGTTAATAATCCTATGGACTCCTGTCTTAAATACCATTTACTTTCTTTTTTTCTTAAATAAAAGTTTTCTATTCTATTCTATTGTAAAGAATAGGCTTGTCGACACTATCAATAAATTGAAAATCTATTTAGTCCGTCAGTTAGAGTATTGAGTGGGGGCTCGTGACGTCAGAACGCACCAAAAACTATACCAAGGTGTGACGTATTGAGAATTTTAAAAGCGTCGTATCTTCGTCAATTTTGGTTTACGTAACAAAAGAAAAAATACGGGTCAAATATTTTTTGTTAATCTAACTGACGGACTAATTCGATTTTTTCAGTCGACAAGCGTATTGTGTTTGTTACTATCAATTTTCTTTCAGTTACTTGAAAGATTGTAATCAAATTAAACACAGTCTAAAAATGTTCATTAAGTATACTTTAATTGTACACACTACTCATAACTAAAGGTCGGCGAAGAAATGCACTAAACAAAATGTATGACTCACATGGAGATACTATTATTACGGGAGATATAAACATTAATTTAATAGGGAAACCGGCAGAAACGTCACAAATACGCACTAACAGATTAAATTATTTAAATATGGTGGCTTTGCATGGTTTCCTCCCAGGACACTTTTTGCCTACCAGAGATGACAGCTGCCTCGATCATATGATTCTTAAGCTAGATAAATAAAAAAACTCGGCTTTCGTGGCAGTTTTAAACACGTCTGTTACGGATCATGCAATGGTACTACTAAATATATCCCACACGTACCAGACCAAGTCTTATGTCAAAACTAAGACCGTGACTAATTTGGAGAATGCCTACAGGCACCTCGTAAATGCGGAAACATCTTTTCTTAACACATATAGAGACCCAAACATTTTAGTAGACGGGTTGATAGATGTGATTAGGTCATCTCTCCTCCAAAACACTAAGGTTGTCTCACTCTCTAGCTCTAAGCGTACTCTAAAGCCCTGGATAACCACGGGAGCCCTAAGATGTATTAGGCTTAGAAATAAACTGCAACTACAGTCGAGGAGAGACCCTTTTAATGTTATTTTGATCATAACGTATAAGCGTTATCGTACATTTTGCTCTAACCTTATTAAAAAACTCAAAAGACAATATCATAAAAACCAAATTTTAATTTCTGTGAAAAATCCCAAGCTACTTTGGCGTAAAATTAACGACATAACCCATTACAAAAAACCAAAGACATCTAGTGTACACCTACTTCAAATCACACCGCATCCTCTTGACTCGTTAAATCGCGTAAACCATTTCTTTGCAACTATTGGAAAAAAGTTGGCGGAAGAAATCATTGCTCTAACTGGGCAAGGATATAAACCTCCTGCTTTTAGCATCTCAAATGCACCATCTCGAGCCAATTCATTTGTGCTACTAGAGACAGATCCGGCAGAAGTGGACGGTACACTCATGGCACTTGACTCAGCAAGTGCTTCGGGGTGGGATGGCATATCAGTGAGTTTCCTTAAGTTATCTCGAGACTTTGTAGTTCCTCTCATTTGCAAATTAACAAATCTTTGTTTTGAAACGGGTGTATTTTGTGATGCATTGAAGCGATCTATCGTCACGCCTGTGCACAAGGATGGGGACAAGAGCGATGTTAATAATTACCGACCGATTTCCGTTTTACCGTCACTTTCAAAAATAATAGAAAAAATAATATATAAAAGGCTTATAAATTAATTGAATAAATATAACATTCTTTCCGACTCACAATATGGTTTTAGACAGGGGCGGTCAACTCAGGACGCGGTCATAGCGTTAACGTCTGAAATCACGGATAAGGTGGACAAGGGGTATAAGTGCGTTACGGTGTTTTTAGACCTGAAAAAAGCTTTTGACACCGTATCTGTTCCCATCCTTTTGCAGAGACTTGAGGCTATAGGGATTAGAGGCAAGGCTCTTTCTCTTTTTGACAGTTATCTCCGGGTTAGGAAACAGCAGGTTAAGGTGGGTAAATCATATAGCAATGAGGAAAATGTTGATTTCGGTGTTCCGCAGGGCTCTGTACTCGGCCCGCCACTGTTTCTAGTGTATATTAACGAGCTCTGTAACCTACGTAACAGTGGCGGGAAAATCTTCTCAATAGCAGACGATACGGCTATTGTCTACTCTGGCGACACTTGGGAAGGGGTACGTGATTGGGCTGAACAAGGGTTAGTTGTCATAGATGGGTGGCTCAAAGCTAACTTGTTAACCCTTAACATTGCTAAAACTAATTACATTTGTTTCTCTCCAAGTGCAAGATCTAAAGCATTTACCAATTGCAATATTCGTATCCATATTATGTGTGCAAATAGCTTGGGACAAAATTGTGACTGTAAGCCCATCAAACAATTATCGTCTGCAAGATACTTGGGAGTTATAGTTGACGAGCGTCTAGCGTGGCACTCGCATGTCGAGGTTATTATGACACGTGTTCGAAAATTTATATGGATTTTTAAAAATCTACGACATGTGATGCCTCGAGAGACACTCAACAACATTTATGTAGCACTCGCGCAGTCAGTAATCACATACTGCCTACCTGTTTGGGGAGGGGCCACTAAAACTAAATTCCTAGAGTTAGAAAGAGCCCAAAGGTCACTTTTAAAAGTAATCTATTTTAAGCCATATAGATATCCCACAGTCGACCTATATAGAATTAGTGGCCTATTATCAGTCAGGAAACTATACCTTTTAAACATCACTCTATATTTACACAAATACCTTCCAGTTAACTCAGACAGACAGGCTAAGAGACGAAAAGACATTGTGGCTTACTCTCCACGGGTACGTACGGTTTTTGCAAGGCGACAGTATGTATGCCAATCGGCCTTCATATACAATAAAATTAACGCAAAATTAAAGTTCCACCAGGAGGCCTCGCATCAATGCAAAAAAGTTATAACTGAGTGGTTAAAAACTCAAACATATGATGAAACAGAGCATATTCTAGTCAGACTTGCATAAATACTTGTCTTCTTTATCATAATGTTATACCTTGTGATTTTAAAGTGATATTTTTATCTTTGATTATAATGGCACCATCAGCAAACACGCAAACACAAACGCACACACCCTAACACAGACACAAACACACACATCCTAACATAGACACAAACACACCCTTACACACCCTCACACACACACACCACAACCCGCACTCACAAAGTTCGATAGTCACACATAAATATACTCATAATTACAAACTACACAGAGCTGCTAATTACCTTATAAATCATTGTTTTATCTTTTAAGTTTTGTTTTTTAGATTAGTTCTTAATTGAAATTTTTATAAAGTCTCAATATTGTTAACTATCAATTAAGGGAAGGAGCGAGACAACCCCAACACAAGTATTATTAATTACTTACTGGGGCTGTTTCATTCACATTTGTAAATGTAACCGTTTGAGACACAATAAACAATTTTATTTTTTTATTATTTTTAAAATGTTTTTTGTGATCTTCAAATCAAAATAGAAAGACATGTCAAGACAATTGTTAAATGATTACTTACGTAGCTCGAAAATACTTACATATACTGTAAAACAAGCAGATAACTAATGACAACGCCATGAATAGTACAGCTACGGAATACTATACTCGTGAAAAACTTTCATAAGCGACACATTTATTTAATGTAATAACGCCATTAAGTTAAAAAACGCGTCGTTAAGGCAAACAGCTAAGGTTTTACCATAGTATAGAAAGATGCAGAAGACCAACTCTTAACAACGTATCGGTCAAAGAAACAATACCCAAAAACTTGATCAGCATTTTCATACATAACAATAATAGTTAACTAAATTATTTTATTTTATTAATTTACGATGTTTTACAGTTTAAAGGCAGCCCCTACATTTGTGGTTTTCACATTATTATCTTGACCTGTTGAAGATCACACACACACACACACCCACACACATCACCGAATTTGTCATCTACACAAGCATTTAACACCTTCCACTAACAATTTTATTTTGTGGAATTATTATTGTTCTCTTATATAATTAATTCTGTTCAAAATCAAAATATTCGATTTGAAATAAACCTACATCGGCCCTTATAAAATGTCAGAAGCTAGGTACACGGTTCTAATTGGTCGTTTCCTATGTAGAAGAGCCGGAAAGAAAGTCAACGGTTACTCTTTTAAAAATAATTGGCTTTTCGAAGGTTTTCAAATTACAGAAGGTATGGGAGGACAGCGTAGGCCTGTCAACAAGTACCAGGTACTTAATAAAATAAAATTGTTTTTTTTTTATTTGTTTATCTAGATAAGTACTTACTTTATACGCTGCACTGGTTGACGTTATCAAGTCAACGCCGGCAGTTGCTGAAAACCAGCGCTTTGCCGGAAAATGACCTTTAATCCATCGTATGCGGTTTTAGGAATCAAAATCAATATATTTGTATTTCATTTGTTAAAAACGACTTTTTAGTTCATGATGATTGTGTTAAAAGAAAAACCCATAAGCACCCAAATATGTCGCAAACGTAATTAAACTGTATGTTCGAGTATTAAGGTTTATAATTAAACTAACGTTGTTGATATTTTAAAAAAAATTGAATATAAATGTCAAGTTTTAAGCAAACGTGGCCAGTTGAACAATGAGTTATTGTTCGTGACATCTACAGAGACCATGGAATTAGTATGTACTGTACTGGAGATATATCATAATAATATATGAAATGGATGAAATGGAGATAGTGGTTTACAACTCGCTGTTCATCACACGTGCACTGAATAAAATTTTCTCTTTTTACTGCTAGGGCTAACATATGAAACTTTTGTACTAAGTGGAACTTCGATTCATCTCATTTTTAGTGGTCCGAGGTAGACAAAGAGCCTGAACTATGAAACATAAAATAATATGATTAGCATAATCTGTGCATTAAGCAGTACAGTCTGTCTCACTATTCTTACTAGCCATGTTTTATAGAGTGTGGCTCAAGATGCGGCGGGTAACTCTCCGTCCGATCAGGACCAGGCCCGTGCCGGACGGCGCGTACGTGTTCCACGCGCGCCTCAAAGAGATGTCAGCATAAGGAAGGGGCCCGAAAGGGCCGAAGCCTGCCGGGGCAGCGGGATTGTCCGAAAGGGTTACCGCTACCCCGGAACACAAAGGGCTAAGGAAGGAACACGGGTGGGTTTTAGTCAGTAAGAGTCTGACACTCCCTTCTGCTCCACCCAGAGCGGGAGGGGTCATTGGATGATTTCACATCCACAAAAAAAAAAAAAAAAAAAAAAAAAAAAGATGCGGCGGGTGCGCAGGGAAAACGAATATTGTGCTGCAAGAACTGCGAACTGTTACGCGAACTGAAAGTGTTTTCTTCAAGTTGCTTCTTCCTAATACAAGATAACGCTTCGACACAAGGTAGGTAATGGTTTTTGTTTTTGCTAGTCTTGGTGGGGGCTCTACCATAGAATAGAATACTCTTTATTATGTACGCCATATCCCATATATTATGTACTAGATAGATGTAGAAACAATCTTCAGTTTCTTGATTTTCAGTCGGCAAATCCTCTCTTTTCTTTATTTCCGGTCCATATCACAACATGATCTGAAGGTCAATTCTCGTAATTTATTAAAATGCTCAAAATCTTGTCGCAATCTCATCTCGGCGACAAATAAATGTCAAAAATGTAGGGAAATTCGAGATATTTTTGACAGATGGAGACTGAGATCAGATTGTGAACGTTCTTAAAATTACGAGAATTACCCCTCAGCTCTCCCCTCTCCTCGCCTCAGAACAGCAAGACATTTTCTCCTTTACGTAACTCTATTGATATCTTAATTTCCGACTTTAGTCGTTGTACGTAATTAAATCACTAATCTCAATTAATATCTCTCAAAGACAACCCATGTCTTGTAATTAATTAACACAAAATTACGCTGCATAAAAGGAATTCCGAACAAATCCTAGAATTAGCCGGGAATGTAATGATTGTAAAAACAAAGGTTTGTAATTAGGAGTGACTCGGTGCTGGTCCGCGCCGGGCAGTGGCTGAGGGGCTAAATCATATTGATACGAGACAAGGCTCGCTTTAAGCTCTTACAAGACCTTGTATGTGGTGCAAGGTATGAAGTTTTCTTGTGACTTTTTAATTGAATTAGAACGATTTTTGTTCTTTATAATTAAATGATAATTTATTTATCTCAGATTGAAAAATCCATAATTATTGTTAGTAAAAATCTTAACCTAATGTTAGTAAAAACACAAAATTGAAACGACTGACACTTACGTGTGCAGCCGTATCCAGTGAGCCAGCATGGGGCTGTCCCACCTATCACACAATATACTCACGATGCTGTGGGAGCTAGCACGCATTCTACCGAGAATAGAAGCGCACCGTTTCCGTATAATGGCATGAAAACCATTAACCCTGGCCTCGGTGAACATCCCGGAAGCGCTACAAAAGCGTCATAAGACTAGACTTGACGATGATTCTGGCTTGACCAGAAAAAATCAGTTATAACCGGTCTGAAAACTATCGACCAGCTTATTTATTTAATGCCACTATACCCTTTTCATTAGGTTTACGCATTGTTTTACGATTCGAAAGTGGGTGACTAATACAGGTGTCGATTCTGTTGTTCACAAACTAAACTAAATTTAAGTTCAGTGGATCTTTTTCTTTCTATTTCACTAAGAAAAGGACAGAAAATAAATTTTAGTTTAGTCCTGTCAAATTAATCAGCGCCTGACGTAAATTGACGTAATTTTAGTAGGCAAGTTTTTAATCACGTCTTAACTTGTATGGAGTAGTGTCAGGCGCTGATTAATTTGACACGACTAAACTAAAATTTATCTTCTGTCCTTTTCTTAATGAAATAGAAAGAAAAAGATGAACAGAAATTAAATTTAACAAGGGAATCGGCACCACTATCCGTTTATTCGACAACGAAAATTCATCGATATTTCGTGATTGTTGAAACTACTTTTGGCTTTAATCAGGAGAAAGTAAAGTATACAAGATTCAGGATTTTCCTAGTTTGAAGGACAGGGGCTTACTTATCTGTTATAGCCAACCCATCCCTTATTGAAACAACACTGATGGTACCTAGGCCAAGTATTTTATTAAATAAATGATTACTTACTTACTATCAGTCTCCCAAACAAGTTACTTGAAAGATTGATTTTCACTGAAATCATATTGAGAAAATCAATTAGCTATTCGCATCCGCCCATACCTTACACCACGACCCAAAAGATGTCTCTTCATTTTACACCAAAAATAAAATCTTTATCCGGGGATTAGGGAGCGGGGCGGGGCTGGAGGGGGGAGGTAGCTATAATTTATCTCACTAATGGTTTTAAAGCTGACATCTGCCCTTTTAAGAGCCCCGTAAACAAGCGCTACACTTTATGTCGGGGGCAGAAAAAATGCATTTTTCCGCCTCTCTCGTTTAGTTGCCATTTAGGAGATTGTTTTTCGTTCTTATTGTTGAAGTTTAGATTCATTTTGGGCGATAACGATCTCATCTTCGAATGATGATATCTTGGTTTTATGGGGGTCTATGGAGTTAAAAGTAACGTGGCATTTCTTGTATAAACTTTTTTGACGATAATTTATAAGAGTATATTACATACATTGGTGTTCTTCATTACATGAGTGCTACAGCGAAGATTTTTCATAATTTTGAAGGTTTTGACCTAAAAAGGAAAAACGGAACTTATGGATTTAAAAGACTCTTTTCACGCAACTAGAATAACGCTATGCGCGCGTTGCTAATTTAATCCACAACAAAACAAATTTAAAACAGCAACCTGTAAACTGAACACCCGTTATTTAACCCCCCTCCCCCTCACACCACATCTATGTAAGCTTCATAATCGACGTCTGTAGTTGCTGAAAACCGGCTTACAACTTTAATAAATGTGTAAATAATCTGCAGAAGGCGAGTCGAGATAACCGACTCATTGCCGCTGTGATGGCCAACAGGGCAACTGTCCGCGTTATCTTTTACTGAAACTCCGGCTTTAAAGTCTTCAGGATTAAGCTAAGAGTATAGTTAATTAATATTTGTACGCTAATTCGACTTGAGAAGTGCTGAGTCAGTGTTTAAATATATCCTTTTATTCTGTTTCTTTATCTCATTGCTAGGATGTTGTTGTAGTGTTATTGTGAGAGAGAAAGGATCAATGTTGATTAAATAAGGAACTTAAAGAAAATCTAGTCGAATTACGTAATACATAATCAGCCTATAATTTTACTGGGACACAGTCCTCTCACTGAGAGGAGGACCTCTCACTAAGAGGGAGTGGGCCGTAATCCACCACGCGGGCCCAGTGTGGGTTGGTAGACGTCACATGTCTTCGAATTTTTGGTTCTAGGACATGCCGGTTTCCTCACGATGTTTCCTTTGTCGCCAGTTAATACATACATTCATCTTAGGGTAATCTAACATATGCATCGTATCAATGTATTGCACAAATGGTACTGCCGATCGATTCTGTAAGAATATCACCGTGATAACTTAGGTGAAGTGAGCTATCAATAGGGAAAATCCCTATCATCAGGTGGAATGACGGCTCACTTCACCTTAGTTTTCACGGTGAGATTTTTACAGAATAGCACTGCAGATTCCCAAACTAAGCTTGAGCTTGTATTATGGGAAACAGTGTTCAGCCGCAGGAATTATCACATAATAAAATACGAATACATTGGTTTGAATGTCGCCGCAGTAGACTTACATATTCTTAAGTTTCGGTAATTCTTGTTTTCACTCCTACTCAGCGACGAAATTTTTTATTTACGAGTACTCAAAATTATCACTGCAGTGGGTTACAGAGTACAGACACCTAGTCGTAGACCTGTTGAAGACATTTTAAATCAGTCACACATATTGTTATACTATGAGTCAAACTACTTATACCCTAACATAAACTAAATTTTAATGGCTCAGCTATGTAGTTCCTAGAAGCATTGTTAGACGCACTGAAGCACGCTAGAAGCAGCGCTTCGTTATTCGGAGTGCACCGAACAAACGACAAACAATTTGATCGCTTTAGTGCAGTAGAAGGTTGACAAGAGGGCGGTTTCGAGATATAATGACATGTTGAGATGTGTGCCGATGTCATAGGAAATATTTATTTATTTTTAAAACACTTAGCTTATGCAGTTTGGTTCTAAATAGATTGATAAATAGAATATTCTTTATTATGTACATCATAAAAATTACAGATATAAATGTAGAAATTTTACATACTTACAGTGAAACAATCGGCGGCCATAGCCACACAACGAAAACCTCTCAGGGTTTACCAGTGCGGGCGAGCCGCTCATTTAATTTTTACAAAAATAAATTACATTACAACGACTGTGCTTGCAAAATATTATACGTTTATAATGATGATAATAATTTATAGGTATATAATTTTGATTCGTCCATACAACTTTTCAAACTCGTTTGTTATAGTGTCAAGTTTTCTGGAAAATTAAAAAAAAGGTACCTACTTACTATATTATATTTTGTGACCCTCATCACCATTATTCAATTTTGGTAGGATGTATTTATTTTAAGTGGTATCCTTCTCAGGAAGTCAGGTCTTGTTTTTCCGGTTAGCAGCTCAGGTCTATTGACTTCTGCAAGACTAAAAAATAATAAGGGTAACTTTATTGAACACATTCATAACATTATAGTATTTAATCCGACAAATGTCGTACGAACCAGTGACTGTTCTTAAGAGCCTACACTACCTCAGCTAAAATTCACTCTTTATCTCGCTCGCACGATACTGCTCGCGGAATGAGTGAGAGCGAGACAGAGTGCGGTGCTAGGCGGCAGGCAGCGCCAATAGTTTAGGTATTTGCTTTTTACGGTGAAAATAATGGTAATTAAAAAAAAAAGTAAATAACATAAGACCTGCTTTATAGTTAGTTCGGTTAGTATACAAAGTTTCATGATTTAATTTGAAGTATTTTTTGAATACCAGCGGTTAATTGTTCGGCTTGGAGGTAACTTTGGAATTTTTTTCTATCAAGAAAATTTAATGAAATCGTGTTTTCGTCTAACATAAGACCTAACCTTAATCCTCAACTTTGCCATATATTTATTTCAAAATTAATGCTGCAGTATTTTCGACATAACGGAGGATCACGCCAAGCCATTTGAGGTAGTATAGGCCCTTAAGAAACGACAATAAATCTATTCGTGAAAACCGTTGAGCGCTTACATGCAAACGACTTATAGTAAGCGAACGTTTTTAACGGGTTAAAGTGATCGTCGTCAATTAGTTTATTCTTAGTCGTATCTTACACATATCTGTGAGGTACCTGTGATAAGTTCTCTCATAGCTGCTGAATGTAGGATAACGTCTACGTTAAATGATAAAAGGCATTAAATGTTTATTGCCTCACGAATATCAAAGAACATGACGTGTTCAGTATGAAGATTTTATGTGTAAAGCAAAAAGATCTTTAAATTAACCGTCCTTATAAGTTTAACTATATATATATAAACAGGAGGAGAATTCTGTCCTAGACAATGGCTAATCGACCATCGTGTATGAACGAAAAGAATTATCTTTTCGTCCATACTGGATGGTTGGTCAGATTGTTTCTCAAAGGAAACTACTGTGGTTACGGTTTATCAAAAGCCTTTCAGTTATAAGTATTACAGACACTACTAGTGTTACTTAAAACATTCCTTATCTCCGAAACACCTGTGCTACAATAATTATATTGCTACTTATCTCCGTTGCACACCGAGTAACATTTAGCTGCGCGTTTTTCTCTTAAAATATAACGCGTAGGTGTGGTGTGGCAACAAAAAATATAAAAATCGCTCGGACCGCGGCCGTTATAAATGGGCGGTAATTAGGGCACACAACGGCACCTCTTTCACCCTCTTTCATTCCCTGAACACACCGCGCCTCGGATATTCACCCCTTATACCACATGGCGGACTTTTAATCTGTAGGAAACTTGCAAACTCTCGATAGTTAACCGGCAAAGTTTCCGTTTCAGAAATCGATTGGTTCATCCGATTCGTATGCTAAAGTTGAAGATTTGATCTATCGATATTTCCCTGCTTGAGTATCTGATCGGTTACGCGCTGTAGCTTTTCGAGGTATCTTGAAAACTTGTTACAAAAATATTCATGACTGTTTTTCAATATGTTTATGATTCTGCTTCAAATAACTTACTTTCTCCACTTGATTCCACAGAGCCTGTAAACATCACTATTTGCGTTACGTACAAAATAACCTATTTAACAGACTAGCAAAACAACAGATACGAAATATTGAAGCAAACTTTCACTAAAATATTCATGCGGATACGTCGGCGCCCGGTGTGCCTCGGGGCTTTATTTTACACTTTTTCCTATCCTGCCTGTTATACGGTTATAACGTAGCGACTAGGCAAAGAGTTTTTGTGGATATTATGCTTTTAGCTCCGTGTATTATAAACGTTTGGGCAAAAACCTGCGTTCTCTGAACCTCTTTATATTGCCATCCCTTTTTGTGGTCACTTGAATATTTAGGTACGAGGAGGATGGATAGACCACACTTACCATTGGGGTCATGGTTACCCTCTATCGCTTAAGTAACGAATTAGTTTGAGAGATTTGAAAATTCTGGTTTCTCTGTCCCAATTAATTGATCTGCTATTGACCAATATTGTTTACAACTTGAGAAACTGTCTTCGAAAGTAAACGATAATACTCGAAATGGTAATCGATTGTTTTACCAATGATATCTACTGCTACTTGAATCATTCATTTCCATCCAGTTGCATTTCAAAAAATAAAAACTTTTTAACAAAAAAAAAAAAACCGACTTCAAAAAAAAAACACTACAAAGTGTAAAATAACTTTAATTTTAATTTTGGGAGTCGGTCTCTTTGGTTTTGTATTTACGTTTTTGCCACCGACTTCCAAAATTAAAATTAAAGTTATTTTACACTTTGTAGGGTTTTTTTTTGAAGTCGGTTGTTTTTTTTTTGTTAAAAAGTTTTTATTTTTTACTTTTTATAGTCCGAGTGCGTCTCATGACAATTCCAATAAGCCCAAACACGGCTAGAATACATGGTTTTATTACGAAGTTCCGGTACCTACCTTCCAGCTTCATCATCAGATCGGTTTAATGGTACCATTTTCGTCAGAACCATTTATTTAAATTTGCTTTGTCATAGTCGCTTAACTATCTTAATCAAGATATCTTATCGCCACCCGTGAAATACTTATTATCATTGAAGAGTTCCTGTAGCTATCTGTGGTCTCCTTCATCAGTTCCACTTCACCAAATTATACTTTTTGAATGCAAATGCTTGACGTGTTGATGAAAATACCAAAATTGCTATATGTATGCCTATAATATTTGAGGAGTTCTCTCAATTCCTCATGGATCCCATCATCAGAACTGGATTTTGACAAGAATAGGACCAATCTGGAAGCATATCCTTTCAAATAAAAAAAAAATTCCAAATCGGTTCATAAATGACGGCGTACTGAGGTAACAAACATGAAAAAAAAATATACAACCGAATCGATAACCTCCTCCTTTTTGAAGTCGGTTAAAAACGATTTCATCCTAATTAAAACAGGAAGACAGTTTGATGTGAACACTATCTCCAATTTATTAACCTTAGAAAACATAATCCATTACTTGAACCAACAAAATAGTCACAAAAAAACACAAAAGCCCCCAACAAAGTGAAACATCCAATCCATTTCAGTACCTAGTAATACAGCTCAATATGCGACGTCCACCGACATCCACGGCGCAACTATGAATGCAGATCCGAACTCATATTATGAATATTGCAAGCTTACAGCTCCTTGCGAGCGACCCAAAGCCAAATGCGGAATGAAAATTTAATCTGAAATGATCACGCCGGTACATTCCCTGGGAATTATTCATACGAGAACTGCGACGTGGTAATAAGTAAAAACTAACAAAGAGGAGAAATATGAGTGGGCCCCATTACAACAATAAATGTCCTCGCGCAAAAACGTAGACCAGAGACTAGAGGCGCTATTCTGTATTTGTTTTTAATGTTGTAGTTCAATTTAATGTCGTGCGATATTTTGGACTTTACATATATGATGATTTAAATTGGTTTGTCTGAAAAACATTGAAGATTTTGTGAATGAGAATTTACATTGATGTATTTTTTGCTGAAACGAATACGCGTAAGCAAGACAGTATTAAGGAATACTAAGTAGTTCCATCAATGACGTTGGGGTAGGATTACTTACTTAGGATGATTGCCGTCTACTTTCCTTCAACTCATCCATTATTTTGAATCCAATATCATTTTACAAGAATAATCTCGCAGATAACGCGGTGTAGGTAATCCTCTGAAATCGACAATTTGGAAATTTGGAATTAACTTTATAAAGTTACCTAATTGAAAATCAAAATAAGCTCGGGCAGTCTACGTAGACTTTCACGAAATCTACCGAAGATTAATGTAACAAGGATACTATTTGATAAGATTAGGTTGTTTCTAGATTTTAAAAGTAAAAAAAAGAATAAGTTACAGTTTACGTACATAAACATATCGTTACGTTTCCAAGAGAATTCTAAACGGGACTCAGTATTCTGTTTTAAAATTCAGTGTGCACATAAGTATACTCTGTCTAAGCATATAATAACATGTGCCCATGTGGCTTCACTCTCAAAGTAACAATACGGTCTAATTTCAACGAACTTTTCGGAATCAAAAAGGTGATTTTTTTTTTCTGAAATTGTCTTTTTATGCACTAGACTCTAAATACTCTCAGTAAGAAGACTTTCCACATCATGTTCAACACAATATACCTAGTAGTCTTTACTGCTCACTGTGGATTTTCTAACCAGAGTGTTTACATTTCTTAAGGTTAGTGGTTCAGAAAAATCCTCCCTAAAGTTTAAATAGCAAATATACTCGTACGTAATAACCTACATCCAACTCTTGAAAATCAACAATCTCTTTAATAAAATCCTCAAACATCCACGGTTACAGAATAGCCCGTCGACACCGGACTCGTGAACTAACGCGCGGCGCACATATGCACTTATTTTGTTTTATTTCGCGGCGTTTGTTTCCCGACCTTCTCTTGTTTGACTCATTTTTAATTTGCGTTCAAATTAAATGCTTGTAGCTTTTTAGCGATATTCGTTGCGATGTTTGGAAAGTGTGGAAGTAATCCGTCTGGATTGTGTGAGGAATGAAAGGGAAGGGAGTGAATGATAGCTTGAGAGCGGAGAATGGAAGAAGAATACGGTTGTGCCGAGCTCAAGTAACATGGAACAAGGACAAGAAGATGATGATGATGATAAATGAGAAGTAATTCGTCTGAAGAGAGTGTTTGATTACAAAATCTGTCAGAACATAAATGTTTTATTATACTGAACTAGACCATGATCCTTATGACATGAATTTCGATCCAATATAATATATGCAAATAAAAAAACTTGTTTACAAAAAAAAGAAAACAACCAACTTCCAAAGAACACTACGAAGTGAAAAATAACCTTAATTTCGGAAGTCGGTGTCATTGGGTTCGCATTTTCGTTGTTTGCCACCGACTTCCGAAATTAAGGTTGTCACTTTGTAGTGGTTTTTGGAAGTCGGTTGTTTTTTTTTTTGTAAAAAAGTTTTTATTTTTCACTTTTAAGTTGTACTTATCCCATACTAATTCGTATAAGGCTACTTGTTATGTAAATATCAGTGACAGGAAGTCATTACAGATTACAACATCATCAATATAAACTGTGGCAAAAATACGCATTATTGAAGCTAAATCAAAAACTACCTAAGCAAATTTAATAAAAATTTATATGGGACCACCCTTAAGGCATACCCTATCCATTAAAAAGAATTTTGAATTCGATTCATAATTGCCGGAAATATCGTGTAACAAACATGATAAAAAAAAAACAGTCGAACTGAGAACCTCCTCCTTTTTGAAGTCGATTAAAGAAACAACAATTTTTCAATCGAAACGAAAGAACATGCATGATTCTAGAAAAAAGTTATCTTAAAACTTTTCTAGTTCATTTTAACTTGGCCCTATTAAGTTATCAAGCACATATGGTCGACATTTCTTTGAACTTTTAGCTGCTTGGTTTCTGTTTTCATTGTAAGAACTACAGAACAAAACCAACCGAACACAGCATAATATTTTCTCTCTCATTCCGTAACAGCAGCATACCCAGTACATGGACTATAGAGTCTCCAGTCCACAATATAGGATATAGTTTGAAATTCAATGGCGGTCGCAATTCGCATGCGAGTTACCTCGTAAAGATGTACATTACGGAATCAAATATGCGCCATTCAATATGAGCGGTCCGAGTCGCAAGGTATTGTAGTTTGAGTATGAATGAGACGAGGTATGGCGGCTATAGAAATGTTGTTGTGTGCTTGGAAGTTCTACAACTGTGTCAAACATAGCAACATTTAGCTCTAATTTTAGCCATTTTAAAACTTAGTACAAACTGTTTTACAGTGTTGCATACTTTGTCTTTAGTATGATGCGACGAAAGTTTAAAAAAACTACCGACTTCCAAAAAACACTACAAAGTGAAAAATAACTTTAATTTCCGAATTCGGTGTCGTTGGTTCCGCATTTTCTTTAATTGACACCGACTTCCGAAATTAAAGTCATTTTTCACTTTGTAGTGTTTTTTGGAAGTCGGTAGTTTTTTTTTTTTGTAAAATAGTTTTTTATTTTTCACTTTTTAGTGGTTAACTTATCTAAGTAACAATGGCCTAATGTCAACTGCTCATCACCTTTTACAAAATATTGCTTTTCCCGATGCAGGGACGTTAATTGTTGCGAAGTTCTCCATGTAAGAACCAGGAGAACTGGAGCTGATTAAGAAGTCACTATCAGCTCCACTTCACGATACGCATTGTGCTTAGCAACCACATTAAAGTACCTAATCGAATCGCAAACCGTGAAATATTTATTATTGAGTAGTTCCGATGGCCATCTGTGGTCTTCATCATCAGTTCCACTTCACCAAATGGTGCTTTCTGAGAGCAAATGCACAAGTTACTATAAAAAATACCCAAATCGCTATAGGTGTGCCTACAAAATTTCAGGGTTTCCCTCGATTTCTATGGGATTCCCTCATCAGATTCCAATTTGGTGACAATGGGACCACCTCGGGAGCATACTCTTTCAAACAAAAAAAGAATTTTGAAAATCCGTAAAAAATTGGCGGAGTATTCGATGAACAAACATACAAAAAAAAAACACACACACACAATCATCCGAACATAGAACCTCCTCCTTTTTGTGAAGTCGGTAAAAATAAGAGCAAAGATTGTAGTGACTGCTAATAAAGACAACAAAGTTATCCTGACTTATTCGTTGGTCTAGTGATCGCAAGGCGTACCACCGAGCATGAGCTTCTGGATTCGATGTCCAGGCCGGTCCAAATGTTATTGGATTTTTCCATCAGAAATATCGCAGTAACAGCCCGGAATCTGGATTTGTGGTAGATGGCAATAGACTTGCCCCCTAACGCATGAGACTTACACACAAATGGCCTCACCCTTCGGAGAGATGCAGGCGTGACATTATTTTGCAATGAAGCGATCCTAAACGGAGAACATTGTAGTAATGACTAGTGAAAACTAATCCTGCTCAGCTCGACCCTACACGAAAGTGTACGTTCACAGTTCACGTTCAAAGTCAAAAGTCAAAGTCACCCCCGCCTCCGCCTTTGTACCTTTTTTGTGCGAAAAGTTTAAATAAATAAATAAATCATTTATTTCATAAAAGGCACTTTTGAACGTCAAAAATTACAATAAAATAATAGAAGTTCATAGTTCTATTGCATCGCTTGTCTCATGACTACCCCGAGGTGGTCAGCAATCTTTTTGAGTAGGTATGTGTTGTGTATCCCATCTCGGGAATAGTTTAAATACATAACTTGCGGTACTGCCCGCTTCAATGGATTGCAGATATGATGTAAATATTTGTACATTTGTGAGAAGTAATTCGTAACCTACTAGACGGACAATAAAGGTATTTCGTATCACAAATAAATGTAAGTAGACTATTACATAAGTATGTTTTTAACATTTCCAATAAGCCAAAAATACTTATTGTCGTATTTATACCCAAGGCGACAGAAATATAAAAGGATATTGGAAAACTTACATACTTAGGCATCCTAACTGTTTTTTTATACCGAACTAACGACTCACAAACTTATTTTCGGGCTTTGAACTGCCCTTGAACCATTCCTATTCAGAACAGTACAAAATTAGGACAAACGGGCACAGAATGTTTTATTTAATTTACCTGTCTCATGCTACCAACCCATATGGTCCCCACATCACACAATTCCATCCATACATCAATACACAGAGATAAGGCCGATTTTAAGCGTACGGTCCCTTACATCATAACATAATGCGAGCATAACGTAGTGGGTCGCTGTAGCCAGTCGTGTGACGCCGCCTTTATCTTTCCACTACATTTGCGGACCGGCGCGCTGATCCGACAAAAATGTCGCCCCGTCCAATCACGGCCGTCGCCGACGTCTGCCATTGTCGATGGACGGGTTACGTCGGGGTTTTTT